>CANJKZ010000190.1:2460000-2892500 GCA_947471745.1 Closterium sp. Naga37s-1 | reverse complement strand
AAGGGGATGGGGGGAAGCACGGAAGGGGATGAGGGGAAGCACGGAAGGGGATGAGGGGAAGCACGGAAGGGGATGGGGGGAAGCACGGAAGGGGATGAGGGGAAGCACGGAAGGGGATGGGGGGAAGCACGGAAGGGGACGGGGGGAAGCACGGAAGGGGATGGGGGGAAGCAGGGAAGGGGACGGGGGGAAGCACGGAAGGGGACGGGGGGAAGCACGGAAGGGGATGGGGGGAAGCACGGAAGGGGATGGGGGGAAGCACGGAAGGGGACGGGGGGAAGCACGGAAGGGGATGGGGGGAAGCACGGAAGGGGATGGGGGGAAGCAGGGAAGGGGATGGGGGGAAGCACGGAAGGGGATGAGGGGAAGCACGGAAGGGGATTGGGGGAAGCACGGAAGGGGATGGGGGGAAGCACGGAAGGGGATGAGGGGAAGCACGGAAGGGGATGAGGGGAAGCACGGAAGGGGATGGGGGGAAGCACGGAAGGGGATGAGGGGAAGCACGGAAGGGGATGGGGGGAAGCAGGGAAGGGGATGGGGAGAAGCACGGAAGGGGACGGGGGGAAGCAGGGAAGGGGATGGGGGGAAGCACGGAAGGGGATGGGGGGAAGCACGGAAGGGGATGAGGGGAAGCACGGAAGGGGATGGGGGGAAGCACGGAAGGGGATGAGGGGAAGCAGGGAAGGGGATGGGGGGAAGCACGGAAGGGGACGGGGGGAAGCACGGAAGGGGATGGGGGAAGCACGGAAGGGGATGGGGGGAAGCACGGAAGGGGACGGGGGGAAGCACGGAAGGGGATGGGGGGAAGCACGGAAGGGGATGGGGGGAAGCAGGGAAGGGGATGGGGGGAAGCACGGAAGGGGATGAGGGGAAGCACGGAAGGGGATTGGGGGAAGCACGGAAGGGGATGGGGGGAAGCACGGAAGGGGATGAGGGGAAGCACGGAAGGGGATGAGGGGAAGCACGGAAGGGGATGGGGGGAAGCACGGAAGGGGATGAGGGGAAGCACGGAAGGGGATGGGGGGAAGCAGGGAAGGGGATGGGGAGAAGCACGGAAGGGGACGGGGGGAAGCAGGGAAGGGGATGGGGGGAAGCACGGAAGGGGATGGGGGGAAGCACGGAAGGGGATGAGGGGAAGCACGGAAGGGGATGGGGGGAAGCACGGAAGGGGATGAGGGGAAGCACGGAAGGGGACGGGGGGAAGCACGGAAGGGGATGGGGGGAAGCACGGAAGGGGATGGGGGGAAGCACGGAAGGGGACAGGGGGAAGCACGGAAGGGGATGGGGGGAAGCACGGAAGGGGATGGGGGGAAGCACGGAAGGGGATGAGGGGAAGCACGGAAGGGGATGGGGGGATGCACGGAAGGGGATGGGGGGAAGCAGGGAAGGGGATGGGGGGAAGCACGGAAGGGGACGGGGGGAAGCACGGAAGGGGATGGGGGGAAGCACGGAAGGGGATGGGGGGAAGCACGGAAGGGGATGAGGGGAAGCACGGAAGGGGATGGGGGGAAGCACGGAAGGGGATTGGGGGAAGCACGGAAGGGGATGGGGGGAAGCAGGGAAGGGGATGGGGGGGAAGCACGGAAGGGGATGGGGGGAAGCACGGAAGGGGATGGGGGGAAGCACGGAAGGGGATGGGGGAAGCACGGAAGGGGATGGGGGGAAGCACGGAAGGGGATGAGGGGAAGCACGGAAGGGGATGGGGGGAAGCAGGGAAGGGGATGGGGGGAAGCACGGAAGGGGACAGGGGGAAGCACGGAAGGGGATGGGGGGAAGCACGGAAGGGGATGAGGGGAAGCACGGAAGGGGACGGGGGGAAGCACGGAAGGGGATGGGGGGAAGCAGGGAAGGGGATGGGGGAAGCACGGAAGGGGATGGGGGGAAGCAGGGAAGGGGACGTGGGGAGCGAGGGAGATGCCGGGGAGAGAGCTGGGGGGAGGACGGTGGGGAGCAGGGCGATTGATGGGGGGAAAAGGGAGAGATGTATGCAGTGTGGGGGTGAAAGGCGATTATTCGGGAATGGGAAGGGTGCATGTGCAGGTGGGAAAGGGGGCGTGACAAGTGTGCGAGATGAGAAGGGAGAAGGGAGGGATGGCGAGGACAACGAGGAGTGGATGGGAGGGCGACGGGGAAAGAGAGGGCGACGGGGGGAGAGAGAGACGGGGATTGCGAGGGGACGAGCGGGAAGGAGGGCGACGAGCGACAGAGAGGCGACGAGACGAAGGGGGGCAACGGGGGGAAGGGAGCGCGACGAGGGAAAAGAAGGGCGGCGGGCGGAAGGGAAGGCAACGGGAGGACGGGAGGGCGACGAGACGAAGGGAGGGCGACGGGCGGAAGGGAGCGCGACGAGGGGAAGGAAGGACGGTGGGCGGAAGGGAGGGCGACGGGCAGAAGGGCGGGTGACGGGCGGATGCGAGGGCGGCGGGCGGGGAAGCGGCGAGGGGGACAGGCGAGGCGAGGGTGGTAGGCGGGGAAAGCGAGAGCGATGGGCGAGGGAAGCGAGGTCGACGGGCGGCTAGGCGGCGAGGGCGACGGGCGGTGGGCGGGCAGGGCAAGGGCGATGGGCGAGGGTCAGCACAGGGGGGCAAAGCGCGAATTTCTCGTCTCCTCACGCCTATTTGCTCCGTGCTTCGACAGCGTGGCCACGCTGCACCTAGGGATTCCGGTTGTCTGAAATGTGTTCGCAATAAAACCCTAATGTAAGAATGTTCGCGCAATGTAGCTACTGAATTTGTGTGCTGCCGCTTGGAGGACACTAAGATTCGATACTTTCGTGTCTAAGTTAGTAGCTAGTAATGGTGTGCTGGTTTTTTGTCGACGGAGGTTCTGTAGGTCACATCCCTCCCTCATTGTATTGGTTTCCGTCGCCCAGATTCTATGTTGCGACACTTGTGTGTTCGCAAATTGGTTTCGCCACCCCAAAAGTGTCACCCAACCAACCGGCTCTCTCCCCAACCTCTTCCCAAACCAAGCGTTGACTCGTTTTTGTAATTCAGGCTGCGGGTTTTAAATATATTATTGCAGTCGCACATTCTCCGACAATCTCGCGTCAGCTGGTTCGGCATTCAACCTCGCCCCAAACCACCCCCGAGTCGCCCCCGCACCATTCGCCACACTTCCGAGCCTTGTTTTCCCAAGGTCCTCGCCTAGCTAGGTTTCCCCTGTATCATTCCCTCATTTCAAGTGTAGCGTCACTCTATTTGTAAACTCACTCTCGATATTCACTAATTCTGCGTACTCTGGCATTTTATTTATTATGCAACCGTAAGCCCGCTCCTAGCAAGCGTAGCTTCATGCTCATGGCGAGCACAGCAGCAGATCGCGGGCGACGTGGGGGAACAGCGGGCAGCGCATTCTTTTGAGTGAAGAACCAGCGACTAGGTTAGGAGTTACGATCGACTAGGGCCAGTTTCGTTGGGAAGAATGGTTGGTGCGCGCTGGTCCAGTCACGGTGGCAGCGACGTCGCGCGGTGCACGTCAGTGCTGCGCGCCTCGCCTGGCGTGCGCCCACCGCCCTTCCGCCAAGCGCGCCTGCAGCCGCGTGGGCGGAACTGAAGCGGCAGGTGTGCGTGTGACGAGGCGGGTGAGATGCGCGCATTCACGCGCGAGCACTGTTGGCGGCCGCCCCCACTGATGGAGGGATGCGCGGGACTGCGGTGGCACAGAGTGATGCGAGGTGGTACGGGAAATAGGCAGGCGGAAGGAAATAGGGACGATGGAAGTATGCACGACGAGAGTAGGGACGGGGAGAGTTGGGACGGGGAGAAGAGAATAGGGACGGGGAGAGTAGGGACGGGGAGAGTAGGGACGGAGACAGCAGGGACTGGGAGTGTAAGGACGGAGAGAATTGGGACGGGGAGAGAACGGGCGGGGAGAGTAGGGACGGGGAGAGTAGGGACGGGGAGAGTAGGGACGGGGAGAGAAGGGACGGGGTGTGTAGGGACGGGGAGAATAGGGACGGGAAGAGTAGGGACGGGGAGAGTAGGGACGGGGAGAGTAGGGACGGGGAGAGTAGGGACGGGGATAGTAAGGACGTGGAGAGTAGGGACTGGGAGTGTAAGGACGGAGAGAATTGGGACGGGGAGAGAAGGGACGGGGAGAGTAGGGATGGGGAGAGTAGGGACGGGGATAGTAGGGACGGGGAGAGTAGGGACTGGGAGTGTAAGGACGGAGGGAATTGGGGCGGGGAGAGAAGGGACGGGGAGAGTAGGGACGGGGAGAGTAGGGACAGGGAGAGAAGGAACGGGGAGAATAGGGACGGGGTGTGTAGGGATGGGGAGAATAGGGACGGGAAGAGTAGGAGCGGGGAGAGTAGGAACTTGGAAAGTAGGGACGGGGATAGTAGGGACGGGGAGAGCAGGGACTGTTAGTGTAAGGACGGAGAGGATTGGGATGGGGAGAGAAGGGACGAGGAGAGTAGGGACGTTAAGAGTAGGGACGGGGAGAGTAGGGACGGGGATAGTAGGGACGGGGAGAGTAGGGACGGGGAGAGTAGGAACTGGGAAAGTAGGGACGGGGAGAATAGGGACGGGGTGTGTAGGGATGGGGAGAATAGGGACGGAAAGAGTAGGGGCGGGGAGAGTAGGAACTGGGAAAGTAGGGACGGGGATAGTAGGGACAGGGAGAGCAGGGACTGGGAGTGTAAGGACGGAGAGAATTGGGACGGGGAGAGGAGGGACGGGGAGAGTAGGGACGGAGAGAGTAGGGACGGGGATAGTAGGGACGGGGAGAGTAGGGACGGGGAGAGTAGGGACGGGGAGAGTAGGGACGGGGAGAGTAGGGACTTGGAAAGTAGGAACGGGGATAGTAGGGACGGGGAGAGCAGGGACGGGAGTGTAAGGACGGAGAGAATTGGGACGGGGAGAGTAGGGACGGGGAGTGTAGGGATGGGGAGAATAGGGACGGGGAAAGTCGGGACAAGGATGTTAGGGGCGGGAAGTGTAGTGACGGGGAGATTAGGGAAGGGGAGAAGAGAATCGGGACGGAGAGAGTTGGGACGGGGGGAAGGGGTTGCAGTGGTGGAGGATGAGGAGAGGGAGACGTTTTCGTAATTTGATGAGGTGCACTCATTTGCTCAAGAGAGTGAGTGACTGCGATTTTGTGTTCTCTTTGATTTCCCATCGTGTTGTGTTTCTGCATGCCTGCAGTCTACGACTTGGTTGATCTTGTTCAGCAGCTCAAGTCACTTGTACTCTGAGTGGCTCTTCTGTGGCACCTGGTTTCAAAGTCTTGCCATTGTTTTGTGTTTCTGCATGCCTGGTGTCAACGACTTGGTTGATTGTACTCTGAGTGGCTCTTCTTTGGCACCTAAGCATTGCTCTTCTTGTTAAAGTGTTGAACAGAGTCTGACCTGATTGATTACCCAAGCAGCTTGGCTCCTGTTCATCTCTCCCGACACTCATACCTGCCTGCCTGGCTTGCAATCTGCGGCTCTGCCCTTCTTTCTCCCTTGCAGCATGCCCGTCGGGGTCTCCTCCCCTTCATGTTCAGACACGGTCGCTATCGCTCCGCCTGCTGGCTCATCTTCCTCCCCCCTCTTTCTCCTCCTCGTCCCCACCCTTTCTCCTCCTCATCCCCACCCTTCCTCCTCCTCCCCACGCTCTCTCTCATCCACACCCAAGCACAACAGCACCAACTGCAGCACCAACAGCAAAACCGCCACTGCCACTCTCCCAAACCCTCTGGCCCCTCAGCCACCCACTTTATCCCTCAGCCTGGCTCGGCCCTCCCTGTCCTCGCTATTAGACTAGGATCCGTCAAAGTCAGATTACGCTACTGTAGAAGAGCTGTGCGCACTACGTGTGTCGTACGGAGCTGTTGGGGTGCTGGAAAGATCGGTGGCAGAGGCGCTAGGAGCAGGAGGTGCGAATGATGGTGCTGCTGGTGGTGATATATCTGTCAGTCACAGCAGCAGCAGCATCGCCACAGCTTGGGTGAGTGGCAATGTTAAGTGCCTGGCGGCTCTCTCTCGCATCTGCACTTTCTTCGAATCCTTAAGGACCTCCACTTCCTCTTCCGATTCCTTGTAAGCCTCCCTCGCCCCTTCCTCTGCGTCCACTTCCTCTTCTGACTCCTCGCGAAGGAGTCAAGTCCCATAACCCGATTTCACTGCCACAGCACACCCTGCCCAGCCCATTAGTGAGCCTGCGTCTTGCGGTGCCTTCTGTCTCTGCCAACGCTGTTCAATAGCCTAGCTGCGGGAACAGCATGGTGGTGGTGGTGCAGCATCCATCTCTTCCTCCTTCTCCCTCCCCCCGCCGCTCTCACCCCCTCCACCCGGGCCCCTTCTTCTACCTCCATCAGTTGTTAGCCAGGGACTGCGTGGCAGCAGGGGGCTGTGCAGCATCCAGCTCTTCCTCCTTCTCCCTTCCCCCGCCGCTCTCACCCCCTCCACCCGGGCCCCTTCTTCTACCTCCATCAGTTGTTAGCCAGGGACTGCGTGGCAGCAGGGGGCTGTGCAGCATCCATCTCTTCCTCCTTCTCCCTCCCCCCGCCGCTCTCACCCCCTCCACCCGGGCCCCTTCTTCTACCTCCATCAGTTGTTAGCCAGGGACTGCGTGGCAGCAGGGGGCTGTGCAGCATCCATCTCTTCCTCCTTCTCCCTTCCCCCGCCGCTCTCACCCCCTCCACCCGGGCCCCTTCTTCTACCTCCATCAGTTGTTAGCCAGGGACTGCGTGGCAGCAGGGGGCTGTGCAGCATCCATCTCTTCCTCCTTCTCCCTCCCCCCGCCGCTCTCACCCCCTCCACCCGGGCCCCTTCTTCTACCTCCATCAGTTGTTAGCCAGGGACTGCGTGGCAGCAGGGGGCTGTGCAGCATCCATCTCTTCCTCCTTCTCCCTTCCCCCGCCGCTCTCACCCCCTCCACCCGGGCCCCTTCTTCTACCTCCATCAGTTGTTAGCCAGGGACTGCGTGGCAGCAGGGGGCTGTGCAGCATCCATCTCTTCCTCCTTCTCCCTCCCCCCGCCGCTCTCACCCCCTCCACCCGGGCCCCTTCTTCTACCTCCATCAGTTGTTAGCCAGGGACTGCGTGGCAGCAGGGGGAGGTGCAGCATCCAGCTCTTCCGCTTCCTGATCCCAGTGCTTACCTCCCTTCCTCTTCCCTCTCCGCTCTCACCCCATCCACCCGCCTCCCCTCTCCTCTTTCCATCAGCTGTTAGCCAGGGACTGCATGGCAACAAGGCTGTGCAGCATCCAGCTCTTTCTCTACTCGCCTAATCTTCGCACCGCAGCAACGCACAGGCAGCAGGCACAGGTGGGATTGAGTTACTGCGATCGGAGCAATGGTGTTACTGTGCTATACTTGACAATGGTCACTCGCCATCTTTTAAACGCCTCACAAAAAGTGCAAATGTGCAATACTTGACAACGGTTACTCACCATAGAATTTGATCCATAATCTGTCCAATATTAATTGCAGACACAGGTGGGTGCAATCTGTCCTTCCACCATCAATACTCAGCCATTGTCCATTTGCACGCTTCCCATCCTACTTTACCTTCCTTGCCGCTTATATATAAGCACGGAGGAACAGACTCAGCATTACTGAGCTAGCCATCAATTTTGAGATTTCTTAAAAGTGCCATTACACCCGTCAAATGTGTTAGCTAGACTCTTCTTCCTCCCACACGCCCTTTCTTCAGCTGCTCTTTGGAAAAAGAATGGAGGCCAGGCAGAACGCAGCAGCAGACCTGCCGACAAGAGACTCGCCGTCTCTGCTGACCCACTTCCGCTGCTGCTGGCGCTGGCGCTGCTGCTAGCACTGCCTGCGCAGGTGGTACTGGTGCCGGAGGAGCAGGTCTAACTGGAACAGGTACCACCAGCAGTAGCAGCAACACTGCCGCCAGCACTCCTGCTGCCAGCCTGGCGCTGATCACCAATCAGCGGGCGGCGACAGCAAAGATATCGGATGCGGATCTTCTCCAGCTGCAGCGGCTGGCAGAGGTGCAGGTGGAGTGGAGGTGGTGCGGGTGGGGGCGAGCAGTGGGAAGGACAGCAGCGGCGTGCCTCTGGTGGGGGCTGCCCGGAAAGCCCCTTGGAGCGCGGCGCTGTTCGGTGCTCCCAGCGACGGCAGAACGAACAAGTGAGTGGGTGTGTGTATGGAAGAGTGCATGTGCGTGTGTGTGGCAGGGACAGCAGCGGCGTGCCTCTGGTGGGGGCTGCCAGGAAGGCCCCTTGGAGTATGGCGCTGTTTGGTGCTCGTAATGATTTCCGGACAAACAAGTGCGTGTTTCTTTGGGTGTGTGTGAGGGAGCGTGTGAGGGAGTGTACGGGAAAGTGTCATGTGTTTGGGTGTGTGTGAGGGAGTGTACGGGAAAGTGTCATGTGTTTGGGTGTGTGAGGGAGTGTACGGGAAAGTGTCATGTGTTTGGGTGTGTGTGAGGGAGTGTACGGGAAAGTGTCATGTGTTTGGGTGTGTGAGGGAGTGTACGGGAAAGTGTCATGTGTTTGGGTGTGTGAGGGAGTGTACGGGAAAGTGTCATGTGTTTGGGTGTGTGAGGGAGTGTACGGGAAAGTGTCATGTGTTTGGGTGTGTGAGGGAGTGTACGGGAAAGTGTCATGTGTTTGGGTGTGTGAGGGAGTGTACGGGAAAGTGTCATGTGTTTGGGTGTGTGAGGGAGTGTACGGGAAAGTGTCATGTGTTTGGGTGTGTGAGGGAGTGTACGGGAAAGTGTCATGTGTTTGGGTGTGTGAGGGAGTGTACGGGAAAGTGTCATGTGTTTGGGTGTGTGAGGGAGTGTACGGGAAAGTGTCATGTGTTTGGGTGTGTGAGGGAGTGTACGGGAAAGTGTCATGTGTTTGGGTGTGTGAGGGAGTGTACGGGAAAGTGTCATGTGTTTGGGTGTGTGAGGGAGTGTACGGGAAAGTGTCATGTGTTTGGGTGTGTGAGGGAGTGTACGGGAAAGTGTCATGTGTTTGGGTGTGTGAGGGAGTGTACGGGAAAGTGTCATGTGTTTGGGTGTGTGAGGGAGTGTACGGGAAAGTGTCATGTGTTTGGGTGTGTGAGGGAGTGTACGGGAAAGTGTCATGTGTTTGGGTGTGTGAGGGAGTGTACGGGAAAGTGTCATGTGTTTGGGTGTGTGAGGGGAATGCCATCCTGCATCTGTCAGCCGTGCAGATCTGTCTGCTAGCTGATGTGCAATATTCCTTTCCCCTTCTTGCCTTTCTCCCCCCACGCTGACTGGCGGCATGTGTAAGTGACAGCTTTTGATGGAGCGGGAATTTCACCTGGCGCTGGGATTCTGCACACGTGCCCAAGGAGCAGATCGACCGATTAACTCACTTGTGCTCGTCTCACATGCTGCCAAACGGGCACAAGTGAGTTTATTAGTATAAGTAAGTCTGTTAACTTACGTAGGACTTCTAGTTTTAGAGATTTGTACCTGCTCATGCTCTCATCCACAGGTATCAGATGTGTCTAGCATAAGTCCGTGTAGATATGACTGCATTTGCTCCATTCTAAATCCCCCCACTGACTGCTCACCTTGTTTGCATGCCTATGCTGGTGCTCCCCCAATCCCTTCCACCTTCCAGGAAGGCGCTCTTCAAGGTGGCGAGTCGCAGGCTGCGCCTGGCCTTGCAGAACGCCACGGCCACTTCCAGCCCCAAACCACCCAGGGGATTCTGGCAGCACCTGCTGCAACCCCTGCAACTGTCAGCACTGGCAGCGGCAGCAGCAGCGGTGGGGGTGGGTTTGGGCCGGTGTACCCTTCACAGAGTCGCATCAACGATGTGATATTTGTCATGCACGAGGCTCGAAACGCACCCAAGGTCCGGGAGCACTGTCGGGAGTGGCTGGCAGCTAGAGGCGTTGTGATTGACATGTGGAGCCTCACTAACAGGCTCACTTGCTCCCTCACACCCACGCATGGCCTCTTGGACACGGGTCATAGCAACCACAGGCCCTGCGTCAGTAGTTTAGCTGTTTTAGTTTGATTTCAAGGTGTTTGTTGTGTGACCATGATCCCCGCTGTACGATCCTGAAAGTGAGGCTCTCTTTCGCCCACAGCCACCTCAAGCCTTACCGTGTTACGTATGTGTGGTGGTTTTTACGGTCTCAAGAATTCTACCCAATGTGGTCCACAGAGGAACGACATACAGTACCTTACTGCTTTTCTATAACTTCTCCCGTAGCTGTCATGTGGTCCACAGAGGAACGACATCAGGACCTCAGATGTCAGCGAAAAAAGGCTGATTTAGGGTCGGAAGGCTGATTTTTCAGACATGGGGAGAATGTATGGGCTGATATTTCAGCTTTTTTTTTAGTGTATGGGCTGATATTTCAGAGATCTTTTCCAAGTGTACACTGATTGCTCAGCGTACTGACGAGGGTATAGGCTGAAATCTCGCTATTTCTGATTCGTGTAGGAGCCGTGAGTTTCGGCTGTCTAGGTACATCCCCCGTCAATCACGCCGAAATAGCCATCTACAGCACTGATGCAGTGGGAAATCGATTTTTCCCAACGCGTCGATTCGGTGCAGAAGTTCTGCAGCAGAACAACGCACAGTAAAGCACCGCGTGCCCCCAAGTCAAGAACCCCCACCTCACCCACAGCACTTAATTGAAAATGGACTCTAGGTTTGTTCAGCCTTAGTTTTTTAAGTGAGGCTGATTAGTCAGCCTTTTTTTAAACCACGAGACTGATTTTTCAGCTTTTTTTTTAGGTACAACACTGACTGTTCAGCCTAGGCAAAAACGAATCTGAGGCCCTGAACGACATACAGTATCTTACTGCTTTTCTATAACTTCTCCCGTAGCTGTCATGTGGTCCACAGAGGAACGACATACAGTATCTTACCGTATTCTCCCGGATAAAACACCCCCCCGTAATTGTACACCCCCGGGTAGCTTATACGGGGTGGGTGCTATATCCGACCCCGTTAGTACCATACCCCCCCTTTTGGGGTGATTCTCTATAACACCCCCCTTTTCTTATAGATTCCTATTATAGCTGTTATCGAGTCCGATTCCTTACGGGAGGATATCGCGAGAATCGCTCCCTAGAAGAAATTTCGCATGTACTTTCACTTAGAATCAGCCGAGATATCCCCCCTCCCACAATCTCGCTGTTGCCACGCTGGCGAATCTTCCACTGCAAGTGGTCCAAGAGGTGAAGTGGCCCAAGTGGCCCACAATATCCTCGTACTCGGTTTTGCGGCATTGATCAACAATCTTGAAGTGAAGTCAGACCCCTGATTTTGTTTCACATCTTTTCTGCTTTATAAAAATTTTACCATATACGTAATAAGACCCGGTATTATGTAGGATTTTCCTTTGAGGAGACCCCCCCCATTTTTTTCCAGTGGTTTTCATAATACCCTAGGGTGTTTTATCCGGGAGAATACGGTATTGCTTTTCTATAACTTCTCCCGTAGCTGTCATGTGGTCCACAGAGGAACGACATACAGTATCTTATTGCTTTTCTATAACTTCTCCCGTAGCTGTCATGTGGTCCACAGAGGAACGACAGTAAACCTCTACTTGCTGATTCTTGGCCCACCGTATCTGGCTTCTGAAAAAACAATAAACGGTACAACTATTTCTGTGCAATGTGCTCCATAACATACGGTATTGAAAGACATCCACAAGACGAAACAGAAGCAGCAGCCATGGCCATGAGTGCATACAGGGCAGATGCACTGTGGTAAGTGGTATGCAGGGTTACAGCTGGCAGGACGTTATTGGAGTGGACGACGAGCAGGCCGGCGGCAGCAATTCCAAGGGCCATGTTGGGGAAGAGGAGGGAGAGGGAGACGTGGAAGAGGGTGAAGAGGGCTGCAGAGAGCATTGCAGCGTCAATTCGGAAAGAGAGAGGCAGGAAGGGGGATAGCACAGGAAGGTGAGTTAGTCAAACAAAGACTTGGCCTGCTGACTTGAGTTGAATAGCGTGATTCACGTTGACTTATTGACTTCAGTTCTAAGATGTACCATGACAGGCTGACATGCACCATGACAGGCTGAGATGCACCATGACAGGATGAGATGTGCCATGACAGGATGAGATGTGCCATGACAGGCTGAGATGTGCCATGACAGGATGAGATGCACCATGACAGGCTGAGATGCACCATGACAGGCTGAGATGCACCATGACAGGATGAGATGTGCCATGACAGGATGAGATGCACCATGACAGGATGAGATGCACCATGACAGGATGAGATGTGCCATGACAGGATGAGATGTGCCATGACAGGATGAGATGTGCCATGACAGGATGAGATGTGCCATGACAGGATGAGATGTGCCATGACAGGATGAGATGTGCCATGACAGGATGAGATGTGCCATGACAGGATGAGATGCACCATGACAGGCTGAGATGCACCATGACAGGCTGAGATGCACCATGACAGGCTGAGATGTGCCATGACAGGATGAGATGCACCATGACAGGATGAGATGCACCATGACAGGATGAGATGTGCCATGACAGGATGAGATGTGCCATGACAGGATGAGATGTGCCATGACAGGATGAGATGTGCCATGACAGGATGAGATGTGCCATGACAGGATGAGATGTGCCATGACAGGATGAGATGTGCCATGACAGGATGAGATGCACCATGACAGGCTGAGATGCACCATGACAGGCTGAGATGCACCATGACAGGCTGAGATGTGCCATGACAGGATGAGATGTGCCATGACAGGCTGAGATGTGCCATGACAGGATGAGATGCACCATGACAGGCTGAGATGCACCATGACAGGCTGAGATGCACCATGACAGGATGAGATGTGCCATGACAGGATGAGATGCACCATGACAGGATGAGATGCACCATGACAGGATGAGATGTGCCATGACAGGATGAGATGTGCCATGACAGGATGAGATGTGCCATGACAGGATGAGATGTGCCATGACAGGATGAGATGTGCCATGACAGGATGAGATGTGCCATGACAGAATGAGATGTGCCATGACAGGATGAGATGCACCATGACAGGCTGAGATGCACCATGACAGGCTGAGATGCACCATGACAGGCTGAGATGTGCCATGACAGGATGAGATGCACCATGACAGGATGAGATGCACCATGACAGGATGAGATGTGCCATGACAGGATGAGATGTGCCATGACAGGATGAGATGTGCCATGACAGGATGAGATGTGCCATGACAGGATGAGATGTGCCATGACAGGATGAGATGTGCCATGACAGGATGAGATGTGCCATGATAGGATGAGATGTGCCATGACAGGATGAGATGTGCCATGACAGGATGAGATGTGCCATGACAGGATGAAATGTGCCAGAAAAAAGAGTGGGAAAGAGTGTGTGCATGGGGACGTGTGGAAATGACCAAACCCAGAAAAAAGGCAGCAGGTGAAGGCGCGGCCTTGCCAAACCTCCCTTCCGAGCCTCTCACTAGCCTGCCTCTCACCTGCCGAGCCTCTCTTGCAGGGCCGTGATCGGTAGACCTCTGAACAACACCTCCTCTGCTACAGCCGGTGACACCGCCACCTACAGGAACAGCTGTAGCAGGTCCAGAAGAGGTAAGGCCATGGCAGCTGTAGCCGTGGCAGCTGTAGCAGTCGCAGCTGTAGCAGCTACATCCCCTCCAGGCCCATCAGGCAGCGAGAGAGGACCCAGCAACAAGGCTGTAGCACTCACACTATTCCCCCCTCCTCCTCGTGCTCCTGCTCCTGCTCCTGCTGCTGCTGCTGCTGCTGCTAGTTCTGGTAATCTCCCTCCCCCTCCCATCCAGCACCAGTAATAATAAAAAAAAAAACTGGAGAGAAAAGCAGAGCCCAAGAATAGGTCCCCCTGCTGCCCCTGCCGCAATCACTTTCCATCAGCTAACATTTCCCCCTGCTAACACTCCCCTCCTCTCCCCGTCCCCATCCCCCCCACAGTGGATGATGCAATGGCGATTTCTGAAGAGAGGGGCTAATGTGGAGAGACACACACAGACATCAGGCATTGGCGCACACCCTCACACTCAAGCATGGACTTTGAGGCCCGGACACACTGGAAGCCGAAGAAGCCAATCAGCACCGGCCCTACAGTTTGACCCCAAACCTTTTCTCAAACTGCTTGTCTGTACATAGGATAAACTGTTGCAAGCACACCATTTTCCTTGCCACCTCCGCATTCACAAGCTGCTGATTTGTAACAGCCCCAGCACCCACCACTGGCTCGTCATGTCCTAGGAATTCCTCAGTCAGCGGTCCACTACTAGAATAATCCCCTTCGCCCTGCTGATCTTGCCTGTCACCCGTTCTTTCACTATTTGTTTCTTCCGATCCCCATTCAATCCCCTCCACTCTCTGCACTTCGTCAGAAAGTGAGAAAACAGTACCCACCTTGCTCCTCTCTTCCCCAACTCCAATCGAAACCCCCCTCCTGTCTTCAACACTCCGTCTAACAGCCTCATGTGCCACCACTGCATAGCCCGTTTGCAACAATGCCTCATGTCGCGGTCTGATTCGCTGATCCAAGCTGTAGGTAACATACTTGGGAAAGGCAAGAACCTCTGCAATGGACAGCCCCATGTCCCGCTTTAAGTAATCCACCTTATGCTTCAGGTTGGCTTCCCAGTTGCAGGAGATAGCCTGCGGGGCCTTCACCACCAATTCCACCACCAATTGACGAGCCCTGCATCTCTTGTCGCCTTGTGGCCCAGACTCATTCTCCTCTTCCAAAAAATCACCTCCCCCCAACCTCAGCGGCCCACTTCCCTCTTTTCCACTACTCTCCAATGCCTCTTCCACTTCTCGCACAAGCTCTCTGAAACTGTTTCTCATGACATCTTCATTTGAAGCTAATAGCAAGGGAAATTGTGCCACAACCCGCAAGGCATTCTCTCGCCCAAGTAAATCGGCCAACACCGCCATCTTGCCTTGCAGGTTCTCCTTCGAGAACTTCAGAACCGTTGGGTAACTCCGCACCGCTCTTCTTGTTGCCTCCTCCCCCACCAGCTCCACAAAGAAATGAAACTTAGCTAAAAGAGTCTCTTTGGAAAGACTAAGGAAGGTGGGGGCCCGCCAAAGGACAGAGGCAATGAAAGGGGTCTCTGAGGAAGTCATGGTCCGCGGCTCATGGTTCAGGAGGCTTGAGCTGGTGCTATCTGCTTCTAGCTTCCCTCCAGGTTTCGCTTTAAAGAAATATGATAACGTCTCAAGCAGTGTATTCACCGCCTCTGTGCTCCTAATCAAGATGTCCGGACATCTTTCTATAATCACACCCAGCTTGTCCACAGGAACCCCTGCCTTCTCCACGAGAATGTCCAGGTTCGTTGAACGTGCCTCACAGCAGAGTAAGCCTCGTCCCCGTCCGAGCACCAACCCTAATCTGCTTCGGCGGACGCCTTGAGCTAAGAGAAACTCAAGTGTACTCTGAATCTGTGGCAGGGAGCTTCGGAGCCAGGCTGGTTTTTTCAATGTGATGTGGGCGATGTCGGCATGACATATGCCATATGACTCGAGGAGACAGACACGTGGCAAGAAGTCATTGGTGGGATTGGAGCGGAGGAGTTGGGGGTAAGAGGCGAGAAGGGAAGCGACAGTGGAAGGGGAGGATATGCCGAGGTGGGAGGAGAAGAAGCGGTAGAGGGAGAGGAGGGACGAGGGAGATACGACCCGCTGGTTGTACAACTGAGGAGGGTGCGTGGGAGGAGATGTGTCGGGTGGTGTGTCCTCCTCACACGTCTCTGCTTCTGCATCCTCCTCATCCTCCTCTTTTTCCGCCTCCTCATCGTCCCCCTCCCACCCCTCTTCCTCCTCCTCCTCCTCCTCCTCTTTCACTTTCCCAGTCCTCTCGTCGCACCCTCTGCTTCTTATCCCACTCCCACACTCCTCTAACTCCTCGTTCACAATCTGAGGCCCGAATTTCTCCCTCAGCACTCCAGCAATCACTGCCACTGCCTCCTCCTCCTCCTTGCAGCCTCCCGTCCTGTAGCTCTTCCTCTTGCCTCCATCACGCTTCCCCGCTGCATTCCCCGCTAGTACTACCCTCTCAACCCTCTCATCCCCACCTCACTTTTCTCCCCCTTTTACTTTCCTGATGCACCTCTGACCTCCTCCCTCATCCCCCCTCTCCTTATCCTTCAATGTACGCGTTTTAAGGTCAGATTGCACTGCTGTTAGAGACTTGCTTCTGAAAAGTGATTTCGACCCGATGATAGCAGTCTCCGGCTCGGAAGCTTCTGCGTCTGCTGGCCCGGAAGACGCACCAGGGACGGACCATGCCGCGAAGCTTCGGAATTTGGATGAGAATATATTTTGGGGCGCCTCGAAGCGTCGGCCTCGGTTTTGGATTTGTAGAGACGCGTTTCGTGCAGGGTCGTTTGGATTCGATCCGATCCGATCGAGGCTTGGCAAGGAAGAAACATAAGGTCGCGATGCGATTCGGTGTGCTTGAGGAACCTCATAGGTAATTAATCTGGAAGTCGAACCGACAATTGGCCGCGACACATGAGATAGGACTAGCCATAGCGACCGGCGGGCTGATCTACGCGAGGCGACGTAGACGTTCATGAATTCCTTTCCGTTGCCTACGTCGATTTTGTTGATCTCTTCGTGTATCCCTGAATCCTCGCTAGCCCTAGCTGGCTAGTGACGCTAAACGTGAAGTTAAATTCGCGTGTAATGATTTGATAATCGAAATTTAAAGACTGTCGGGAAACGCTTTCAGTGGATGATTGATGCCTCGAGCTGCTACTTTAGCTGGCATCTAGCTACTCCAATGTGCGAATGCTCTGATTCAGTCTCATGGCTACTGACGGGATCAGCAGTGTGACGATCACAAAGGTCAAGGGGTGCGGCTTGATCAGGTGCTGTGCGTTTACACAGGCCCAATCAAGTAAGCAGAGTGGTTTAGCTAGGTGCTAAGCAAATCCCCTTCCTGTGAACGAACCATCATCAATGAGATTTCGTTTGTGTAGCCACTACTCCTCACTCATACGGAGCCGTTGCTAGTTTCATTGAAGTTTTGGTAACAAGGTGTTACAGCGAACAATAAAATGAACTTCGAGTTCTGGTTTCCTGCCGTTCAACATTGAGCACTCTAAAGTGTTCAGGATCGCTCACTCTCGAACCGCCACCTCAACGAACCTTTTGCGTCCCGTCCAATCGAACCCAGACTGTAGTTTGTGCAGAATTCGCTCTTGGACGTTGAATAGGCTCTCAGCCCTTCCTATGTTTCACAATATCCGCTACACTACCAGCGCCAGAACCAAGCATTCGCGCAGCGACTCGTTTAGGGACAAGACTACTAGGAGTTACACGCTGCCATTCGAACCCACAATAACATGCGCCACCAGGGTATAGATCGGTTGACGAGATGATGTTGCCATTCGCACAGCCTCGAAATCGCCACTTGAAGTGGCGACACGTGACGTTACTATTAGGGTTTCGTGCTTAGATTGCGTCGCGAAAACGAGGCCTTGTTCAGCTACTCTGAATTGCGCGGCGAGGAGCGTGATGGCGACACACGCTTATCCTTATGCAAAATTCACGTGCCATCGTCGCACTTACAGTGATGGATCCCGTCATGGGCGCATTCACCATGGGCGGACACACGGCTGCGTCGTGGCAGCGTCGTGGCAGCGTCGTGGCAGCGTCGTGGCAGCGGGTGAAATGAATGCGCGCCGCCTCTCAGCTGACAGATTCTGAAAGGGATGGGGCCGTGTGCCACATCGAGGTGAGGTACCGAGCATGATGTGACAGCATCCGTTGACACTGATCTGCCTCCCACCGCATGTATCTATATGACCCAGTTTCTCGCTTTTGCTTGCCGATGAGGCTGAATGAAATCGAGCACAGCTGCATCAGAAAAATGTGAGAAAAAAAAACGGCAGTTTTGGGACGATGATGCATGTTTATTTGGGCTGGGTCGGCTGTTATCCGTGTGCCCCGTAAATGGAGTGGCGTATTGCCCTAAACCGTCCGATTCCCAGCAGCATGTGAATGGCAGTTCACGGCCTTAATTTCTGCTACAGTAGCCTGGAGCTTCGGGTCCTAAACTCCCGTAGTTGGCCTGTTTTTGCTGTTTTCTCGCGTTTGTTTAACAGGTAGTTTACGGGGAAGGGGTGCTTGGCAGTTTTCCGAACCCCCAGCTTTTGTCGAGGAAAGGGCAGAACATGTCGTGTTTGGTGGTTTCTGGGGTCGATGTGTGTTGTTTGAGCCAGTGGAGCCGGTTGGCTCCAAGTTTTTCGGAACCCTGTAGGGTTACCATTACATTTGGCATACACTAGTTACATTGTTCCCCGATACGAATTAATCAAGAATATCATTTGTGACACTAATGAGTGGAATTATTAGGTGGCATTGGTATAAATCAATTGTTACCTTTACCTTACTTTATGTATTGCTTCACACCACTGTCGTTACAAAAGTGTATTTAGTCACATTTTAAAACATAATGCACAATATTGCATTACATTATTCGCTACTGCAATAAAACCAGCTCGTATTATGTCAGAACATTGTAGCTTATGCTGTTGTGTAGGCTATAGTGGGGTATCCCATAGGGGGTACAACCAATTAGGGTTTCATATTTGTACTCACTTCATTTCATAGTTCACCCATTCTTGTTCAAATCTTCTCATGGTATCGAGCAGGTTCCCCCTTGGGAACTGTGCTTAGGGCCCACCACATCGATTTTTTTTTTTTTTCCTGCCCGAAGCGCGCTCAGCCCGAGTCGCGCTCCGGGCCCTCACTTCGTCGAGCCGCCCTAGCGGCCCTTCACTGCGGCCCCGCCACCCGTCTCCGCGGCCCCGCCGCCCGTCTTCGCGGCCCCGCCGCCTCTCTCCTAGCGGCCCCGCCGCCCTACCTAGCGGCCCCGCCGCCCTACCTCGCGGCCTCGCCGCCCCATTGCGCGGCCCCGCCGCCCTACCTAGCGGCCCCGCCGCCCCATCGCGGCCCCGCCGCCCCATCGCGCGGCCCCGCCGCCCTACCTAACGGCCCCGCCGCCCTACCTAGTGGCACCGCCGCCCTTCCTCGCGGCCCCGCCGCCCCATCGCGCGGCCCCGCCGCCCTACCTAGCGGCCCCGCCACCTTACCTGCGTCCCCGCCACCTTACCTGCGGCCCCGCCCTTACCTGCGGCCCCGCCGCCCTCTGCTGCGGCCCCGCCACCTTACCTGCGGCCCCGCCCTTACCTGCGGCCCCGCCGCCCTCTGCTGCGGCCCCGCCACCTTACCTGCGGCCCCGCCACCTTACCTGCGGCCCCGCCACCTTACCTGCGGCCCCGCCGCCCTCTGCTGCGGCCCCGCCACCCTATCTGCGGCCCCGCCACCCTACCCGCGGCCACGCCGCCCTTACCAGCGGCCCCGCCGCCCTTACCTGCGGCCCCGTCACCTGCTGCCCAGCCGTGCCGCCCTGCAGCAGCACAGCCGAGCCGCCCAGCAGCCGAGCCGCCGAGCCGCCCAGCAGCCGAGCCGCCCAGCAGCCGAGCCGCCGAGCCGCCCAGCAGCGGAGCCGCCCAGCAGCCGAGCCGCCCAGCAGCCGAGCCGCCCAGCGGCCGCGCCGCCCAGCAGCCGAGCCGCCCAGCAGCGGGGCCGCCGAGCCGCCGGGCCGCCCAGCAGCTGAGCCGCCGAGCCGCCGCGCCGCCTTCCTTCAGGGCCGCCCGACCTGCCCAGTCTGGTGAGCACAGCGCCTTTTCACTGCACTGTCCTCACCCTACTGTTTGCGCTGCTAGTCGTCTAGGGTCATGGCTACCCCTAGTGTTCTCGCCTTTGACGCTGAGGGTAGGGCCATTGACTTTGAGGTCTGGGTGGATGATCTGCAGCTGTTCTTACAGTGCGATAGGGCAGACGGCCTCTCTCTCTTTGACCTCACCTCTGGCACCTCCACTGCCCCTGCTGCTGATGCTGACGCCACTGTTCGCTCCCAGTGGGCCACGCGCGACGCTGCTGCACGTCTTGCTGTGCGTCGCCACCTCCCTACCTCCGAGCGTGCGCACTTTAGTCAGTACAAGAGTGCTCAGACCTTGTACGACGCTGTAGTTGCGCGCTACTCCTCCCCTGCCACTGCTGCACTGAGCCGTCTCATGCTACCGTACCTCTTTCCTGACCTTGCTGCCTTTCCCACAGTCACTGACCTCATTACGCACCTCCGCACTAGTGACACTCGCTACCGCGCTGCACTCCCTCCTGACTTCTGCGCCAGGAACCCCCCCCCCATGTACATCACTCTTTACTACATAGTCACTCGCCTTCCTGACTCCCTTCGCGTAGTCAGGGACCACTTTCTCTCTGTCTGTCCCACCACTCTCACTGTTGACCTCCTCGAGAAGTCCCTCCTAGCGGCCGAGAAGAGCATAGTCGCTGTAGGGGCCTCTCGTGGTGACCCGCGCACCCCCATCTTTGAGGGGTGTTCCCCCTCCCCCCTTCTGCCCTCTGTTGCCTCTGCTGCTGCGGCCGACCTCCTTGTTCTTGAGTCGGTCGGTGCGGCGTCTGCCCCTAGCGGGAGACGCCGCTCTGGCAAGGGCAAGGGGGGCAAGGGCGCTGGAGGAGCGAGCGGGGGCGGTGGAGGTGGAGGTGGCGGCAGTTGGGGGAGTGGGGGTGGCGGTGGGAGTGGAGGTGGGGGTGGAGGGGTCGGTGGCGGCAGTGGAGGTGGAGGTGGCAGCGGCGGTGGCGGTGGGAGCGGAGGTGGCGGAGGTGGCGGAGGTGGAGGCGGCGGCGGAGGCGGAGGCGGCGGCAGTAGCGGAGGCGGCGGAGGCGTCGGAGGCGGCGGGGGTGGCGGTGGTGCTGGTCGCGGGTCTTCGCAGAGGAGTGGCTCCGGTGGTGGCTCGCGCCAGCAGCAGCAGCGTGGTCGTGACACCCTGTCCCCTCAGCAGCTTCGTGAGTGGTACACTGCGCGTCAGCGGGGTGGGGGTTTTGGTCCGTGCTCCTACGTTTTGCGCACTGGCGACCGTGCGGGTGAGCAGTGTGGGGGTGCCCACCCCACCCAGCGCTGCTTTGGCCGCCTGACGGACGCGTGGCGTCACCAGTTCCCGGAGGCCTCCGAGATCCCTCGCTGGGGCGAGCTGTCTAGGGCGGGTGTTGCCATCTATGATCTTGACTTTGATGCTATTCTCTCTGCCATGTATGCTGTGTCTATTAGTGATGAGGGTGACTGTTACCGGTGTTTCCCGCCCGATCCGGGCATTGAGACTGCTGCTCTAGGTCCTGGTGAGGCTGCTGCCCTAGGTGCTTGCGACGCTGCTGCTCTAGGTGCTCGTGTGTCTGCGTCCTCAGGTACTGGTGAGTCTGCGCTCTCAGGTCCTGCGTCGGCTTCGGCCTCCCTCACCTTCACCCTTGACTCTGGGGCGTCTCGCTCCTTCTTTCGGGACCGCACCACACTCACACCGCTGAGTCGACCGGTTGCAGTGTCTCTGGCTGACCCCTCTGGGGGTCCTGTCCTGTCTCGCTTCTCCACAGTCCTCCCGTGTCCGGCGGCTCCCTCTGGCACCCTGTCTGGTCTCTACCTCCCCTCGTTCTCTACGAACCTGGTGAGTGGTGCTGACCTACAGGATGCGGGGGTCCACCAGTTCACTCCTGCACGTCAGAGAGTGACCCACTGTACAGAGGCTGGCACAGGCCGACACCTGGCTACGTTCACCCGTCAGCCGGGGTCGAGCCTGTACACTCTGACCACTGCGTCTCCTCCAGTTGCTGAGTCTGGTAGGGTAGTTACGTCGGGTCAGGTGTTTGCTGCGGCGTCCAGGTCTGGTCCTGAGTCTGCCCCCTGTTCGTGTCGTCTCCTGTCTCACGAGACTCTCCTCTGGCACCACCGCCTTGGCCACCCCTCTCTGCTTCGGCTCAGAGGTATGGCCTCCCGTCTTCTTGTGTCTGGTCTTCCACCTTCTACTGGTCCTCCTCCTCCCTTAGAGTGTCCACAGCCTGTCTCGTCCCAGCTACAGTTGCAGCCTACCTCCCCTTTGCCTGCTCCTTCTCCCTACACTGGTCCTACTGGAGGTCTGGCTGAGCGTCGTGAGCCTGCGTCTCGCCCTGCGTCGCCTGTCCGTGCTGCTCGCACTAGTGGTCGCGGTTCGCGTCAGCGTCCTCCTCCTGTCCCTGGCACGCACCGGATGTCTCTGCGTCCGTCCACTGCTCCTCTGCGTGCCCCTTTGCCTTCTCCTCCTGAGTCTTCTCTTCCTGCTCTTGCCGACCCGGAGTCGGACTCTCTTTGTGCTGCCAGTCCTACTGTCACGCGTCTCCTTGCTACTGTTGTCACTGACCCTTCTTTCGAGTCTACTGCTGCGTCTGCTCTCGTTACTGAGCTCGTCGACTTTGCTGCTCGCTGTCGCTTAGACTACGCTGCTAGTCTTGTCGCTGAGTCTGAGTCTGTCTGTCCTCCGTCCGTCGGGGGTGAGTGTGCCCTTGGCACGGACGTCCTTGAGGACAGGCAGGAGGAGTTCCAGTGTCTGGCAGCTGCCTCACCTCATCTCGTGTCCGTACTGCTTACCCCTGAGGGAGACCCGGATGCACTTGACATCCCGACTCCGCGCTCTTACGCGGAGGCGATAGAGGGTCCCTACTCCTCTCAGTGGCAGGCAGCTATGGATGCAGAGATGGCTTCCTGGAAGTCCACAGGCACCTACGTTGACGCTGTCCCCCCTCCTGGGGCGAACATCGTCAGTGGCATGTGGATCTTCAGGGTGAAGCGGCCGCCGGGTTCTCCGCCTGTCTTCAAGGCGCGTTACGTGGCTCGTGGCTTCAGTCAGCGGCAGGGAGTTGACTACTTTCAGACCTTCTCCCCCACCCCGAAGATGACCACTCTTCGGGTACTGCTGCACGTTGCTGCTCACCGTGACTACGAGCTGCACTCTCTTGAGTTCAGCACAGCTTTCTTGCAGGGCAGCCTGCACGAGGAGATCTGGCTGCGTCGCCCACCTGGCTTCACTGGGTCTTTCCCTTCTGGTACCCAGTGGAGTCTCCGGCGTCCAGTCTACGGTCTCCGCCAGGCGCCACGTGAGTGGCACGACACACTGAGGACTACACTTGCGGCTCTTGGGTTTGCTCCTTCTACTGCCGACCCGTCGCTGTTTCTACGCACCGACACCTCTCTGCCGCCGTTCTACATCCTCGTGTACGTCGACGACTTGGTCTTTGCCACAGCTGACACTGCTGGACTCGCCTACGTGAAGTCCGAGCTGCAGAAGAGACACACGTGCACAGACCTGGGTGAACTGCGCAGCTACCTTGGCTTGCAGATCACCCGGGACAGAGCACGCCGCACCATTACCCTGACTCAGTCACACATGGTGCAGCAGGTCCTTCAGCGCTTCGGCTTCACGTACTCCTCGCCTCAGGCCACTCCTCTGTCTACTCGCCACTCGCTCTCAGCTCTGCCTTCGGATGAGTCCGTAGAGTCGAGTGGCCCGTACCCAGAGCTTGTTGGCTGCCTCATGTACCTGATGACTTGCACACGACCTGACCTTGCATACCCTCTTAGCATTCTTGCACGCTATGTTGCTCCTGGGAGACACAGACCAGAGCACATGGCTGCAGCGAAGAGGGTGTTGCGCTACTTGTGCAGTACGTCGGGCATGGGGCTAGTGCTTGGAGGGCGGAGTCCAGTGGTCCTCACTGGGCACGCGGACGCTTCTTGGGCTGACGACCAGGCTACGCAGCGGTCGTCACAGGGTTACACCTTCAGCCTTGGTTCCGGCTCTGTTTCGTGGCGGGCTACTCGCTCGTCTTCTGTTCTTGGCTCGAGTTGTGAGGCTGAGATCTACGCCGGGGCCATGGCTGCACAGGAGCTTCGCTGGCTCACCTACCTGCTGACCGACCTTGGAGAGCCGCCTCGTTCTCCTCCAGTCCTGTACGTAGACAACAAGGCCATGCTGGCCTTGTGTCGAGAGCAGCGACTGGAGCACAGAACAAAGCACATTGCTCTCCGCTACTTCCTTGCTCGTGAGCTACAGCAACGTGGTCAGTTGCGGCTTGCGTACGTGGCCTCTGAGGCCAACACTGCTGATGTCTTCACCAAGGCACTTCCACCTTGTGTTCATCAGCGCTTCTGCACTCAGCTGGGTCTTGTGCCTGTCTTGCCTCACTTGCTCTCCTCTTGACCTTGCCTGTACTCTCACATATATATATACCTGCTCTTGCTTGTCTAGCTTTATATATATGTGTGTACTCTTGCATGTGAACTGGCCGTGTGGCCTTGACCCTGTGCTCGGACTGTGTGGTGACTCTGTGATCCACCCTGAGCTTGCTTTGCTTTACTTTGCTTGACTGGTCTTGCTTAATATGCCACCCACAACCATACGGTACTACCGTAGAGTACCGGCAGTGCTGCACCGCATGTATGTAACCATGGTCTCCCATGCGTGCGCTGCTCCGTGTTGTCACAATAACTCCTGGCCCCGCCCCCGGGCCCATCCACCTCCCACACGTAGCTGAGCAAGGTGGCAAGAAGAGCTAGGTGACTCTTGAGTCATTTCAGAAGCTGCTCCCATCTGTCGCATTACTAACCCTTCTCCCTGCCCCCACCAGCCCCCTTCCCCCTGCTGCATGCAACCTTCCTCATCTGCGCGCGGGTGAACAAGATGGCAAGGAAGCTGAAAACCCCCAACCCCACCACGCTCTCCTCCTCCCACACCCCCCCTTTCACACACTCACGCAGGTGAACAAGGTGAGGAACTTCTACTTTGCACCGGGAAAGAGCTTGAGGCAGCAGGGAGGCTTGCACATGCACATGCACAACCCTCATGCCATTTCAATGCATCTCTTTCAACGTAAGCTTCAATTGTTATTTAAATTTAGTGTTTGGCGTTAAGGGTGAGGGGAGCTGTAAGCACATCCTAGAGTTGACTAGCTAAGCCGTTCTGGGGACGACATCCAGGATATGCCTTGTTAGCACATGATGTGTCAGCACATGCCATGTCAGCACTGCTGTGTCAGCACATGCCATGTCAGCACATGCTGTGTCAGCGCATCGAGTGCCTCTTGTCAGTACTTCAAACTAACTTGTATAGTTGCATTCTCTCCTGCAACCCTCCCCCCTCCCCGCCCCCCCCCCACCCCTTCCCCCTCCTCCTCCTCCCTCTCCCTTCCCCTTGTTGTTTCTCCCTTTCATTTTTGTAAACCAATAGCTCCTCAATTTTCAACCTATCATCCCCCTCTCCCGTTCCTTCTCCTCTCCTTCCCCCCCCCCCCCCCCCCCCCCCCCCCCCTCTCCCTTCTACAAGTGTCTCGTGTGGTAAATTCACTCCCCTCTGATGCTAGGTTCGCACGACTAGCCAACCCCTTAGATGGGTGCGCACACATGGGTTTACTTCTGAGAGTAATTTCCTAAGATGGGCAGGTACGGATACGTATGGAGCTAGTCAGCCTTTAGATGGGTACTATGGTGCTGCTTTTCAACCTGCCCCTACCCACTATTCCCGCGCTCTCACCTTCTCCCTTTCTGCTGCGGGTGTCTCATGTGACCAACTCTCTCACTTGTGGTGCCAAGCAGCTCCGAGACTGGTCACTCATTCTATGAAGAATTTACCCTGCCACACTTGCAACTAGAATCTGCACTGCTTTTTGCATGAACCGAACCTCACTCTCCTCCGCCCCCCCCCCCTTCAACCTCCCTTTCCGTTCATGCTGTCAGATGTCCCATTGTGCTCCCCTTCACTGTCTAAACCCCTCCACTGTCTTCCAACACGCCACACCCCCCTCCCCCCCACATCCGTCCCCACCTCTCTGTATGCTAGGTGTCTCATATAATCAATCTGTTCTAGTTTCCGAGAATAGTCAACACCTAATGGGTACGTACGTATAGGACTGCTTTTACATAGAATGTTACTGGGTAAGTACATTCTGTTAAGCAGCTGGGAAAGAGTTTCTTGCATGTTTTATACAACTCATCAAGGTGAGATTTTGTCGTTCATATGCACAGCAGATGTTGTTTTCTCTTCATATTCTGCAGTTACTGAGGCAAGAGCCAACACCTGGACAAAACAAATTCAGCACTCTGTCCGTTCCATACATCTCCATCATCCTCCCATTCATATCCTCCATTTTCTTCCCTTTCCATGCCCCTCTCTCTCCTCCTGTCATTGCCAATCCTCATGTGCTTCCTCCCTCGCAAACAATCTTAAAATGCTTCTCGACCCTTGTTTTCCTGCTGCTCTCGCCCTCTTTCCGTGTTTCCCATTTCAGTGCATCTCTGGCTGCCACCTCATCACCTCACCATGTTTCTTTAGCAGCCCTGGTGAGGAGGGGCGCTGCTGCTGCAAGTCAGACAGCTAGGTGAATGTGGTTCAAGGGAGGGTGAGGAGGAGAATTTTGCGCGAGGGAAATGGGGGGAGAGGTTGGGGGAGAGGGAGAAATAGGGGCTGGTAGGGGAAGAGGCAGACGTATGGGGGAAGGGAGGGGGAGCATGTCAACAGTTGTGTCGCCAGGATGGCATGGTGTGGAGTGGTGTGGTGCTGGTGGCTTGGGCAGAACACGTATGGTGAGAATGGCAATTAGGAGCACTGCAAAGCCCAAAACGCTCTAATTATGGTGGGAGTGCTTCATTCTAGAATTTTATGAGAAACCATTCTTGTGCAATCTGGTTGGGGGAGATATTATTAAGACAGCGGTGGATGCACGTCTGCTCCCATACCTCAGCCTACAGTGTACACTCCTCGTTTTTTACAACTTCGCTTCCCTCACAGCATCTCTACCTTTCACCCATGCCAGCCCTTGTCTCATTTCCAGCATAATCCCCTCGAGCTGAGTGGGAGAAGATGAGGGTGCCACACAACAGCAGCAACTGAGTCAGCAGCCATAACAAGCAGGGTGGGGAGCGCATTTAGTGGGTAGAGTGGTGAGGGTGCAGTGAGGGGATGCACCTGCAACAGCCTTTATCTGATGTTGCTGTACTGAATCTTTGACTGCATTGTGGTGAGCGTTGGTGACACACAACGGTCTCAGAGGAGAGGAGAGGAGAGGAGAGGAGAGGAGAGGAGAGGAGAGGAGAGGAGAGGAGAGGAGAGGAGAGGAGAGGAGAGGAGAGGAGAGGAGAGGAGAGGAGAGGAGAGGAGAGGAGAGGAGAGGAGAGGAGAGGAGAGGAGAGGAGAGGAGGGGAGGGCGACCTGCTGAGAGGAGCACCACTGCAGCGCACGCTGAGATAATCTTCCGACAGATGCAAGCGCGTCAATCCTTCTGCAGCGCGCATGCCTTCAGCGTACCACTCCAATCCAAAAATTTCAGGGCATCATGATTTCAGAGAAGGGCAGAAATTTTGCACCAACAGCAAAGCTGCCACGGAGCAACCAGCTATATGCCCTCTATCCAACCGCCGCACACTCGCGCAGGCCCATTTTGGTAACCGACAACTACAACAGTGTTCTCTTTGATATTAATCAAACATTTGTTTATTTTCATCTGTATAACATTCTCATTGGGTGTATCATTGGTTTCATCTCAAGTAAACGGCAGGAATCAAATGGGGCATATTACAGCACTATACAGAATGCAAGTGCTGGCTGGAACTTGAGAGAGAAGTGTTATAGTAAAACATTGCAGCATGAAAGGCACAGCCCTCACTTTTCTGCTTTAGGCAGCCTGGTTATTTGCCGGAACAAAGACTACACACAGGCAAAGGCTTGCTCAGCCACCAAGTAGACAACTCTCCTCAATACACATTCCTTGTCCACTAGCCTCTCCTCTGTATCACTGCCTTCCCTCCATCATCACTCACTGCCACCTTATCCACCAATTCGCCTGCGTGCATCAAAGTTCGTACGTAACATAGACGTAACATACCGGTAATCCGCCTGCGTACACTGAGATTTCAGCTTGGTCAGAGCAGTCAGCTGCTGCAGCCCATCATTCGTGACTGCCGTGCCATCGAGCCGAAGATCCTCAAGCCCTGTCAGCCTCCCCACATGCACCATGCCAGCATTCGTCACACCCTTGCATCCCGAAAGGCTCAACTGTTCGAGTGAACGAAGACCTATCAGGTGCGGAAGAGCAACATCGGTCACCTTCGTTCTCGCGAGATCGAGGAGCTTGAGGCTAGTCAAGGACCCAATGCCTTCCAAGGCACTGTCTGACACGACTGTGTCTGTGAGGAACAGCATCTTCAGCCGTGGCAGCCTGTAGAGGTGCTTGATGCCCTCTGCACTGAAGCCTGAGGCACAGTCCAAGTCAATGTACTTAAGATGCGTCAATGTGGACACGTGGGCAAGCATAGCGTCGAAAACACCGTTGAGACGTTGCAGGGTTAGAGAAGTCTCCCCCGATGCCGTCTTGACTGCCTGGAGGAAATACATGACAAGGAAAGTGACAATCACTGCGAGAACAATGAGCCAGCAATCAATGCATGCCCTGTGAAACAAGAAAACAGTTCAAAACCCACCTCCCATGCAGTCTTTGGGTCGCCTACACTCTGCCAAATTTCCGCGTCAACATTCACTTTCATATCTTGTATCCTCCGCCATGCTTTCAGGGCAGTCAATTCCTCCATGGCACGTGGCCAATCCACTTCCTGCACCTCTTTCCTCCTCCCTCTCCCTTGCCAATTCCGCCCTTATCTCGCACTCTTCCTTCCTTGACTCCCCTCTGAGCTCCCGTTGCTCTTCCATAGCGTCAATATACTCATGGATCTGTCCCCTCATTGCATTCAGCTCCCCTTTCACAGCAATCACCTCTCCCTGCACTGCAACCAAATTCCTATCTCTCTCCTCCATATTTGCCACTCGCCTCCTCTCAGCCTCCTCCAATTCCCCCTTGGCTGCTGCCAACTCCTTCTTTGTCTCTTCCAGCTGCACGCCAAGCGCCCTCACCCTCATCTCCATCGCCTCACTCAACTCGTGTGTTCCGGCCTTACTCGCCATGACAGCCTCACACACTCCCTGCATCCCCGGAGAGGCATGCTTCCTATGCATTGCAGCACACGAGAGGAATGCACAAAACAACCGGCATGATAATGAGGGGGAGGTTTGGGAGAGTACCAAAAAGAGGAGCATATGAAGAATAGAAGGAAACAAGAGAGGAAAGCAAGAGTGAGTATGAGCAGATCAAGAGTGAGTATGAGCAGGGACATAACATCTTTAGGCAGAAGGGGAGGTGAGTCGGCTGCTGACCACAAGGTCAAATGGTTGGGAGACGAAGGAGACATGACCTTCATGTGAAGTAGATAGAGAGTATTAACAGGAGGAGAGAGAGCCATGGGAAATACATGAGTACATGAGACGAAAACCTGATGGGTTAGGACAGATGGGCACTGCGTGCAGACATGCATACGAACCTACTGACAAGTAATTTTTCCACTGTAAGATCTACACTGACACAGTTTTTCTTACGGTACTGAGATATGACACACGTTCGAAGGATGTTGGTACACCCCCGATGAGATTAACATATAGTGAGGTGCTCACATGAGGCTGTGCAGCAGAGGGGAGATTCCACGTGACTGCAGCATGGCCAGAGTCGAAAAGGAAAGGCAGGAGCGGTGAAGGGAGTGAAACAGAGAGGAGGATGACGACCAGGAGGGGGACGTGCAGCGGCATGGGGATCATGCATGACCATGAATGCCGTGAGGTCGGAAAAAAAAAGAGAAAACATTGGTCCAAAAGCAAAGATGCAGTGGTAGGGGGCAGAGAACATGACATACCACGAGGGGCTTGGTTGCACTCTTCAGCCTCATCAGCCCAGCCGTCACAGCCAAGCCCTGCTGATGCACCCATGCTCTGACTTGCGTGTGGGTCACGCCCATCCCCCACAGCAGCGTTCCAAGAGTAGTGATGGCAGAATACAGCACGAGTAGATGAACTGCACCTGGAGACTGCAGATGTGGAACAAGGGCGTGGGTCACGTGACAGTGATGCATGCAGGGGAAATAAAAAGGAGGTGCAAGGTGGCAATCATAGAAATCAAGCAATGGAGATAATATATCCTGACAGAATGGTTGATTGCAACAGGGTAGGAATTATCGGTCATCCCAACACGAGGTATGCTGAAGGGAGGTTGCATTTGCTTGGGCATTAGCGGCGGGGCGGGAGGCACGCTTGCCAGGGCAGTGACCTTGCCACCCTTGCCAGGGAAGTGATGACTCACTTCCTTCATGGTGATGGCATGCCAGGCATCCGTCCCAAGTGGCGCGATGCTGATGAGTGTAATGGCGGAGCCGAAAGACACCGACCAGCAGACCTGGCAGCAGCATGGCCACTGCAGTCATCCGAGCCATGGCTGATGGGGCGGGCCCAATGCGAAGGGGCGGGGGGGAGGAACGGGGGAAGAACCGGGGGGGGGAGGGGAGGAGGGGGTGGGGAGGAGGGGGGGGGGGGGTAGGGGGGGAGGGGAACAGTAGCAGAGGACGGAGTGGAAAAGTGGAAGTAGCAGTGGAAGGAGGGGAGTGTGACAGCAGGACGGAATAAGAGGAAGTGGGCAGAGAGGGCAGCCGGGCGAACTGAAGAGGTGACAAAAAGAGGTGATGAGGCGAGGCTAAGGCAGAGAGTAGAGTGAATAAAAGTGCACAACTTCTGGAGTGAGAGAGCATCAGAGGGCTAAGGTGGACAGATGCAAGAGTGTGACAAAAATCATAAGGACGAACACGGAGAATGGGATATCATGAACGAAAATGCCTACCTTGTTGTGAGATGGGTTTCGTGAGATGACTGCAACCGAAGAAATTCATGGAAGAGTGGAGCGCAATCTGTCATGACAAATCCAGCAGGTGGAGAAACACGACGCACAAGACACACAGAGTGCAAAATGGAGTGGTGTGGTTTGATGAGTGGAAAGATGGAGAAATTCAAGGATCTTCACTCATCAATGTCTGATCCCTCGGTACACATGTGATCTGAATGCATGGCCCACCAACGGTGAAGAATGTCCTCTATTTGGACCATTGCTCCCTCTGGAATTAAACTATGCCAGTGCGGCCAAGCAAGAGTATGATACAATGAACAACAAAATAAAAATCTGGTGGCAGGGATCACAGCAAGTTGGAGTTAGCAGTTCGGAAGAATGTCGTGAAGGTATAGACAAGCTGAACTGAAAAGGCGTGAGCCATAAAGAGTAAGACAGGCAAAACGCTACGCAATCTGAAAGGAGGTTCAAATCGATTCGAAGGCAAGGGTGAAAGATGAGCGAAACTCGTGGGAAGAGAGACACGAGGCGTGGGAAGAGGGGGCAACGAAACATATTCAGGAAAAACGGTGCATCAAAGGACGACCATTTAAAGTAGACTGGCCGTGCGTACCTGGTGTGTGGCGATGGCAGGTGGCAGCAATGAGCTGCCTGTCCGAAAGCTCCACGGAATGGGGCCAAAATGGAGAGAGGTGAAGAGATATTCTTGATTAGGAAAGGATACAGAAATCGGAGGCAGGAAGCACAGGTCGGAAAGAACCAGAAGGTGGATTAACACAGTTGCACTGAAGGAGACAGAGAAGCAGGCATATAGGAAAGGAGGTGAACAGAGGACAGGAGGGAGGCATCATGCCATCTCGCATCGCACTCCACCCATCATTCATCTCACCGTTTGCTTCTCCCATAGCTCTGCCGTAAGCCCGTCCCCCTTTGTCAGGCATCACTGTCTCTCCGCTTCCAAACCGTCTTGCGTGCTACGAGCAGCACAACCCATGGATGCACCCCACCTCGTTTTCTGCCAACTGTCGCTTGCAAAACGCGACTCGTCGGGTCGATCGCGAGCGCATGGAGTTTCAGGGGTGCTGCGACGCGCATTGGACCATCAAGCTCCATTTATGAAGCGAGCCGCTACCCAGGCCCATCTGGTCCCGTCTTACCCTTCTAACCCCGTCGATCGCCAATAACCGCTGAATATTCGCGCTCGGCGGATAACTATTCGTGGCAAACCGCGAACCCTCGGAGCTGCGCGTGGCGGCGTCGTCGTTTGCAGCCAATGCGCGTTTGCGGGACATTGGGACGGGCGACATGAATTCGGATCCGCCAGTCGCAGCGCTCGATGTATTGACGTGCAAGCTTTCTCACGACGCGTGGCGATTGAATGTGGACGGCGACAACCGTGCTTGCTGGCGCATATCTAACGAAGAGGACCTAATAGTAGCGACATTTTTAGCGAGAAGCGCGGATGATTGTGTGGAGGAAATGGGCGACAAGCATTTACGATGCATAAGTCGAGCAGATGCATTTCGCATCACCCGTTTTTCGCAAATCAGCGAATCTGCGCACTAAGGACGCGTCACCTGAAGCGGTTCGGCCGAAGATCGGCCGACCCGCACCAATCGTCATTTCGAGCCCAGGCTTGGCAGAGATCGGTGCCCATGGCTGCGCAACTACCGCGCACCGATATACAGGTGACAGGTTCGGTAAGGCAGGTTTTGAGGTTGTGGTACACCCAACCTGCGAAAACAGCTCTGCTGTCGTGCACAGTTCGCTAAACAAAACGCACTCTTTGCGATGTCGTGCAGTTACATTGCAACTACGAGCGAAGACGATCAATCTTGACTGTTACTCGTGCGCGAAATTCCACACTGGGCCAACCAATCTCACGATCGATGTATGCACTTCGCTATATCGATCGAGGCTCCCGTAGGTGACAGGGTCGTGGGCACATTTGTACTGTCCATTCGTCAACGCTGGCGAAAGTTTGTTACCTTGTTGATTACGACGCTACAGTGCTACACCCCGGGCGCAAAACCGACCTTCCAGCCGATCGATCCGCTTCAGGTGACGCGTCTTAAACGAGCATTGCCGAGTCCTGGCCCAATTTGCGAGGCACAGCTGTTACACAGCTGCTATTCTTCGCCTTTTGGAATTCTTCAATTTCGCCCACGTGACGGAACTTCAGAGGGCAGAGGTTACCTCCTTGAATTGTGTTCAACACCTTTGAATCGGATTACAACTCGCAAAACCATTGAAGGTGGATTTGCTTGATGCAATGTCTAGTTAGTCCTTGGCATGCTCCGTTATATCAGAAGCACTACGAGTCTGGCTGCGTTCTGTGGGCGCATCAGCTCTGATGCGTCTGAGGCTCGGGCTGATGCGCACATTGAGAAATTGAGGTTCGGAACTGACAAAATTGAATTCGATAAATTAAGGTTCGGACGAGGTTCGGACAAGGTCCCCGAAATCTCTTATTTCCAATTTTCCGAATCTCGTCCGAACCTCGAATTTGGTCATGTCAGATCTCGATATCCAATTTCCTCAATTTTCCAAAATTTTATGGGTTTCTAGGAAGTTAGACCGCAAATTTTTTAATGGTGCCAACCAATGAGGGTTTAGGAAGAAACAAATTGACGAATGAGGGTGCTCCGCACCAGCTGTGCGCGCATCATGCGACTTCTCGGAGTTGCATGATGCGCGCATCAATGATGCGCCAGATTGCTAGGACGAGAAATTTCTCGTAAATCGGCGACATGTTAAATTTTGGTCGCCGAAAAGGCCGTTCTGCAGGCATTCGGATTTGTTTCGCTTCGGCAGCCATGCGCTTATCGCGAACCTTGATAACCTGTCGGCAGTTATCACGGAAGTATCTTGGAACCGTGGTAGAATGCATCAATGTACATTGATGCGGGCTGATGCGCCCACAGAACGCAGCCTCTATGAGGCTCAACATTACTACTATTGAAAGCGTGGTTGTTAGCACAGTCATCCGGCAATATCCCTCCCTCGTGTCGCCGTCTCTATACCTCTCGAAAATTGTTGAGCAAGAGCCTGCGTCGTTTGGCTTCTGCCTTACCTCTAATTCATAAGCTCAATTTATCGAGCGAAGATCCCAACTACTAGAACTGCGCACTTCAGATCGTTTGTAATGCTTGACGCACATTCTGAAGCTCAGATTCAAGTGTCTGCGAAGCCTAGTCGTCATAGCCTCACGTCGTGTCAATTTGCGGAACCCTAGAAACAGGCCTGAGGTAAGGCCGGTCCTGTCATTCCATTCCTTTCGGCTCGCAAAGTGGCACTACCCTTATTTTTCTCCTTTCGCCGATGCTTTTGAGTCCTTTGATGCTCCGCACCCTCTATTTCTCTCATGGTCCTTGTTCCTATGCCTCCCACCGTCTCCATTCCACGTCCCCATCTCTTAGGGCGCTGAGAGGAAAACAGTCATAGTAAACAGTCATTTAGCCATGCATGGAGTCGTCACGCTTCTATTCTCTTATTAAGATGCTCTTAAAAGGGCAAACTGACCGTCATCGGGATTTTGTGACGTGCGAGGCGTGAGGTGAACTGAACATTTGCCACCACACCGCACCACGCCTCATTCCACGCTCACCGCACTGCCACTCATTCGATGCGCACCACACCTCATTCCACGCACACCGAAAAGCACCGCACCTCATTTCATGCGCACCGCACCGCACCCCACCTCATTCCACGTGCACCGCACCGCTTTCCACACGCACCGCACCTCATTCCACGCACACCGCACCGCACCCCTCCTCATGCCACTTACACCGCACAGCACCGCACCCCATTCCACGCGCACCGCACCGCACCCCACTTCATTCCACGTGCACTGCACTGCATTCCACACGCCCGCACCTTATTCCACACGCTCCGCACCTCATTCCATGCACACCGCACCGCACCCCTCCTCATGCCACTTGCACCGCACAACACCGCACCCCATTCCACGCGCACCGCACCGCACCCCACTTCATTCCACGTGCACTGCACTGCATTCCACACGCCCGCACCTTATTCCACACGCTCCGCACCTCATTCCACGCACACCGCACCGCACCGCTTCTCATGCCACTCGCACCACACCGCTCCTCATGCCACTCGCACCGCACAGCACCGCACCTCATTCCATGCGCACCACACTGCACCACACCTCATTCCTTGCGCACCGCATCGCACTGCACCTCATTCCACGCGCACCGCACCGCACAGCACCGCTCCTCATGCCACTCGCACTGCACAGCACCCATGCGCACCGCACCACACCACACCTCATTCCACGCGCACCTCACCGAACTGCACCTCATTCCACGCGCCTGTGACTGTCCTAGACATGTGCACAGATAGGAACGACCTACAGCTGATTGCTAGGCGCTGAGGTAGGAACGACCTAGCGAATAAGCAAGCGGATAGCCTGGTAATATGGAAGACGATTGAAGTCGAACATCTTGGCTTTAAGAAAATTGCGAGATGAGGCCGAGACTGGATCTCGAAAGTGCGAGATCCAGATTACGAGCAAAATGTTGCTTGACCCAGTTAAGTGCGGGAAACCTTCATGGCATCCTAGACGACTAGAGACGAGTCAGGTGTGCTGTGTCGAATCACCAACACGACGAGTCGCCGAGTGCCGACTCGACAATTGTCCAGCTGAGTCGGGCGATGGATTGCCCATTAGGCCAAGCCGACTTGACTCGAAATAGTCGAGTCGAGAGAGCACTTGAGTAGGCCAAGTCGAGTCAAAACTCAACTCGCTGCTCGTATCTAACCTAGCGTGTGTTTGACCTGGCCTGTGGCGGACCAACCTAGGCTGTTGTGAGTGACCCAGCCCACGACTAACCCTGCATGTGACTGTCTTAGCAGTAAATGGCCCTCCTGTTGCTACCGTAGCCTATGACTGACCTCACTTGTGTCGGGCCTACCTTGTACTTGACCTAGCCTGTGAGCGTCTCAGCCTGTGAGTGTCTCAGCCTGTGAGTGTCTCAGCCTGTGAGTGTCTCAGCCTGTGAGTGTCCTAGCCTGTGAGTGTTTTAGCCTGTGGGTGTCTTTGCTTGTGAGTGTCTTAGCCTGTGAGTAACCTAGCCTCTGGCTGCCTGATCTAACTTGTGTGTGTGACCTAGTTTGCGAGTGACCAAGCCTCTGTTTGACCTACCTTCCAATGGACCTAGCCGGTGACTGACCTAGACGTTTGTTGCCCACACTCCCCCCCTTTCTCCCCCCCCCCCCCCCCCCACTGACCTATTCTGTGAGTGAATAGTTCTGTGGCTTATGCAGCCTGTCGCCAACCTAGCCTGTGACTGACATAGCTTTTGCTCACCTAGCTTGTGTGGCAGCTGTGCCTAAACTGACCTTTCTTATAAGAAACTTACCCTCTGATTGACCTAGCCCTCGACGACCTAGCCCCCTACTGACCTAGCTTGTCGGTGAGTGATAATTTCTGTAAGGAAATGCTTGAATTTGATATCTAAATTATATCAAGAAAAGGATGGTTATGCCTTGGCATTCGTGTTCAGGTATGGCCAGGAGGACAGAATGTACTTGATTTGATGGTAGTATAATAGGGTAAAAATGGCAATTGTATATTTCTTTCTGTGCAAGAAAAACGAGTGCAGCAGATTTGCGCGGGTAGGAGACGCTGGGTTAGGTGAATGCCGTATGGTGTGGTTGAGGGTGATATTTGGGTAAAGCTGGCAACCCAAATGTAATGTTTCCTTTTTTGCACTATTTCTTACAACTATTATTTCGTCAGCCTTGAACCTTCTTTTTCCGCATAATGTAATGCGTATTTCTTAGCTTATTGTGTATTGCTTTAATTCGCCAATGCATAGTACAGTATGTTCAGCTCCCGAAGTGTATTTTCCTGATTAGATGTGAGCTAGCTAGCTTGAAGCTTTAGAGGAACGACCTATCATACGATTAAGCTAGCCAATGACCAACAGGCCTGCACGTGACCTAGTTTGTGACTGCCCCGTGCCTTGTGGTGAACCTGCCTTCTACATAAGCTATCTTGTGGTCAAGGTAATCCTGTGGTAAGACTATCCTCTGATTAACCTCTCCCGTGATAAACGTACTGTATGAGTAATCTCTCCTTTGATTAACTTACTCTATGGTTAACCTTTCATATGGTGAACATAGCCGCTGTTGTGTAACCAGAGAGTGTGTCATCTTTCCCCTTTGCCTTTGGACTTCAATCTTTCCAATTGCCTCTTTCTACTGGACTCTCTGCACTCCACCTTAATCTGGTCCATTATTCCTCACTCCCGTCCACTTTTCAGGGGAAAGCTTCTCTTTGCTGAAAACTACCTAGACGCTTCCTGGGAGTGGATTGGGACAATGGCTGTAGAAAGGGAGGAGAATGAGCTTAGTGAGGCGGTTAGAGGGCTGTTTGCAACAGTGAGAGGGGAGCTGGCAGCAGTGAAGGGGGAATTGGCGGCAACGAAGGGGGAGGTGGCAGCAATGAAGGGGGAGGTGGCAGCAGTAGTGGCGGATAAGGCGGCACAGCAGAGTGCACGAGGGTTGGTGTTGGAGAGCAGGTGCGTCGTGGAGAATGAATGAGGCGAATGAGTTGAGGCACTGGCTCTTCGCATTCATTCACGTGATTCTATGCCACCTGTCTCATGCTCGTTTTGTCTCCATCCCTCTCCTCGTTAGCTCCTTTGCACACTGTGCACGACTGTTATCCCCTCTTCTCCACATCCCCCCCTGCTGCTGCTTGTCCCCTGCCACACCTGCCTCACAGTCTGAGTACACGCTAGTCTCATCTCTACCCGTCTGTGCCCCATGCCTATGTTTTCCGCTTGTCTCGTCCTGTGCACTCAGTACAGAACCTGTCTTTCCTGCCACAACCCCCCTCCCTCCTCTATTCCTGCTCCCTGAATTCATCCTCTCCTCCTGCCGCACATCACTATGCAGCCGCACGCCTTGCATTGGGCTCGCCCCATCAGCCATGGCGCGGATGACTGCAGTGGCCATGCTGCTGCTAGGGCTGCTGCTCGCCCTCCTTCTTGCCGCTGCCATCAGCATCACACCAACTAGCAGGCAGGGACGCTTCATGCGTATGCCCGCGTATTTCTGAAACCTCACATGTCCGCATTGTTGCAATGCTCTGATGGGGTATGCCTTCACATCATTGGATATTATCATGTTATCATCAGCAGCTGCCCTCACAGCTCTCCTGCTGCCTAAAGCTGAGGGCTCTTTGCCCAGTTCCACTACTCTTGACTTCCTCATCCTCCTAATGATCCACTCGCATCTTCCCTCCGCAAATACTCCGATCTTTTCATTCCATGTGTGCCGCGCTGTGTTCTTATGTGCCGCCATGAGTTGCCGTGTGCCCGTGTTCCCATGTGCTGCCATGTGTAGGAAGCACGCCAATTTCCAAGTGGAGAGAGTAAATGGAGCGGTTGGCTCTGCCATGGCAAGTATGGCCGGAACAAACGAGTTGAAAGAGGCGATGGAGATGAGAATGAGGGCGCTTGGCGTGCAGTTGGAAGAGAAAAGGAAGGAGTTGGAGGAGGCTGAGAGGAAACGAGTGCCGGAGATGGGTGAGGTGAGAGGACAGATGGAGGAGAGGGGGAAGGATTTGGCAGCAGTAAAGGGAGAGTTGGGTGCAGTGCAGGGGGAGCTGGCAGCTATGAAGAGGGAGCTAGCTGAACACAAGGATGCTATGGCAGAGCAAGTGGAGGCTAGAAAGGAGTTGAGTGAGATCAGGGAAGAATTGGCAGCATTGAGAAGAGACTTGAGGGGGCAGAAAGACTTTGTGAAAAGTCAATTGGATGAGGCTGAGAAAAGACACACAGAGAACTTAATAGAGCTGAGAGGACAGGTGGAGGAGAGGAAGAGGGAGTTGGAGAAGGTTGAGAGGAGACGAGTGGCGGAGATGGCAGCAGAGCTGGCAGCAGTGAAGGGGGCGTTGGCTGGGCACAAGGATTCTATGATAGAGCAACTCCGTATGGCTGAGAGAAGAAGGGAATCAGGTTTGAAAGGTCTAATTGAGGAGGTTAGAAAGAAAGAGGATGACATGAGAGCGGAGTTGGCAAGGGAGAGGGAGGAGAGGAGGAGGGAGGTGCGGGAGTTGAATTGGCCACGTGCCATGGAGGAATTGGCAGCCTGCAGGAGTTGGGTGAATGTTGAGATGGGAATTATCCGGAATGAAGTTGATCGGAAGACTGCATGGGAGGTGAGTGCTGAATGAACTGTTTTTCAGGGCAAGCATGGTTTGCTGTTGTCTCGATTATCACTCCTTGCCATTCATTCTCTTTTGTATCCATCACCTCCAGCGAATCAAATCAGCATCACCAGGAACCCATCTGGGTCTGGCGAGTCTCGGCGGCCTCTCAGACGCCATGCTCGCCCATGTGTCCACAATGACCCACCTGAAGAGCATCGACTTGCGATCTACCTCAGGCTTCAGTGCAGAGGGCATGAAGCACCTGTACAGTCTGCCACAGCTGGAGACGCTAGACCTGCAATTTACAGATGTCTCAGACAGTGCCTTGGAAGGGATTGGATCCTTGTCCAGTCTCGCGGAGCTCCATCTCTGGAAGACCAAGGTCACAAATGCCGGCATGGTGCATGTGGGGAGGCTGACAGGACTTGAGTAACTTCTTCTAGGTGGCACGGCAGTCACGGACGCTGGGCTGCAGCAGCTGACTGCCCTGACCAAGCTGACATTTCTCTTTCCGGCACAAGGGGGTTACCTTATGTACGATGATGCTCGAAGGCGGATAGGCGGGTAGGGTGGCAGGGAGTGATGATGGAAAGAGAGGTGAGGGAAGAGTTGAGTGTGACTGCAGGGAAGCTGGGGACAAGGACGAGCAAGAGAGCAGTGAGGGAAGCGAGCACGATGGGCGAGCAGTGAGGGAGGCGATCAGCAGTGGCTACAGCAGTGGCTGCAGAAGCAGTGGCTGCAGAAGCAGTGGCAGCAGCAGTGGTGGCAGCAGTGGCAGCAGCAGTGGTGGCAGCAGTGGCAGCAGCAGTGGCAGCAGCAGTGGCAGCAGAGGTGGCAGCAGCAGTGGCAGCAGAGGTGGCAGCAGCAGCAGTAGTGGGCAAGGATTGAGATCAGTGGTGAGCGGTGTCTCGCATGGCTGCATGAGGGGAGCTGCATAAGAATTACTGGCTGTTTTGGGTGCCATGTGTACAAATATATTTACAGAGGAGAGGGTATAGTGACGGAGAAAGATGGTGGGAGAAGGGGGATCAAGTGATCTTGAGAAAGTCGTAGATAATCAATGTGGATTGAGTGGAGGTGTGTGCATGCTTGCGGCTGGGCAGTGGGCAAGGCTTTGCTGGTGCACAGCTTTATAATAGTAGTTGCAAAGTTGTGCCTACCTTAGATTGCAACATTGTGTGAAACTGCGCAGGCTTTGCTTGCAGGTTAGGTTCAAGTACCGTAGTCTCGCTGGCCTGATGTTGTGTGGAAGCTACCGGTAGAACATGCCCCACTTTGTCAAATTCAGAATGCTCTAACCTGTACTCATCATAATAAAAAGTCCAGTGCATTGGATTTGTATTAAACATAGGCATGTACTATATGCATATGCAGCAGAGCAGCTTAAAGATGGCACTGGCTGAGGTGGTATGCAGGGCATGATCCATGGGACGCCGGTAGTTGTAAAGCAGAAGTGGGTCTGTGCCTGCATGGGAAAGGGTAGCAGTCACCCATGCTGCTGCATCAACCACCCAATTGGCCCATTCACTGGCATGCTGGAGGCATGTCGTAGGCAAGTGGTCTCCTATCAAATAATGGTTCTCACTCTGAATTGATCTGCTTCAGAATGCATGGCTAGTACCGGTATACTGGACGACAAAAGAATCCCAATTGCTGCCACAACTGCATCTCCTTACTACAACCACACTGCACCCACTCAACGTACCTCCATGGCTGGTTACTAGTGACTCAACGTCTGAGGGATGCTAAAGAGATTAGGAAACGACCGTGCGTAGGGATACATAGTATGCGATGGGGTACGGGATGAGGTGTGGGATGAGAATAATGTATGAGGTATGGGATGGGGTGTGGAGGTGTGGGATGAAACGCACGCGCACAGATGTCTCGACAGGCATGCCTGCTCATGAGGTACACATGTGCAGTACCCCAACCATCCGCTCATGTGGCACACATGTGCAGTACCCCAACCATCCGCTCATGAGGCACACATGTGGAGTACCCCAACCATCCACTCATGTGGCACACATATGGAGTACCCCAACCATCCGCTCATGTGGCACACATGTGGAGTACCCCAACCATCCACTCATGTGGCACACATGTGGAGTACCCCAACCATCCACTCATGTGGCACACATGTGGAGTACCCCAACCATCCGCTCATGAGGCACACATGTGGAGTACCCCAACCATCCGCTCATGTGGCACACATATGGAGTACCCCAACCATCCGCTCATGTGGCACACATGTGCAGTACCCCAACCATCCGCTCATGTGGCACACATGTGGAGTACCCCAACCATCCGCTCATGAGGCACACATGTGGAGTACCCCAACCATCCACTCATGTGGCACACATGTGGAGTACCCCAACCATCCGCTCATGAGGCACACATATGGAGTACCCCAACCATCCGCTCATGTGGCACACATATGGAGTACCCCAACCATCCGCTCATGTGGCACACATGTGCAGTACCCCAACCATCCGCTCATGAGGCACACATGTGGAGTACCCCAACCATCCGCTCATGTGGCACGCATGTGGAGTACCCCAACCATCCGCTCATGTGGCACACATATGGAGTACCCCAACCATCCGCTCATGTGGCACACATGTGGAGTACCCCAACCATCCGCTCATGTGGCACACATATGGAGTACCCCAACCATCCGCTCAAGACCTTTCTATGTGGGACGCTGGCTATCCTCACTCCGCCAGCCTCACCACCCTCCATGCCATGCCTTCATGGGGAGGCGACTGCTAGTAGCAGCTGAGGGCAGATAAGGGGAGGGCAGCGAAGAAAAGGTGTTTGAGGGTGAACAGACTTGAAAAGCGATTGGAGTGAATGCGGTTCCTCTCTGTTTCCAGCATTAACCAACCTCCAAAAAGGAGGGCGAGGCGTGTGTACGGGAAGGGGGAAGGAGGAGCGAGGGGCAGCGCGAAATATAGTCCGGAGACAATTCAATGAGCAGCACAGAAGAAGGGCGAGACGGGCATGTTGGGCAGAGTGCTCCTGATTCGCTCCCACACCCCCTTCTCCACAACTCTCGGATACCCTCTCCCCCCTCCCCCTCCTGCCCAAGTCTTACCCCATTTGCCATGGCCGCGGCCAATGCTGCTGCAACAGCAGGCATGGAGAGCCTAAGTGATTCAATGGAAATGCAGGAGGGCGAGTGGGGCATGGGGGGGGGAGCTGAGGGAGAGCAGATTGTCATGGTGCAGTTGCTCTTGGAGGGCGGCATGGGGTTGTCTGAGAGTCTGAAGGTGCAATAGTGGTGATGATGCTGCTTGGTTGGGATCTGGGGGGAGCCGATCTGAGGGTGATGGCGGGCAGAGGAGGATGACGTGAGATGGGGATGAACAAATGGTTCATCTACACAGTGAATGGCAATAAGGGAAAGGCAGTTGATTCGGAAGCGGGTGTGATGGGTGAAGTGGAAGATGCGATGATTGAAACGGGGTGAGTGGAGAACTCAAGAAACTGGGAAGTGGGAGATGAGGTAGTACAAAGGGGATATGGCAGGGAGGGAGTGGTAGAAAGGATCGGGATGGAACGAGAGGGGGTCAGAACAACAGAGGGAGGTTGGAGGGCTGTGGGAAGGGGTGCGGGGGGTGCGGAGGAGGGGATTAGGACGCGTACCTTCTCTCGACCGATCGTGCAATATTGATCCTCCACCATACTGAACTCCTGCTTGATACATTTTACAACTAGCAGAACCTTCTCGAACCCCGCCAAATATCGATCCTGCGCAGGATCGATCGAGGGAGGGGACGCGTCCTTGGGAGGTGGGGGAAAGGGAGAAATGTGAAGGTGGTTTGGAAGGAAGAGACGGGTATTGGAAGAGGATGGGAGGGGATTATTGTCGATGAAGCGAGTTGAAATAACGTTCGCATGTGAGAAGAACCCGTGTCTAGCAGGGGGGGGGGGGAGGCAGTGGGTTGGATTGTTGTGGAGATTCTGCAGTGAAGCAATCCAGTAGGTATGATGGTGGTGGTGGAGACACATGCCACTGCAGTGAGGGAATGTGTATTGCAAAGTGGTTGCTACATAAAGGTGCGCATGCGACATGATACCGTTAAGTGCTTGTTACAGTGGGAGGAGGGGGGACAACGAAATTGATTAAGCAAACTCAAGGTGAATGTTGGAAAAGTAACCCAACACAACATTGAGAAGTGTACAGTTAAGCACATACTGACACAGTCTCACATCCATGACTTAAGTAAGGGGGGAAGATGTAGCAGCTTCAACGGGTTACGGATGAGATCTCAAGAGGACGATTCTATTTCGTCCATCATTCTGGTGGGGCAGGGTGTGGCAGGGTGTGGCAGGGTGTGGCAGGGTGTGGCAGGGTGTGGCAGGGTGTGGCAGGGGCATGGTGCCGTCAATCACTCACATCCTATGCAGCTCCTCTCACCTTCGTGTCGAGGACCACCATTCTCCCCGCAAAGTCAGCTGAGAGGTCGTTCGCAAGCCCCCTTGCATTTATTCCAGCTGCTGCCTGCCATGACGCAGAGGTGCGCTCACATTCACCCACCATGATGATGAGAGCGATGAGAGCGACTCGCGGTGACACACGAGCAGCACACGGAAGGACTGATTGTGTTTCGCCATTCCTCTCCTCCCCAAATCCATACGTGCGTTTGTACATCACAGAACGAGGGCCTTTTGAACTATGGTAATAACGTCCTTTGTCTTGCTCAGAACCGCGAATGCTTTCAATGATGATGCTTTGACAGAAGCGAGGGATGGACAAGAGGTTGGTGTAGTCCCCGCTGGGAAGCCCTGAGGAATGGCATGGTGATCACGCAGCTAATATACCTTGGGCCAGCTTCCTGCCTGCCTGGACCTAGGCCAGGAATACATCCCGAGTCAAGAGCACACCCTAGGTCAGGAACACGCCCTAAGTCAGAAACACACCCTAAGTAAGGAACACACCCTAGGTCAGGAACAAACACTAAGTCAGGAACACACCCTAAGTCAGGAACACACACACCCTAAGTCAGGAACACACCCTAAGTCAGGAACACACCCTAAGTCAGGAACACGCCCTAGGCCCGGGCAAGACTGTGGTGGATGATGCGCTCATTGAGGGCCCGCAGTATAAAAGCCCTGCATGATAGCGGGCTGTCAGAGTCACACTGTGGCTGCTGCCTCTCTCCTCTCGTCCATGCCTCCCTCCTGTCCCCCGAACCCCACTCACCACTGGCTGAATTTTGAGGCGCCTCAAAAGAGTCACTCTGTGGCTGCTGCCTCACTCCTCTCGTCCATGCCTCCCTCCTGTCCCCCAAACCCCACTCACCACTGGCTGACTTTTGAGGCGCCTCAAAAGAGTCACTCTGTGGCTGCTGCCTCTCTCCTCTCGTCCATGCCTCCCTCCTGTCCCCCGAACCCCACTCACCACTGGCTGACTTTTGAGGCGCCTCAAAAGAGTCACTCTGTGGCTGCTGCCTCTCTCCTCTCGTCCATGCCTCCCTCCTGTCCCCCGAACCCCACTCACCACTGGCTGACTTTTGAGGCGCCTCAAAAGAGTCACTCTGTGGCTGCTGCCTCACTCCTCTCGTCCATGCCTCCCTCCTGTCCCCCGAACCCCACTCACCACTGGCTGACTTCACCGCCATGAGTGCCGTTGCTGCTGCTCGTGGCTCTGCCATGCTGCCTGGCTTTGTGCCACAGAAATGAGTAGTCCAGGGAAAGGCTCTTGTTGGTGTGGGAAGGGGAAGAGAGTGGTGGCAAGTGGGGAAGAAGGCAAAGGATGTAGGAACGTTCTGCTGATTGAGGAGGAGGAAGTGGAAAAGAGCTGCTGATGGCATTGCAAACCGGAAAGCAGTGACCACACTCATCCTCCAGTCAGTAAACCAGCGCCAGAAGCACCATGTTGGGCGTGGATGGGCGAGGGTGCAAAAGGAGTAAGCCAACAATGGACAGAAGAAGAAAGATACATTGATTCAGTTCAGATTTCCCTCCCTACCCAACTTCCTCTCACCTCTGTGTTGGCCCGTCGCCCTGCCCGTCAGCATGTGCTTGCTTGCATCTCCTCTAAAATTTCACGTAAAGAAGAAAATTTACGCATGACCAACATGCAATGAGCAGTGTGCAGCTAATGCCCACTTAGGGCGTATCCCTGGGTGGTGGCAGGGCCACTGTAGCAGGCACTGTTGGTGGCATGCGGGAAAACCGCATGCCACCAACATTTTGCCCGAGGCGTGCGCGACACGGATTTGGTGGCATTGAAATGACATTTTTGGGACATTGCCCAATCACGCACCTGTATTTGCGCGCCAGTTTCCTGACACCAACCTGACGTTTTATGTGTTCGTGGCAGGCTGCCATCTACAGTGGCAGTAGGGTTCGGGGGACACACATGGAGAGTGATCGAATGGAGGGGGGCAGTAGGAGGGGCTGGTGAGACAGCCAATGGGAAGGGTGCGGAGGAAAGTGGCAAATTATAAATAGCCTTGTTTGGAAACGCGAAGTGATTGGGCGAGGGGTTGCCGGTGGGAGGTGACAGCGAAACAGCCCAGGAGGGGCCAGACGACATGCGAGTGAGGTGCGTGAGAGAGAAGTGGTGAGCAATGGAAAGGGGTTGAGGGGGGGAAGGGGGGGGTGGAAGGAGCGATGTTCTAGACTGCCCCTGTTAGTTCCACAGCAGGGTATCGATAGGGCAAGCACCATGCACCAAGTATCACGCACCTTGAAAACACCACTGTAAAGCATTCAGCTGGGCTGGGCGGCATTCAGCTAGGCAGCATTCAGCTGGGCGGCATTCAGCTGGGCAGCATTCAGCTGGGCGGCATTCAGCTGGGCGGCATTCAGCTGGGGGCCTAACTAATCAGCCGCCTTTCACAACCAGAAAACCTAAATCACAGCTGAATCATCTGGGAGCGACCTGAGTGACCTGAGAGACCCGAGAGTGACCCGAGAGAGCACAGCCATGCCATGCGGCATCCAGCAGCCTGGCCCAGCTGCACTTCCCCTGTTAGAGACCGACAACATAAGCAGCCTCCACACACGCACCCCCTTCACCCTGCAGTCACCCTGCAGCGGCACTGACCCATTACAACCCTTCTCCTTCTCCCTCCGCTTGTTCCCAAAGGATAACACAACCACAGGGGCACCCAGCGGCCCGCAGCCTTCCACGCGCCCGCCACGTGAGCGGCCCGCAAGATGCCTGTGAACAGTGCGCCCACGCCCTCACCGTAGCGGTGGGGGGACAAGTCGACGTGGGGGAAGAAAAGCAGGTGCGGAGCTGGGGGGTGGGGAGAGGAGAAAGAGAGGAGCAATGTGTTGATGAGAAGGACGCTTGGACGAGGGGAGCGGGAGGGAGTGTTTGTGTGAAAGCTGGTTGCCGCCTGGCAAGGAATCCTCTGATCTGAGCAGCCCCGAGGGGATAAGGGAAGGGGGAGTGGCTAAAAAGAGGACGGGGGGGTTAAAGGAAAGGGGAAGGGGAGAAGGGTGAAGGGATGGAGTAAGGGGAGGAGGATGGAGTGAGTGAAGCGGGGAGGGTAAGCGTAAAGGGGTAAGGGGAGGGTACGAGATGGTGCCTTGGCGAGAAGGGTGCTTGTGCGAGTGGGTTTCGGAAGCAAGCTGGAGTGGAGCAGAGCTGGAGAGGTCACGGATGAGGGGAGAGGGTGGGAGGAAAGTGTCAGGAATGGGTAGGAACGAGGGGGATGGGAAGGAGGAGTAGAGAATGTGTGGGAACGGGGAGGTTAGGCAGGGTTTCGTGGATCCTCTAACAACCCCTCAAAGGATGATCCTCTGTTACATCCGCCAACCCCATCAGCAGTCCCCATTTGGGCGGCAATTCACCGCCCCTTCGGTAATTCTTCACCCCCCCCTTTCATCCCCCACCAGCAAACCCTCACCGACTCTCACACACATGCCTCACCGTGGCGATACTCGCGTGTCAACGGCACTCCGCCCATCGCTGGTTGGTAGCGCCAAGCACGTCCTCCGTGGTCTCCGCCAGCCCATCATCAGCCCCTCCCCCCCCCCCTTTTTCTTCACTCCCTCCTCCCCGTTTGCGCTGCTTGGCGGTGTCCCCGCCACCCATCTCGCCGCCTTCCGCAGCGCCTGCTGCCTCCTCCATTCTTTCCTCTCTGCTTTTCTTTCTTCTGCTGCCTCCACCCATCCTTCTCAGGGTGCGCTACCACGCCGTCGCCAATCTCATAAACATGTCAGAACTGATCACTTTTCACAAAGCCTGCAGCTTCCCTATTGGTCGTCAAGCTTCCACTGGCAGCAGAAGACCTACCTTGCACTGTTAGGAACAGCTCCCTGGCCTCCACGAGCACTGCATACATCAGATCCTGCACCTTGCTGTTGCCCGTGATTGCTGTGAGCGCAATAGTGAGCTTCACCGCTTCCACCTGCACCCACTAGTTGCTGTGACTCACGAGGCGCAAGGTGCACTCTGCCACACCCAGGCCCGCGTACTTGCACTGTACGCTGTCCAGTGCGTCTAGGTGCTACTTCGAGTATCGCACTGGCAGAAACGCCTCAAACATCTCCCACCTGCTCATTGCACGCGCCTTCTCATCTGGCCGCACCGCAGCACCAGCAGCCCCACTGAAACCTGCTCCTGCCACCTGCTCCTTCTGCTTCTCCCCCCAGCCGCAGCACCAGAAGAGGCGACGGCAGTGGCCGTGGCAGCGGCACGGCGCCAGCAGCAGCACTTAGTAGAAAGTGGGTGATGTTGGCTATACACACGCAGGAAGCGCACAATGAGATTCGGAGTCATTACGAAGGGGATCTTGGTCGCCGAGAGCCGCAGAGTGAGCTGCCGCACAGCTTCTGAGTAGTGGGAAGGGAAGGCGGCACGGAGTTCACCACAAGGCACTGCTGTGAGAACTGCAAAGAAAGATCCCTCGTGCCCGATCCCTCCATTGTCTATCACGTCACTTCACTTCCCTCCCCACCCGTATATCTCCCTCTCGTCAAACATCCCCTGACCTCTCCGACAGGATTTGAAGCTCTGGCTACCTTTTCGCTGTAGTGACGGCTCAGAGACTTGGGATAGCTGCGCGACAGGCAGGGTTCCCAGCTCCGCGAATTTCTGCTTGCATGCAGGCGGCCGCTATTGTCGCCCCCTCCTCCCGCCCACTTCACAGCCCTCACAGAGCCTGCTTCAGACGTGACAGTCGACCACTAGTCAATATCCTGTGTATCCCCATCCGGGCTTTTATCCACACCCCATGACTCTCAGCCCCCTTATCGCCAACCTCCCCGTCCTCCTCTCCCTCCTTCTCCTCTCCTCTGCCCCCATATCCTCCTCGGGCATACCCCGTGTCTGCCTCAATCCGTCTGCGTCTGCCTCAACCCGTCTGCGTCTGCATCAGCGCTCACAGAAGTCTCATCCGCGAGCCAAAACAACGTCACCATGATATCCCCCAGCCCAACCAGCCCACTCACTGTCACCACATTCGCCGAGTTGTGCCCCCAGCAGAATGTGGCGATGAGCGAGGCACATGCGACGTCCAGCAGCCCACTCACTCGTGTGGTACCGCAGCTGGCTGTCCACGCCCGCACTCACGTGCTCGTTGCGCCGCATGAGCGGCCAGCTCCAGTGCGTGGGCGGGTGCGGCAGGCCCGAGATCTGGTCGCTATAGTCGATGATCTGCCCAGCACCTACATCTGGTTGCGCGCTATAGGCTCGCCCTTCTCCAGCACCACGTCTGCCACAGCAAGGGACGAGAGGGGACACGGAGGACTGTGGCTAGCAGGAGGACGGCAGGAAAAGACGAAGAGTGATAAATCAGAAAGGCGTCAAAGCCTGGCTGTGATAGCGCTACGTACAGAGGCAGTGCAGGCAGGACTGCACTCAACAACCCTTCCTCTGCGCTTGACTGGGCTCATCACCCGCTTCTCACGCTCACGCCTACCTCACCGTACCCCTTCCCCTCCTGCCTCATCCTCCGCCCCCTCCACCTCGAGGAGCTGCAGCCAGGTGGCGTGCTTACCGTATCGCAGGAGCAGCCTGATGCAGGAGCAGCCAACAGGTGGTCGTGCGAGGGTCGAGACGGTGGAGCAGAGCTCGCAGTTGCCCTTGAGCGTGTGGATGGGCGTGAAGGTGGGAGGAGCAGGGGCCAGGGCGCACAGGAACGCCGTCACAGAGAGGGACGGCAGCCCGCGGTGTGGCAGGTAGGGTTGAGCAACGGCCGGGCAGGGTCCGGTTTGGCTCAAGTCGAGCCGGGGCGGGGTGCCCCAAAAAGCGGACCATGTGTGCGCACAGCGCCGCGCCAGGTGCGGCTCCTCGTCCACCACGCCCGCACAGCACTGCACGCGGGAAGGGCAGTGGGAGGGTGGACGGGGGAGAGGGATTACGCGGGGAACGGGTGCGTGAGGACTGGCTGAGAAAGGGGTTGTAGGACAGGAGGCACTAGGAGTGTGGGGTGGGGTTCGGGTGATGCAGGGTGATGTGGGAAGGGAAAGTGAAGAGAAGGGGGAGGGGGTGATGTGGATGGGCGTGAAGGGAGGCGGATGCTCAAGTTCATCACTTCGTCGGCCAACATGGGCAAAGGCGCCAAGGGGCGGAACCGTGCTCTGCAGCAATGGATGGAAACACAGACAGGTTGACGAAACGGTTTAGATTCCTCTTTGTTCCTCCACGGCGCATTGCCCTACCTGCCATCAGCTAAGAGCCATCCGCATCCACTCCACCTGCCGCCTTGATGCAGGGTGCTTCACTTCACGCATGGCGACTTCGGCACGACGTGGGCTTCAGCATCATGCTCGCCAAAGCCACGAAGGGAGTTCTCGCATTGCAGACCGAGGGCCTCGCTATCTACATATGGCACCCTGCTAGTAGTTATAATCGTTCTCACCAGCTTCGTGCCAGTCGTGGGGGGTTGAATGTCGGCTGCGACGACTTATTTGCTTGTTTCATGAACGAATCCATACCCTCATGGCGTAACTACTATTGTGCGGGTCTCACTCGAAGAGCGGATTGGGCATACCTAGAGAGAAAGAGAATGCAAAAAGCCGGCACATTGCTGCCTCGCTCGTCCCCGCCCGCAGCTATTGCCCGCCTCCACCCACTCCCCAAGTGGACCGACTTGACCGCCACTGTTAGGGTTGGTTCGCCCAACCACGGAACCTACGGCGAAAGTCTCTACGACGGCGGGATGACGGCGAAATGGAAGCGCGTAGATGATTCGTGAATGAAACGGTGGAATTCGGCCTACGGTGGATATTGGAAGCTACGGCGTGAGAAGCGGGAGAGAGATCGGGAAGATACTAGAGAAATGGAGGAGAAAAGTAGAGAAGTATCGAGAATGAGATCGACGGGGGAAATTGTGGTTCGAGCTCGAGGCGTGTTCGAGAAGGTTCCAGATTCGGACTTGAGGAGTGTTCACTGAATTCGGTTCGGTTCCGTGTGCGACTCGGGGTGAAACGAGGCGCACGGGGTTACTTGGGAAACAAGTGAAGTTACGAAGCGCATTTTGTACCTTGGTTGACTATAAACCTGTTTGTACTCATTCTGGAAAACATAACTTGGAGATTCTGAAAATTGCTGAAGTGTGTATTGACAACTTCAAGCAGAGCTGCGCATATCATTGGAATCGGGTGATCGTGGAGAACACGATAAGCAATAGCAAGTAGACTATTGCCGACTAAGGCGTTTACGATCCTAAGAACTGGTATCAGAGCTTGGCGAACGGGCGCGTCGATCGCGGTGAATTCACTTGGTGCGCTAAGTGAAATTAGTGGAGAAGAGGAGTCGTTCACGCCTACGCCATGGGAGACGAGGCGAGTTCGGGTTCCAGTGTGAGTCTTGGAGACCCGCAGTTGAAGGCTCTTCTCGAAGCCCTTGCGAGTGGCCAATTGGTGGCGAAACCGACGATCGGGCTCAGTGAAGCCCAGCACTTCAACGGAAGCAACTACAACGTGTGGCGGAAGAAGTTTATTCGGAGGGCAGAGGAGGTTGACCTCTTATCGTACTACCGTCCCGACGAGGAGACGATGGAGGGAGTTGCGCCATCCCCGACGGATACGAAGGAGAAAATAGCGGCGTTTAAAAAGCTAAGTAAGCAAGCGTTCTTTCAGCTTTGTCACTCAGTTGCCGATGGAATCGCGGTGGATTTGGACCAGTTTGCAGGGGAGCTGAACTCTGCACAGCGGGCGTGGGAGTACCTGGAGTCCACGTACATGGGTACGAACGATGTCAACAAGAAGGCGATCAGGAAGCAACTGCTGATGCTGAGCATGGAGAAAGGCGAGAAAATCATCACCTACATCAACAGGGCGAAAAGATACAACGACGATTTGCGGGTGATGGGAGCCGCGGAGACGGAGCATGAGATGATAGACTATATCATCCAAGGCCTTCCTAAGGAGTGGGAATCCGACATCGGTATGTTTACGTACCAACCGCCGGAGAGTTTGACGAAGCTGCAGGAGATTCTGCAATCGCTTGAGACGGTGAAGGAGATGAGGAAAAAGAAAGCGGCAGCAGCAGCGGAATTCGACGAGGAGAGGCCGGCTATGGTGAATGCGACAAAGGCGTTTGGAGCGTGCTACCAGTGTGGAAAGAGGGGGCATAAGGCGATAAACTGCTACGAAAACCCGCGAAGCAGAAACTACAAGGGCAAAGCGGTGGAGAACAAAAATGGAGAAAACAGGGGAGCGGAGTGGCAGCAGAAACGAGGTTTTGGCGGCAAGTGCGACTATTGTGGGCGCTACGGGCATCGTGCCGCAGAGTGCTACTCCAATCCAAACAGCAGGAGCTACAAGGGTCCGTCGCAGCAGAGGAATGTGGCGGCAAAGGCGAATGTAGCAGAAGCGAACGAGGATGATGTGATCCTTCGAGGAGCGCATCTTGCGAACGTGGTGCGTTTACCAAAGGAGGTTCGTAAGACGGACGGACGTGAGAAGACGGCATGGTACATGGACAGCGGATGCACGCGTCACATGACATTCAGGTCAGATTGGATGGAGAATGTGAGGGAGTCGAGTGAGGATTATATACTGCAAGGTAACAGTGGGAAGTTACCAGTGACAGGAGAGGGTGACGTGGTGCTGCAGAGTCCGTATGGAGAGGTGAAACTGGAGAGTGTGCTGCTGGTTGAGGATTTAAGGGTGAATTTGGTCAGTCAGTCACAGCTTGATGACTTGGGGTGCAAGATATTTTATGACAAAGGCGAGGTTACAGTGTTTGGTCATGAGTGGGAGAAGTATGCCGATGGATACTTCAGTGACGGGTTCTATGAGATGAACTTGATAGCGATGAACGACAAGGATGAGATCTATGAGGATCCTGAGTCTACTGAGGTTGATGAGAGCGAGGACACGGATGATACGGGAGCGAGTGTGGAGGCAGCAGTGAAGCAGGAAGAAGAGATAGTCACCATGGAGGCAGCAGCGGTGAATGATGGAGATGGAGATGGTGTCAACACTTTTGCAGCAGAGGTCGTGGTTAAAGATGAAGCAGTAAATGCGAAGTGTGTGGGAGTTGAAGCTGTGAAAGGGGGCATCATGGTGAAGGGATCAACGACGAATGCAACTGCAAAGGGGCGAGTGCTTATGAAAGAGGAGTACGTTGAGGGGTACGAGACTCGAGAGGTGTTGGGTGCTAAGATGCCGAGGAGAAGCGAGAGGCTTAAGAAAATCTCTCAAGGTTTGGATGTCAAGGCGCTCAACTTCAAGACACGTAAGCAGAGGTTCAAGGTGCAGGTGTCAGAATGTTATGCTCTAGCCTGTAGTGGGGTGCTCTATAGCGAGTACAACCCTTCTAGGGTTTGCTATTTGTATCCTCATTCCTGCTAGTGAACCCCCTCTTTGCCTAAACTGTTTCTTGCCTAGCTAGGGCTTTCCTAGCTTTGGCGCCTTCTTCTACTGCTTATCTTCACATGGTATTAGAGCGATATGCTCCTGGCCTGTGGGCCCCACCTCACTGCTTCCGCTGCTACTGCTACTCTCTGTGTTGCACGCCCCGTGGCGTGCAACGGATTTTTCATCCCGCCACGCGCTCGGAGCGTGCGGCGGTTTTCTGCCCGCCGTGCGCCCCGAGGCGCGCGGCGGTTTTCTGCCCGCCGCGCGCGGCGGTTCTCTGCCCGCCGCGGGTTTCTGCCCCGTCACGCAGCGCGTCGCTCCCGGGAGGCGCTGCGATGGGCGACGGGGACCCGCGCGTCGCCCCCCGTCACCCGTCGTGGCCTGTGCGCGGCCCGTACAGCCTGCGCGCGGCCCGTACGGGCTGCGCCAGGCCCGCGCGCGGCCCGTACGGGCTGCGCCAGGCCCGCGCGCGGCTCGGGCCGCCTGCGCGCGGTTCGGGCGGCTGTGCCAGGCCCGTGGGCGGCCCGTTCTTCGCTGCCCCTGCGCTGCCCGCTGTCCCCCGTGCTTCTGATGGCGCCCCACCCCTGCTACTGCCCGTTCTCCTGAATTAGGGTTTGGGGGTGGGGGGCATGGTGGTGCAGCTTCTGTGTGCCGTCCCCTGCTCCTCCTCCTCCTCCGTCTCCCAGTGCTGCAGCTGCCGCTGTGGGGGGTGGACCTGTTGGAGCCGTCGGAGTGGTACTAAGGGGGGTGAAGGGGGAGTGGAGCTAGGGGTGAAGCAGGGGGTGTGTGTCAGGGGGGGTGGGACTGTTTGGGGAGGTTGAACGAAGGTTGCCGTCGTGTCGCCAGCAGCACCTGTAGTCCGGGGAGTTGCTCCGGTAGCCCAGTCGCAGCCACCTGTGCCAGTCGCCCGTGGGTCCGTTGCTCGTCTGCCGCTACTTTTAGCCGCGGGGCCAGTTACTCCAGTAGTCCGGAGCGCTGTTCTGGTAGCCGCTGTGCCAGTGTGCCTCCTGTTGCCCGTGTGTCTGCAGCTTCAGTCGTCGCCTCCTATCTCCTCTCCTCTTACAGTCTCGCCTCCTCCTCCTCACTTGCCCTCTGCGATAGCCTCTAGCTTTGCTCATAATTGTGAACTTTAAACTATTGCTTCTTGTACTTGTGCTCAGAATGTGTGGTGACATTGTGATCCACCCTGAGCTTGTTCTGCTTTGCTTGCTCTGCTGATTACACCCCACTTTGGCTATGGGGGTGTGTCAGAATGTTATGCTCTAGCCTGTAGTGGGGTGCTCTATAGCGAGTACAACCCTTCTAGGGTTTGCTATTTGTATCCTCATTCCTGCTAGTGAACCCCCTCTTTGCCTAAACTGTTTCTTGCCTAGCTAGGGCTTTCCTAGCTTTGGCGCCTTCTTCTACTGCTTATCTTCACAGCAGGAGCTGCAGGGGAGTGTGAAGGTGACTTAGACCTTGTGAAGGCTACCAGGAGCAGGGGAGGAGTGCGAGTAGAGTTCGTGGTTGACAAGCCACAGGGGAGATTGTTAGGGTTGGTTCGCCCAACCACGGAACCTACGGCGAAAGTCGCGACGAGGGGAGGCGCGACGCGGGGGGGGGGGGGGGGGGGGGAGGTAAGATATGGGACAGGAAGGAAGGACCTAGGGAAGGAAAGGGCATAGTGGGGGAGAGAGAAAACGCAAGAGAAGGAAGGAAATGAAAGGGAAGGTAAGGCATTTTACCTATGACGACTGCTCTGCAGACTCCTTGAAGAGTCTCGTCTTAATACCTTAGTCGGCAATAGTCTACTTGCTATCGCCTATCGTGTTCTCCACGATCTCACAAATCCAATGATATGCGCAGCTCTGCTTGAAGTTGTCAATACACACTTCAGCAATTTTCAGAATCTCCAAGTGATCAATGTTGTAATTTCCAGAACGAGTACAAACAGGTCTATAGTCAGGGAAGACACAAAATGCGATTCGTAACTTCACTTGTTTCCCAAGTAACCGCGTGCGCCTCGTTCATCCCGAGTCGCACACGGAACCGAACCGAATGCACCGAACACTCCTCAAGTCCGAATCTGAAACCTTATCGAACCTCGAGCTCGAACCACAATTTTCCCCGTCAATCTCATTCTCGATGCTTCTCCTTCTCTCTCCTAGCACATTTCTTCCCGATTTCCCTCTCGCTTCTCACGCCGTAGCTTCCATTCTTCACCGTAGGCCGATTTCCGCCGTCTTAGATCTAGAATCTCCCACGCGCTTCCATTCCGCATTCCGCCGTAGGTTCCGTGGTTGGGCGAACCAACCCTAACACCCTTCCCTTCCCTTCCCTTCCCGTCCCGTCCCGTCCCGTCCTGCCCCATCCCGTCTCGTCTCGTTAACATCTTGTCCCGCCCCACCCCTCTCCCACCTTCTCCTACAACCAGAGCCGCTTCCCCTCACTGCCCTTCGCTCCTATGCCCGTTCCCTTCACGCACCTCCCTTCCCTATTCTCCCCTGCCCTTCTTTCCCATGCTCATTCCCTTCCCTTCCCTCCCCTTCCCTTTCCTTCCCTTCCAATCCCTTCCCTTCCCATCCTTTCCCTTCCCTTTTCATCCATTCCCTTCCCTTCTGAAGGAATATATTAGAGAGCGTAGCGATAGCGAGAGAGTCTCTGCTATGGGAATGATGTTGCGCCAGCAACTTGGTAGAGTTTTGGTAGCGTTTGCCTCTAAGGACTTTGTGAGAATTGAAGTAGCATTTGGGCCAAGTAGAATTGCAATATCAATTATCAAACACACAAGCAAACACAAACATATATAGGCAAGCAAGAGTTGCACAATTGTTGCGTGGCGCTGCGAGTAACCCAACCCACACGAAAGTGCTGTGCAGGTGGGTGAACGCGCCCCGCACATTTCCAACCCAACTCGGCACCGGAATGTCTCACCGTGCACGCTACTCCTGCCAACACAGCAAGTGAGCAGCGTGCCTCACAAGCAAGGCACCTACGACCCCGAAGACTCGTCATTCCTAGCACCGATTCCGCCGAGTTCGCTGCAGTAGCTCACAGTCACCCGTAGTCACTAATGACCGCCACCGAACTCGTGCGTCGGTGCCGAGTAGACTCAGTCATTAGGCGCCGACCTGCCAAGTCAAAGGTCATCGAGGGCCCTTGCTGTCGTAGGGCCCTCTAACACTCCCCTGCCATACTACAGCAAGGCCTTTTATAATCACAGGGCATGCATACACACATACACACCAAAACAAAGGGATACACACAAACGAAACACGCTCAAAGTGTAAACACGCACCGCACCAGCCATGGATAGGCCATGGCACCATCCACATCATGGAGTGTCTAGGTCTCACTCCCCTCGCTCGAGAGCCGCACCTGCCCCACAGCCTCGAAGCAACGACTGAAGGCGGGGAAATGCAATGCCTTTGTGAGGTAGTCAGCAGGCTGCTCGCTCGTAGGAATGCACTGCAGATGCAGCTTCCTGCGCTTGACCATGTGCTGCAACCACATGTGACGACGCTCCATGTGCTTGAGGCTCCCCTTGAGTCCCATGCCACCTGCCACTGAAATGGCGGAGGAGTTGTCCACAAAGAGAGTAGTGGGCTCCCCACTCCTCAGCAGTTGAAACTCCGCCAGCAGGAAGCGCAGCCTGCGCGCCTCCTTCCCAGCCTCCACAGCAGCAACATACTCAGACTCAGTGGAGGAGAGGGTGGCGCAACGAATCCTCTGGCTCGCCCAAGAGACAGCAGCACCCCCGAGCACGAAGACATAGCCACCAGTGCTGGTCCTGTTCTGCTTGTCTCCCGCATCATCAGCATCGGCGTAGCCCACCAGCTCCAAGGACTCCGGCCCCCCACCAAACTCCAGCGCCACATCCCTGCTCCCCACCAAGTACGTCAAGCACCGGTCCAACTCCTTCCAGTGCTGATCACTCCGCACAGTCTGGCCCGACCCCAGCTTGCTGCAGGCGAACGAGATGTCGGGACGGGTGGTACAGGCCGCGAACTGCAAGGATCCCACCTTCTGCCTGTACTCCTCCTGGCGAGACTGCCATCCCACATCCTCGAAGGTCTGCACACTGAAGGGGTCAGAGGAAAGAGGGGTGCGAGGCACTCGCAGCGGCTGCTCCCCGTCAAAGAAGCGCCTATGGACCTTGTCCACATAGGCCCCCTGGTGCAGCCACAGCCTCCTCGTAGGCCTGTCCCGAATCAGCTGCAACCCCAGATACTTCTCCACTGGGCTAATCTCCCGCAGCTGAAACGCACCCTGCAGCAGGTCACGCAGCTCCCCCAGCATGCTCTGACTGCGGCTGGCAGCAAGCAAGTCATCCACATACACCAGCAGCCAGCACATCTCCCCCTCAGCATCACTCTTGAAGTACAGAGCCTCATCCACTTGGCTCTTCTTCCATCCAGCCCCAAGCAGCACCCCATCCAAGGCCTCGTCGTCGTCGCCGCGAACTGCAGCGAGCCGACCTTCTGCCAGTACTCCACCTCCTGGCGTTCCTGCGCCTCCTCGTCATCGAAGGTGAGCTCGGCGTAGGCGTCGACCGACCTGTCGCGCACAATCTCCAGCCCGAGGTACTTCTGCACCGGCGAGATCTCACGCAGCTCGAAGGCGGCTTCCAGCAGCTCCTTCAGCTCCTTCAGCATCGCGGCGCTGCTGCTGGCGGCAAGCAGGTCGTCGACGTAGACGAGCACCTAGCAGGCCACTCCGTCGTTGCCGACCTTGAAGTACAGAGCCTCGTCGACCTGGCTCTTCTTCCACTCGGCGCCGACCAGCACATCGTTGAGCGCCAAGTACCACAGTGGCGGCGACTGCTTCAGCCCGTACAGGTTCTTCAGCAGCTTGCACACCCGGCCGGTTCCGTCGTTGAAGTAGTCCGGCTGGGACATGTAGAGCACCCGGTCGAGCTTGCTCTGCAGGAAGGCGTTCTTCATGTCGAGTTGCATCAGGTTGAGGTTGAGCACGGCGACGATGCTGAGGAAGATCCTCAGCGTGACGTAGCTGCCCACCGGCGCGAACGTCTCATCGTAGTCGGCGCCGTACACCTGCGTGAAGCCCTTCACGACCAGCCTCGCCTTCTCGCGCTCAACGGTGTCGTCGATGTGGTACTTCGTCGTCAGCACCCACCGGTTCTTCATGACGTTCACTCCCGGCGGGCGCTCGACCAGCTCCCACGTTCCCATGCTGATGAGGCTGCGGATCTCCTCCTCCATGGCGGCCTTCACCGCCGGGCCCTTCCAGCTTGCCAACGCCTCCTTCACCGTCATCGTCGAGATGTCCCAACGGTGCTCGGGGTCAGCCTGCATGTCGGGGTCGAGCTCCGGAAACTCCTCATCCTCCTCGGCGTCGTCGTACAGCAGGTCATCATCGTCCACGTCGTACACCGTGGTGAAGGCAGCGGGGATGAAGAAGTCGGGCGGCCTCCGATGTCGGCCTGAACGCCGTGGTCCCGGCTGGACCTCCTCAGCGTCCTCTCCATCATCACCGGTATCGTTATCCTCGGCGTCCTGATGCACCTCCTCGGCGTCCTGCTGCACCTCAATCGGCGTCCCAGTCGACTTCTCCCCTGCGGTCGGCTCCCCTGCCGACTGCCCGGTCGCCGACTGCTCCTTGATCGGCGTCGCTACTGCCTGCTCCCCTGACGGCTGCTGTTCTGCGGGGGCTTCCTTCGCCGGCTTCACCAAAGTCGGCGGCACCACCTGCTGCCTCCTGGTCGGCGTTAGCTTCGCTCCCACGATGCCGACTGGCACAGCATAACGTCGGCCACCGGTGATGCTTGGGGCCAGCGCCACAGGTGACGCCCCACTGCTCCCCTCATCGCCGGAGGCAGACGTCGGGGTCAGCCCAAGCAAGTCGGCAACAAGGGGAGGGGCAGGGGGAGGGCAGGGAGCGGGAACCTCCTCGGCGTCCTCACCAGCAACCTCACTGACCTCGGCGAGCAGAGGCAGCGTCGCCGCCGAAGTATCCGTTGGCCGGGGAACCGGCATCCGCCCGGACGCTGGCCCATGCGCCGACTTCCAAACCTCCAGCGACATGCTCTCGTAGAACACCACGTCCGACGTGGTGACCACCCGGTTGTCGGCGATCTCGAGGAGTTCCCGGCCCTTGCTCTCCTCCGACACGCTGAGGTGAAGGCCCCACCGGGCCTTAGGCTGCAGCTTCCCACCACGCTGCTGCTCGGGGACCAAGAACTGCGCCATGCAGCCCCACACCCGTGCCAGCGACAAGTCGGGCTTCTTCCCGGTGAGCAGCTGGTACGGCGTCGTCCCCGGCGGCAGTGCCACCAGTGGTCCTCTCAAGGCAGTTGCGGATCCAGACGGCCTGGCGCAGAGCGAGGTGCCACCAGTGGTGCTGCACGCCCATGTGCAGCAGCATCGTTCGCACCGACTCCACCACTGTCCTCATCTCCCGCTCCGCCATGCCGTTCTGCTGCGGGGTGTACGGGCAGGTAAGGTCGTGGACGATCCCTTTGCTGTTCACGAAGTCGGTGAACTGCTTCTCGAGGAACTCCCCTCCCCGGTCAGAGCGCAGCATCAATACCGACTTCTTTGTCAGCCGCTCAGCCACCGCCAGCCACTTTACGAACGCCTGCAACGCATCCGACTTCTTAGCGACCGGCCTCACCCACACGTAGCGGGTCTTGCGGTCCTTCAGCAGCAATAAGTACAGGCTGCCATCCTTGGCAGCCACGCGGAACGGCCCGCACAGGTCGATGTGCACGACGGCCAGAACTTCGTCGGCGTCGGAGCCTTTGTCGGGGAAGGTGTGTCGCGCCAGCTTCCCGCCGACGCACGATACACACGGTGAGTCGGCGCCAGACGCCGACTTGAGGTTCAGCCCGGTGGCGACCTCGTGCTTCGCCGAGCTCCGGATGGTGTCCATGCCGACGTGCGCAAGCCTCGCGTGCATCCTGTCTGGCGTTGCCTTCGTCGCCAAGACGATCGCCCCCAGGGCCACAACCTCCGTGGTGGGCGTCGTCTGCTTGGCCGGGCAAGGGCGCAGGTCGGTGCAAAGAACACGTCCGGTGTACGTTGCCCGGCCAAGCACCTCTCCCACCGCTGAGACGAGAAGCATCCCGTCGCCGTCCTCCTGCAGCTTCACGCCGTGCTCCTTTAGCTGGCCGGCCGATAGCAGGTTGGCCCGCACGCCCAGGACGTAGAGCACGTCGGGGATGAGCACCTGCGTCCCGGCCTCCCCTTGCAGAGCGACAGTGCCGCGACCCTTAACATCCTGCAGTGCCCCATTGAAGCCGCGCACGTGCTTCACGTCTCCGCTCGGCCCCAAGTCGACGAAGGCCTCCTTCGTCCCCATCAGGTGGTGCGAGCATCCGCTGTCGAGCAGGACCACCGCCGGGTTCGCCTGCACAGCTGCTGCCACCGCCTGGAAGTCCTCACCGGCCTCCGGCGCCAGCGAGACGGTCGACTCCACGACGCAGACCAGCGAGCACGACGCCGCCTTGTCGTCTCGCCCCTTGCCGCCAGCAGAGGAGTCGGCGTCCGTCGCCGAGGTCGACTTGCTCGACTACTTCTCCTTGCGCGGCTTGTTTCCATCTCGACGAGGATGACGGCTGCCAGACCTCCCGCGGCCTCCCTTGGCGTCGTCGTCATCGGAGTCACTGAGGTCGGGGCACTCGAAGGAGAGGTGGTCGGGGCTGTGGCACATCCAGCACTCCCAACGCTGACTTCCTCCTCCTCGGCCGCCAACCGTGGCAGACTTCTGTTTGTCGGCGTCCTTCGCCGGCTTCCACCGCCGCCGAACTGCCCACGCTGCCCCGGTCGACCTCCCAGCTTCACCGGGGCGACCTAGTTCACCTTCGCCAGGAGCTCCTGTGACCGCTCAGCCTCCTGCATCGCTTCGTCCTGCAGGATATACGAGGTCAAGTTGTCCTCGTTGAGCGTCGCCCTCGTGCTCGGCGCCATTGACAGCCGCTTCAGGAGGTTGTAGCTGCTCGAGAGTCCCTGCATCACATGGGTGATGTACGACGCCGTCGAGTACTGCGCGCCGGCCATCCTGATGGTGGCGAGAATTCGCCGGGCTCGGTTGCAGTAGTCGGTCGCTGTCTCCTCGTCACCCATACGCAGGTGCGTCAGCTGTCCCTCCAGCTGGGCGATGAATAGGTCGTCGGTGACCTGGTACGTCGACTCGATGAAGTGCCACGCCTGGTGGCCGGCGTCAAGGTACTCCCTGCACCACTTCAGGGCGATCTGCACGCCCGACAAGCAGCACCGCGAGATGACCGTGAAGGTCAACAGATGCACGGCGCGAAACTCCGCACGCAGGTCGGGGTCGTCCGGCGTCACCACGGTACCTCGAGCAAAGTTGATCAGCCCGGCCATCTCCAGCTGGGGCTCGATAGCTTCCTTCCAGGTGAGAATGTCGGGTCGACCGACCAGCGAAGGGGTGACCGAGATCCTGTCCGGCGTAAACTGGAAGTAGCCATAGCTCGGCGCAATTCCGCTCGCCGTCACCTGGGACGCCGACATCGGCGACAGCCCGCTCCGTCGACCTCCGACGTCGCCCTGCGAGGACCCTGCAGCCGCCGACGACCGCATCCCTCGCACCTGAACGCCGCCGGCTTCACCGGCGTGTATCACACCTCGCTGCCTCGACGTGCCTCCCGCACTGCTGCCGACCTGGCCTCCACCGGCGTTGACGCCCACGTCGACGCCGCCGTCGTTGTTCACCTGTCGAGGAGAGGCAGGTCGAGAAGGGGGGTGCTCCGCCGCCCACACGGAGCGGATTCCTGCCTCGACGACTGCCCAGGATATCGCCCCGTACTCCTGGGCCTCATGGCGTATCCTCGCATCCTCCAGCCGTGCCTCCAGGGTGTCCATCACCTCGGCGTCACCTACGCACGCGATAGTGACTGCACGGATGCCGGCCTACGAACACGGTCGGTAAGTGCAAAGTCGGCTAGACTGAACTTCGTCGCGGTCTCGTCCACGCTCACTGCACCATGCGAAGATAACTTCAGCAACGGGAGCTAGACTACGGGCTAGGCACGGGTGCTCGTGTGATCTCTGCGTTCCTTCACTTAGTCGTTTCCTTGTATTCACGCTGCTTGCCAGTTCACGGGGAGAATTTGCAAGATTTTTCCTAGGAAAACATGACAACAATGATTACAACAACATTAGCAACACAGACTACATCAGAGCTAGCTAGGCTGCTGGTCGACCTCCAGCACAGCATGGTCGACCGCGCTCCAGCGCAGCAGAGCTCACACCGCTCCAGCGTTGCAGAGTAGCGGCGCGCCAACGTTGCAAGTCCACGGTGTGCCAACGCTGCGGCAAGTCGGCGGCACAGGGTTGCACCCGCAGGACAGCGGTGCACCTGCTTCGCAGATGTGTGCAGCTGGTTGGTGCTCCACGCCTTGTCACGAGCACAGCGCAGACACCTGGCAGACTCCACGCCAGCGACTGCGCCCACCAGCCACGTCGACCTCGGGATACCACCCCCGAGGTCGGCCTCGCAGACCTCACCCCGGCGACACTCGCGCACGTCGCCCAGGTATCCCGGTCGACCGGGCAACCCCGCCTGGTCGACCAGCACAGTCCGTAGCCGGCCACCTATGCACGGCGTCCCCAGTCCGGCGTCCAAACGCCCAGGACACAGTCCGAACCCCCCAGGTCGGCGTCGAGACGCCCAAGACGCCGTGCGGACGCCCAGGTCAGCGTCTAGCCTCCCAGGACGCCGACCAGATGCCCAGGTCGGCGTCCCAGGCTCCTATGACGCCGTGGAGACGCCTAGGACGGCGTCCTCCTGCCCGGCGCCCTCCAGCCAGGCGCCCTCCAGCTCGGCGCCCTTGCAGTGGCCCCCGTGCCCACTGCTGCATGTCGGCTGCAACCCTCGCACATCCGACCACGAGGTCGGCTCCGCCCAAGAGAGGACGGGGCCACACAACACTCCCATTGACAACGGAGACGGCACGCGGGTTGCTCATTGAAGCCGGGCTACCCGATTACTTCTGGCCTGATGCGGTGCGGAGTGCGTGTGTGGCCAAGAACAGAGCCCTGACTCATGTGGGAGCAGACAAATGGGTGCCCTATGTGGAGTGGATTGGAAGGAAGCCAAAGGTGGATATGCTTCGGGTGTTCGGGTGCATGTGCATGGCGCTCGTACCTAAGCATCTTCGGCACAACAAGCTTGGTGCCAAGGCGATATGGGCCGTGCGCTTGGGCATGGCTCAAAACAGCAAGGGGTGGCTTCTTTGGGACCCATTCACCAAGAAGTTCTTGGTGAGCAGGGATTGCAAGTTCATGGAGAACCTGATGTACAAGGATTGGAAGGCGGAGAACGAGAAGAAGATAGGCGTGCGGTGTGGAGAGGTGAAGAGTTCTGGCCTGGAGCACGTGGAGCTGCCTTTGGAGCTGAGCAGCGGCAGCACTACCACAAGGTAATCTTCCCTTGTGAATGGGGGAGTGGAGGCCAAGGATGCAGAGGAAGAAGAGGAGGAGGTGCAGCAAGTGAGCGAGCGTGCACCGGCACATCCTTCACGCGCTACGAGTGCTCCACGGATCCGAGCCACACCGCAGCAACGCCAAGGCCTTCAAGTCCCTGCAGCTGAGGAGGAAGGAAGGGGCAAGAGGAGAGTCCAAGCCCCTAATAGGCAGACCTATGATGGACCACGAAAGCAAGGCAAGACAGCCTTGGCCGGAGTGGCAATGATGGTCGGAGATGACGAGGAGAGTGACTACGAGGAGTGTGCCTTCGCGTTCTTCTCTCCAGTGGAGATGCCAGGAGAACCAGCAACTCTCAAGGAGGCCTTGGAGAGTAGTGATGCTGAGGAGTGGAAGAAGGCCATGGAGAGTGAGCTGAAGAGCATTGAGGAGAACGACACGTTTGAATTGGTGGAGCTACCGGAGGGGCGTAAGGCGATAACGTCCAAGTGGCTCTTCAAGATCAAGTCGGACGCCGACGGCATGACCCACGTTAAGGAAGTCACTGTAGACCTTCTCCAATTTGGCGTAGCGGTTGGTTCCGGGCTCGAGCAGGGGGAACGGCTGGCGGTTCAGCGCAGCTTCGGGGCAGATGGTGCAGTTGCGCGGATGTGTTGCGCCTCTTAGTTCGGTGCCATCAGGGCGCAGGAGTGCGCCACGTGCGAATACGCCAGCTTCGATGCAGTTTTTCAGCGTCACGCGCGAGGGGTCACCGAGGCGCTGATGCCAGATGGCATCGTCAGCGCGGAATCCAGAGGTGCGCATGTAGCGTGCGCGGACTGCTTCAAGGTCTTCCTCTGGTACTGGTGCGGCTGTTGCAGCTGCTGCGTCAGCTTCTTCTTCTTCTTCTTCTTCTTCTCCTTCTTCTTCTTCTTCTTCTTCTTCTTCTTCTTCTTCTTCTTCTTCTTCTTCTTCTTCTTCTTCTTCTTCTTCTTCTTCTTCTTCTTCTTCTTCTTCTTCTTCTTCTTCTTCTTCTTCTTCTTCTTCTTCTTCTTCTTCTTCTTCTTCTTCTTCTTCTTCTTCTTCTTCTTCTTCTTCTTCGTCATTCCCTATGGCCAGCATCAGCGCAAGAAATTCTTTGTCGCGAATGACGGTGTAGGAGATGTTGGTCCCAGGGATGGTTCCGGGGACAAAGGTTGGTTCGAAAACAGTGCGCCGCGGGGTAGAGGGCTCGTTGCCCTAGTCGATGGTGTCCCAAGGGTCGCGCTGTGGCTGGATGTCAGGTGGAGGAAGTGCAGGAGCAGGGCGGCGCGGAGGACGACCAAGAAGAACAATAGAAGTTTATGAAGGTTCTGCTTCTTCTTCTCCCCCCTTTGTTCCTCGCAGGAAGCTCCCCAGCCTTCGCCGGAAGTGTCCCAGCCGCTTGTCTCGCCGCCAGATGCGGCGCCCCATCCGCAAGTGTTGCCGCCAGTTGCCGCGCCCCAACCGCCGGTTTCACTTGTACCCCATCCGCCAACGCTTCCCCACCCCCCTTCATTGGAGGCGCTTTCTTCTTCTCCCCATCCGCTTCAGGCGAATGTTTCGCGCGACTCGGCGAGACTACGTTGGCGAAGCTCTTCCGCTTCGCGTCGCGCCAGCTCTCTTCTTGCGCCACGGTGAGCTTCTTCCCGGAATCACGCCTGTGGGAGTAAATTTCCAGAAATTTCTCCTCTGTGTAAGGTCGCGGTACGCCGTGCGCATCTAAAGTGCCGACGCCAGTGCCGCGCAGCATCCCCTGAAGATGCTGTGACGCTGGTCCGTGGAGAGGATGTTCTCTTGTTCCGAAGATGCCGCACGTCGCGATTTCCAACTCCAGGTTGGACATGCCCTCATCAGGTGATCTTCACGTTCTGCTTCTGCGATGCCAGCGAGGCCACGGCCGGCAATCACGCTCGTCGAGGATGTGGGCGTATGGCAGTCCCTGCAGATTCCGTCTGGATCAGGGTCGTGCAACACCAGTTCGCGTGGATGTGGGTGATGCGGCACCTACGGTCTTCCGTCGGGGTGTCTCCAGTCGCGGTGGTGAATCTGCTCAAAGCGCAGGGGAACAAGGTCGATGAGCTCCTGTGAGTCGCCGCTGCAATCGGGAATGTCGAAGTCAAGGACGTAGACTCCATTTCCGGAGTGCGCTCTTCCGATCTGCTTGCAGGTCTTGTTCCACATGGTGTAGTAAAGCAGGATGTCGCGCGTCTCGGGGTCGGTGCTGAGGTCAACTCCGCAATCCATGAGTTGCACCACCGAGAGGAGATTAAAGCGTAAGTTCCGCACGATCAGCACATCGTTCAGCGTGATGTGTGTCCTGCTTCCTCGAGCCTTGAGCACCACGATTCCTTGCGCGCAGGCGTGTGTTGTTCGCCATGGTGACGTAGGCCACGGTGGGGATGGAGACGGCATTGGATATGTAACGCTCAGAGCCCACCATGTGCTGCCCACAGCAGCTATCCAGGTACCACGTGTTGTAGCGCCTGTTGTCGTTACGTGCGAGCAACGCCAGTCGCGGAGTAACAATGTTCAGTGTGTCAAGTTTTAGAATTTGTTCGCGCGCGATCCAATCGATTGGTGCCGCCCGCATATCAGGTACGTGCGGGGGGGCTTTCAGTCTTGGTTGTCGTCGTCGCTGAAGTCATGACGCGTGCTGAACGGATTGTTGTTTAAGAACGCTCCGATTGGGTGCGGTGCCGGCTCAGGTGACGGTGAACGCACGAGGGGACGACGCGATCCGCTTGTCATTGCCATGTTCCCCATGACATTGCGGACGGGGGTCAGCTGTGACGACTGCTGCTGCTGCTGAACCGCTGGGTTCAGGTTGCGCGATGGGGGTTGATACCCTTGGGCTGGACACGTGTCGTTTCGTGCGTCTTGACGACCGGACCATGTCCTCGGATTGGTCTGGCGAGGGCGAGATCGGGACTTGCATAGATCTGCCAGGTGCCCGAAGTTTCTGCAGATCTTGCAGTAAAGGCGTCGCGGCTGTCGCTCTTCAGTGTTGTCGGCGTAGAAGGCGAGGCGTTCCCGTTCTCGTTGCGGCGCTGGTCGCTGCTGGTCCATATCCCGTTGTTCAACAAGAAGGGCGGCGCATAGGGTGGCCTCCGAGATGACCCCCTGCTGTCGGAGTAGCGCCTTGCAGGGCCGCCACTCCGGGCCGAGCCCTTGAAGCACAATGTTCACGAAGATTTCTTCGGAAATGTTGCTTCCCAACTTCGCGATTTGATCGCGGAGGCTCCGACAGCGATTGATGTAGCTGTTGGCCTTCTCCCCTAGGGCCATTCTTGTCTCCAGTAGCTGCTGGAGCAGGCGACTTGACGAAACCGAATCCTTTTGTTGGTAAACGCCGTTCAGGTGGCGCCAGGCGTCGAGGGCTGGTCCAGGGGATGTCTTGTATGAGCGAATGCTCAGCTACTCCGCCGACGACATATTTCGCCGAAGATCTTCGTACGCCATCAGGGACTCGTTGTAGTACCTCGTCTTAGCGTCGTCGGTGTCTTCAGCGGGTCCCGAGTAGCTCCCGTCGAAATAGTAAAAAATCTGCGTGTTTTGCAGCAGTAGCTTCAGCTCGAAGCTCCAGGTATAGAAGTCTCTGCCGTCAAAGCACACAGTTATCTTTATTTTCTATATGCTCAAAAACCTTGATTACGCAGAGAGAATTGCTTTTTCGGTGGGACGGGGAGTCTTGGGTGTCGAGCCATTTGTGTCGAGGGAGAAGGTGTGCGGGGCGGTATTGTGGCCGTTCGAGGCCGGTTGAGAGGGTTGGGAAGAAGTTCCCGCGTCGCCATTCCGCAATGTTTGGAGTCCTTACTCCAAGCTAGTGAGTCGCTGAAGCAGTTGTGCGAGAACGGCGGTTTCAGTCGTCGTCGTTTCCTCGCTTGTCGCAGCCGGGTTGGGTTGCGCTTCAGCCGTCAGATTCGTCTGACCACCAGATCCTTCGGCCGTTCTCACACGCGAGCGTGTGCCGGACGCGACTTTTTGTTCGCCGTTTTTTTCGGAGGTGGCAGTGCGAAGGATTCCCGAGTCGCTCTAATATCATGCTGCGATCACGTGTTGATCGTCCCTAGGATCACTTCAGGAAGGTTCGCACACTACTGTTTGGTGGTAGTGGGCCCTCGACCTAAATCGCAGAGTGAATGTAAAATGCTTGAGATGAATTAAAACATGCAAATACAAGGATATAAATAAGAGTACAGGGATAACTAAGAATACGAAACGACCTAGCTAGCCATTCCCTATTACAACGAAATCCAACAGTGCGACTCCAGACAGTTACAAAACTGTTTGGGCAGAATCCTCGCCACTGTTGCTGCCTGATGCTGTCTGCCCGACGGTCCAGATCCTTTCTTAACCGTACGACCCTTCGCGTCACTTCCGCCTTTTTCGTCTTCAGCCTCGGTAGTGCATGCTTCGATTGCTGCGGTAAGGAGTGCACAGTAATTCTTTCATCTTTCACAATTCGTAACATATTATACCCCCAGGGGCGGGCTTATCCGGGGGCTGACAGTATCCTCCCTCTCCCCCACTTGACCCGGTGGTTGGCTAAGCCAGTTGTGGCAGGCGGGTGGCCTCGCAGCCGGGGCAGTTGTGCAGGCTCTCGTGGATGAAGACGTCGCAGTCAAAGCAGAAGTGCCGCGCACACGAGGGGCACTCCACCCGCACTCCCCCTCCCTCCGTCTCTGCCCACAGTGACACGGTCAACAGCCAGACAAAAGCCAGTCAGCAGCCAGCAGTGGACTGGCAGGTGGAAGGAAAACAAGACTGAGCAGATATGCTGGCAGCGAGGACGGGCAGACAGAGGATGGAGGTGGGGATGCCGTGATGCTGTGGGAACCTTCACCTGCAGTAAGCTGGGGAGCGGCCTCACGGTGCGGAGCGACCAGCACTGGCGCGAGGTCGACCGTTGCCTCGCCTACCTTGCCAACACGCGTGACACTTCCCTGGAGTTCGGCGGTGGACAGGAGTCGCTGGAGCTGGTCGGCTACGTGGACGCCGACGACGCCGGTGACAAGCAGAACAGGACGACCACGGGTGGCTATGTGTTCGTCTACGGAGGGGCTGCGGTCTCCTGGTCGAGCCAATGCATCAAGTGCGCGACGCTGTCGTCGACCGAGTCGGAGTACGTGACGGCCACGGAAGCCGGCAAGGAGGGACGCCGCCTTCGCTTCCTACTCGCAGAGTTCCTGCAGCTGGACGCCAGGAAGCCGACTGTCCTGCGAGTGGACAACAAGTCGGCCATCATAGTCGCCGAGGTCATGGGGTTGACGGGCAACCTCAAGCACATGGAGCGGCGACAGGCCTGGCTGCATCGCATGGTGAAGCGCGGGAAGTTCTCGCTGAGGTACATCCCGACAGCTGCGCAGCCGGCCGACTTCCTGACGAAGGCGCTGCACTACCCGGCCTTCAACCGGTGCTCCGTTGCAATCGACCAGGTGCGCCTGGCCGACGTGGGCGACGGTGACAACGACGTGCAGTAGTAGGTGCCATGCCCTCTTGCATGGCTGGTGCGGTGACCGGCGTGCTGTGTATTGTGTGCACGCTGCTGAGCTTTTCTCCGAGCAGTGCTGCCGTGTGGGCTAGGGGAGCCCAAGCGTGAACGCGGCAGGGGAGTGTCAACGGGAGTGTTGTGTGGCCCCGTCCTCGCTTGGGCGGAGCCGACCTCGTGGTCGGATGTGCGGGGGTTGCAGCCGACATGCAGCAGTGGGCACGGGGGCCACCGCAAGGGCGCCGAGCTGGAGGGCGCCTGGCTGGAGGGCGCCGGGCAGGAGGACGCCGTCCTAGGCGACTGCACGGCGTCATAGGAGCCTGGGACGCTGACCTGGGCGTCTGGTCGGCGTTCTGGGAGGCTAGACGCCGACCTGGGCGTCCGCACGGCGTCCTGGAAGGCCGGACGCCGCCCTGGGCGTCAGCACGGCGTCCTGGGGTCCCGGACGCCGACCTGGGCGTCCTGGGGGCCCGGACGCCGACCTGGGCGCCTGGTCGGCGTCCTGGACGTCTGCAAGGCGTCTTGGGCGTCTGGACGCCGACCTGGGGGGTTCGGACGGTGTCCTGGACGTTTAGACGCCGGACTGGGGACGCCGGGCATATGTGGCCGGCCACGGACTCTGCTGGTCGACCAGGCGGGGTTGCTCGGTCGACCGGGATACCCGGGCGACGTGCGCGAGTGTCGCCGGGGTGAGGTCTGCGAGGCCGACCTTGGGGGTGGTATCCCGAGGTCGACGTGGCTGGTGGGCGCAGTCGCTGGCGTGGAGTCTGCCAGGCGTCTGCGCTGTGCTCGTGACAAGGCGTGGAGCACCAACCAGCTGCACACATCTGCGAAGCAGGTGCACCGTTGTCCTGCGGGTGCAACCCTGTGCCGCCGACTTGCCGCAGCGTTGGCACACCGTGGACTTGCAACGTTGGCGCGCCGCTACTCTGCAACGCTGGAGCGGTGTGAGCTCTGCTGCGCTGGAGCGCGGTCGACCATGCTGTGGTGGAGGTCGACCAGCAGCCTAGCTAGCTCTGATGTAGTCTGTGTTGCCAATGTTGTTGTAATCATTGTTGTCATGTTTTCCTAGTGAAACTCTTGCAAATTCTCCCCGTGAACTGGCAAGCAGCGTGAACACAAGGAAACAACTAAGTGAACGAACGCAGAGATCACACGAACACCCGTGCCTAGCCCGTAGTCTAGCTCCCGTTGCTGAAGTTATCTCCGCATCCGTGATTGTCCGGTTCGCTCGCTCGGCAATGTCGTTCATTGCAGGGGAGTATGGCATGGTAAGGGAGTGCCTTATCCCATTCTTCTTCAGCCACAACCCAAACTCCTTGCTCAGGAACTCTCCCCCACGATCAGTGCGGATCGACTTCACAAGCCGGTCTTGTTGCCGTTCCACCATCGGCAACCAATTGGTCTACACCGTTTCAGCCACGTCGCTCTTCTTGGACAGCACATACACCCAAGTCATGCGGGTGTAGACATCCACTATGGTGAGGAAATACTCTGCTCCAGCAGGTCCAAGCTTCAGGTGGCCCACCAAGTCCATCACCACCTTATCAAGTGGTGCCTTTGCCGTTGCCTCCGACCTAGGGAACGGAAACCGGGTGAACTTGGCTTGAATGCACGTCGGGCAGCCAAGCACCTCATCGGGCCCCCCCTTCACACGTATGCCAGCAACCATCTCATTCTTCACTAGCTTCTGCAAGATAGGCAGGGCCACATGGCCCATTTGCCGATGCAAGGTAAGCCAATCACACTCCCCCGTAGCCGAAGTCGGATTGGAGAATGCCGCGCTCGCAATAGCGCCCCACATGCTCTCTCCGTACTCCTCCTCCGCTGCTGCCTTGGGGTTCTCCTCACCCTTTTTCTGCTCCTTGGCTGCTGGACCACTCTCCTTAGGTTCACACTGCTTGCTGGTCCCTCCAAGATTCCACTTGTTGGACTCATTCTCCTTAACGCGACCGTTCGCGCCAACGCCACTACCAACCGCTTCACCCTTGGTGCTGACGCTTGCTGCCACTTGCCTCTCCTTAGGCATGGGGACCAAAGGGATCTGCCACATCTCGTTGTAGACGTCCCTATCCTCATGAGGGTCCCAGAGGATCCGCTCGCCAAGCCTCGCGGTGTAGGTCTTGCCTCCCTTCGAGTTCGTGTCCATGCCGGCCTTTGCCAACCGCCGCACGGAAATCAGGTTGGCAGCAAGGCTGGGCACCCAAAGCACGTTCTTGAGGCCCACCTTCTTCCGATCAGCACCCTTGAACATGGCCTTGCCATGCCTTTCACCTCTGCTCGCTGCCCTAAAGCCGATGTGCCATGCTTCACCGGTGATGGTTCAAGTCGGTGAGCAAGTCCGCGCGAGGTGTCATGGTATAGGTAGCGCCGCTATCGATCACCCAATAGTCCAGGGGGTGTAGGGTGACCTTTCCCACAGCTGCAGGCTCTTCAAAGTCTTCATCCTTCTCTGGTGCAGCCGGTGCATGCGTTGACACAAAGTAGAATTGACCCGGGTACCGATCGCCGCTCGGGTCCTTGTCATTATCTTCGCTCTTCATATTTGCAGCACCGCCTCCGCGACCGCCACGGCCTCCACGGCCTCTTCCTCTCCCTCCTCCTGCTCTTCTACCCTCTTGTCCTTGAGCAGGGGTCCATCCATCAGGCTCACTGTAGTTCAAATCAGCTCCTTCAAGCCGCGTCAACCGCTTCTTCAACCGCTTCATCCTCTTCAATTCGTAGTGTCGCCATTTGCCGTTCCAACACCACAGCTACCGCCGATGTTGCAGGAGCGTGTACACCCTTGAGAGCAGCCCATGCCTTTGGTCCCTTCTCTGGTTCACGCTGGAAAGGCGTGATGTGACAGATTTGGCTGCTCCCCAACGCTTGCCCAAGTAGGAGGTAGCCTTGTGCGCTCTTCCGCACTCACGGGCTCTTCTTCGGGTCGTTTTCGGGACGCTTCTCCGTTCCTTCCATCACCTCCAGCAGGTCATAGTGGTGCTTCACCACCCATCCTTTGATGGCAGCTCTCACGAGTAGGGTCCGCAGCGTTGTTGGCTTCACCACAGGAGCAAACAGCTCCTTGAAATCCACCTTCTCCTTCTGCTGGTACCCCTTGGCCACAAGCCTAGACTTGTAGCGCTCGATCTTGCCGTCGGCGTCGGACTTGATCTTGAAGAGCCACTTAGACGTTATCGCATTACGTCCCTCTGGTAGCTCCACCAATTTCCATGTGTCATTCTCCTCAAAGCTCTTCAGCTCACTCTCCATGGCCTTCTTCCCCTCCTCAGCATCACTACTCTCCAAGGCCTCCTTGAGAGTTGCTGGTTCTTCCAGCATCTCCACCGGAGAGAAGAACACAAACGCGCATTCCTCGTACTCACTTTCCTCATCATTCTCGACCATCATTGCCGCCCCGGCCAGGGCTGACTTGCCCTGCTTTCCTGGTGCATCATAGGTCAGCCTATTTGGAGCTTGAACTCTCCTCTTGCCCCTTCCTTCCTCCTCAGCTGCAGGGACTTGAACAACTTGGCATTGCTGCGGGGTGAGTCGGATCCGTATAGCACTCGTAGTGCGAGAAGGAAGTGTCGGTGCACGCTCGCTCACTTGCTGCACCTCCTCCTCCTCTTCCTCTGCATCCTCGGCCTCCTATTTACCATTCAAAAGGGAAGATTGCCTTGTACTGGTCTTGCCGCTGCTCAGCTCCAAAGGCAGCTCCACATGCTCCAAGCCAGACTCCTTCACCTCCCCAAACCGCACGCCTATCTTCGCCTCATTGTCCACCTTCCAATCCTTATACATCAGGTTCTCCATGAACTTGCAGTCCCTGATCACCAAGAATTTCTTGGTGAATGGGTCCCAAAGAAGCCACCCCTTGCTGTTTTGAGCCATGCCCAAGTGCACAGCCCATAACGCCTTGGCATCGAGCTTGTTGTGCCGAAGATGCTTAGGTATGAGCGCCATGCACATGCACCCGAACACCCGAAGCATATCCACCTTTGGCTTCCTTCCGATCCACTCAGCATAGGGCACCCATTCGTCTGCTCCCACATGAGTCAAAGCTCTGTTCTTGGCCACACATGTACTCCGCACCGCATCAGGCCAGAAGTAGTCAGGTAGACCGGCTTCAATGAGCAACCCGCGTGCCGTCTCCGTGATTGTGCGGTTCACTCGCTCGGCGATGCCGTTCATTGCAGGGGAGTATGGCATGGTAAGGGAATGCCTTATTCCATTCTTCTTCAGCCACAATCCGAACTCCTTGCTCAGGAATTCTCCCCCTCGATCGGTGCGGATTGACTTGACTAGCCGGTCTTGCCACCATCGGCAACCAATCGGTCTTCACCGTTTCAGCCACGTCGCTCTTCTTGGACAGCACGTACATCCAAGTCATGCGGGTGTAGACATTAGCTATGGTGAGGAAGTACTCTGCTCCAGGAGCTCTAAGCTTCAAGGGGCTCACGACGTCCATCACCACCTCATCAAGTGGTGCCTTAGCCGTTGCCTCCAAACTAGAGAACGGGAAACGGGTGAACTTGGCTTGCATGCACGTCGGGCAGCCAAGTACCTCATCGGGCTCCCCCTTCACACGTATGCCAGCAACCATCTCATTCTTCACTAGCTGCTGCAAGATCGGGAGGGCCACATGCCCCATGCGCCGCATGCCCCATGCGCCGATGCAAGGTTAACCAATCACACTCTCCTGTAGTTGAAGTCGGATTGTAGAACGCCGCACTCGCAATAGTGCCCCTCATGCTCTCTCCGTAGTCCTCCTCCGCTGTTGCCTTGGGGTTCTCCTCACCCTTGTGCTGCTCCTTGGCTGCTGCACCACTCTCCATAAGTTTACACAACTTGCCGGTCCCTCCAAGATTGCACTTCGTGGACTCTATCGCCATAGCGCCATCGTTCGCGCTATAGCCGCTACCAACCGATTCACCCTAGGTGCTGACGCTTGCTACCACTTGTCTCTCCTTAGGCATGGGGACGACAGGGATCTGCCACATCTCGTTGTAGACATCCCTATCCTCATGAAGGTCCCGAAGAATTCGCTCACCAATTGTTGTGGTGCAGGTCTTTGCTGCCGCCTTTTGCAACCGCCGCACAGAAATCAGGTTGGGAGCAAGTTTGGGCACCCAAAGCACGTTCTTGAGGCCCACCATCTTCCCATCAGCACCCTTGAACATGGCCTTGCCCATGCCTTTCACCTCTGCTCGCTGCCTTAAAGCCGGTGTGACATGCTTCACCGGTGACGGTTCGAGTTCGGTGAGCAAGTCCGCGCGAGGTGTCATGCTATATGTAGCGCCTCTATCGATCACCCAATAGTCCAGCGGGTTTAGAATCACCTTCCCCACAGCTGCTGGCTCCTCAATGTCTTCATTCTTCTCTGGTCCAGCCGGTGCTTGCGTCTACACGAAGAATAATTGGCCTGGAAAGCGATCGTCGCTCGGGTCCTTGTCATTATCACCGCCTTTCATGTTTGCAGCACCACCTTCGCAACCGCCATGGCCTTCACGGCCTCTTGATCAGGGGTCCATTCATCAGGGAGTTTGTAGCAATCGGGCCACATGTGTCCGCTTTTGTGGAAATAGTGGCACTCGCCGTCGAATCGGCCGCGACCGCGTCCGTATCTCTTTTCGTCGCTGCCGTAACCGCCCCTCCCACGGCCACCATTGAAGTTGTTGCTGCCAAATCTGCCTCCCCCTCGTCCTCTACCCTTTTCACGGCCGTATCCCTGGTCGATGCTTGCTGCCCCGGCGCCATCCGCACTCGCCAACCCACGGCGGCGGAAATCCTCTTGAAGGATTGCACGCTTCACTTCTTCAAGCGAGAGACGGGGCAAGTCGCGATTCAAGTTGATGATGAGCGAAGACCATGACTCGGGGAGTAGGGCTAGGAACTTGGTCTTCTTTTGGAGCTCACTGTAGTTGAGATCAGCTCCCTTAAAGCCCAAGACCTGAATTACTCTTCGCAAGTCAACGCAACCTTTGCAGGTTCGGAAACCATTGACTTGGAGGTTTGGGAGGGTTGCGAGACCAAGTGTTCGCGAAACCAACATGCGACAATCGTAGAATCGCGTGCCACGGAAATGCAGGGGCTTGGCGGCACAAACACACTTCTTCACGCCTGGACAATTCGACTAACCAGAAAGGAACACAAGAAGCAAACTGTGCACAGTTTGCCTAGGCACTACTAGTGACTGAACTAACATAGCACGATAGGTGAACGCACGTGCTTCACAACGTCCCGTTTTGGCGTGCAGTAGTGATGGGCATTACTGCCAGACGTCATTCGGGCACACGCGCCCTTCCCGCACAGGCGCCTTTCGCGAGCAGACATCCTTCCCGCACGCAAGCGCGGTTCGCAAGCAATCGCCTTTCTCGCACAGGCGTCCTTCGCACGAGACCGCACTTCCCGCACAACCGCCCTTCGCACGACACCGTGCGAGGAGCACAGCCGTGCTGTGGCGTGCAGTCGCCCTTCGCGCACGGCAGCCATTCGCCTGCATTCGCCATTCTCGCACAGCCGCAACCGAACGCCACCCATCCCGCACAGCCGCCATTCGCTGCACATCCCGCCCAGGCGCGTTTCGCGCAGGGTTACCCGAAACGAACAGGGGCCCTTCCCGCACAGGCGAGATTCGCATGGAGTCGCCCTTCCCGCACAGGCGAGATTCGCATGGAGGGGCCCTTCCCGCACAGGCGAGATTCGCATGGAGTCGCCCTTCCCGCACAGGCGAGATTCGTATGGAGGGGCCCTTCCCGCACAGGCATTCCTGAACGCGCACTCGCCCTTCCCGCACAGGCATTCCTGAACGCGCACTTGCCCTTCCCGCACAGGCATTCCTGAACGCGCACTCGCCCTTCCCGCACAGGCATTCCTGAACGCGCACTCGCCCTTCCCACACGGGCGCGATTCGCAAACAGGCGCTTTTCTCGCAATCCCATCTCGCCGCACAGGCGCACTTTTCGTCCGGGCGCACTTCTCGCATGCCCTTCTCACACGCCATACACGCACGCCCTTCTCTCACAGGCAACCTTTTGAATACGTCGGCGCACCATCTCTGGACCACCCCGTTCTTCACGTCCACATTGCCCCTTATCGCCTCCCCCTCGTCCTCTCCCATCGCCCACCGCTCCACCCTCGCTTCCATTCCGCATCGTCAACTCAGCCCCACCTTTCGCGCTTCGCCTGGTAAGAACCTCCCCTATTCGTCGCGTCGGTGCCACCATTTCTTGCGCCGCGCATGACACGATTTCCACCCCTTACTGTCGCCCTTTTATACCATCCCGATCCTGCCTCATTTCCCATCCCGCCGTACACAATTACCACTGCACCGCCCTCGTGGGTCCCATAACCTTTTCCCCCGCTCAAATCTCCCTACCCGTCGTATTTATTTCACTTCCCAACGCCCCGCGTATTTCCCGTCCCTAAGCGCGCACCCAAACATGTGACCCCACGCCCGCACTCGTTCCCCGTTAGAGGAGCACGCCACCCCTTGTCTCCGCTGAGAACCCCGCATCCTTTCCTACCGCACTTCCCGCCCTCACATCCCCTCCCTCCGCCCTCCCTTCCCATCCCTCTGCCCTCAATTGATTCCTCCTCCCTCCCTTCCCATCAATCCGCCCTCACATCCCATCCCTCCGCCCTCACCTCCAATCCCATCGCCTTCATGGCTCATCGCCCTCGCTGCCCTTCCCGTCGCCCTTGCATACACGACTACGTCGAAAGTGTGTGGTGGCGGAGTGGTTCGCGAAGCAATGCCAGGGGGCACGGCGACGACCACGAGGAAGCGATGGGAGGGGATAGGGGTAAGGGCGATGGGAGGGCAATGGCGACGGGGATCACGGGGGAAGCGAGGCTGACGGTGTGTGGAGTAGGAGGACGATGTGAGGGGATAGCGAGGTTCACCTTTTGAAACCGAAAGGAGCGACGTCTCGTAATATGCGGCAAGCCTTTCACGCTTGGGACGAGCAATAACAACTCTCGCGGTGCAACGGGGTTGAAGGTAGGAATTTGCTATGGGCAAAAGCTTTGAGTCTCGAGTAGTAGCCGCACAGCATTTCCTGAATTACCATTTTCAAGCAAACTGTGCACAGGCAGTTCCCTTCTTCCTTGGGCAAAGGGTGGTTGGGACTGTCGCCAAGTAGACGCGTTCTGATATACGACGCAGTCCTTTTGGGATGCGACGCCTGTCTGGTAACCATCCTGGCTCGGGAGGTCAACTTTGGGTTCGGAAGGCAAACTGTGCACATTTTGCCTTTTTTAGTTTGTAATTCAGGTCTTGGGCTTTAAGCTGTGTCAACAAGTCGAAGAATTTCTGCGCCCCTTCTTCCACGGGTTCATCTTCTTCAATTCGTAGTATCGCCATTTGCCGTTCCAACACCACCGCTACCGCTGCTGTTGCGGGAGCGTGTACACCCTTGAGAGCAGCCTATGCCTTCGGTCCCTTCTCTGGTTCACGCTGGAATGGCTTGATGTGACGGATTTGGCTGCTCCCCAAGCAGGAGATAGCCTTGAGAGCAGCCCATGCCTTTGGTCCCTTCTCTGGTTCACGCTGGAATGGCTTGATGTGACAGATTTGGCTGCTCTCCTACTTGACCAAGTAGGAGATAGCCTTGTGCGCTCTTCCGCACCCACTTGCTCTTCTCCAGGTCGTTCTCAGGGCGCTTCTCCGTTCCTTCCATCATCTCCAGCAGGTCATAGTGGTCAAATACGTCCTCCATCGTGAAGGACCTCTCGGCAAGGTTGTCACCGTTGAACTTGTCAGACCCGAACACTCTTGGTTCATCCCTAGAAGGTCCAAGAGTAGGTTGCACGGGCGCCATGGCTGAGTCACGGGGTTGACCTTGTGCTTGGGGTCCTCCACTGCCACCAGCACCTCTGTCACCCCTTTTCTTCAGGTCCAGCCATCGTTGTAGCTGCTCCAAGGCGCTCTGATACCAGTTGTTATAGTCATAGTAGGCTCCAATGTGCATTAAAACGAAAGGTATAGTGCATAATCGGATTTCTGCACAGCGGCTTTTAACGTTCGTAGCGTTCTGGTCACGGCTTCAAATGACCTGATTCAACTTGGACCTGGAGCGTCTTAATGTCGCCTACAATAGACAAGTATTGTATCACGATTTCACCAAGTATTGATGGCACAGCATCGGTTTGAACAAACAGCACTATGGCAGCCACAATGGTCTCAGAAGACAAATTAGGAAGAGTTACGAGTTGGGAATGACTCCCAGCTCCTACAAACCCCAAGAGCCGAGGTATGTGGAACAGTGCAACATTGTCCCCAACCACAAAGGGTCTCGAAACTACCCATCAAAGGGCCTACACCAAGTGAAATGTTACACTACACAAAGTAATATAACTATTTTCAATATCTTGAAGTGTACCCCTTTCGCGGGCTTCGCGATCACTTGAGTCTTGAAACCAAGGCTCTGGTTCTTCATCATAAACTCATCCTTGAGTTCTTGATGGGTCTCCTGCACACACCTGCGACACGCCGAACGTTCCACACACGACAAAATAGAAACCGCGCGACATACACAAACGACAAAATAGAAACCGCGCGAGACACACAGACGATGACGTAGACACGCGACTAGTGATGATTCGCTATTGACTCGACATACACACATTTGACATCATGACTCAATATTCACACACTATTATAAGCATGAAATATATATTATCTCATGTTTCATACCACTCCATGCACACACGCATGCACGCACACGGACAACAAGCCGAGTGCAAACCGTAGGTTGCACCAACAAGGCGCTCTCCTTCTTCTCGGCACAGCCGTTGCTTTTCGGGTTGTTGTCGGACGAATCAGCATCGTTGGTTCCTCCGCGCGCCGCCTTCCTGGTGACGATTTTGGGGTGTCCATCCATCGGGTTTCTTATAGCACAAGAACCAGGGATGCCCCTCTATCTCACAATACTAGCAACTCCCTTCCATTTTGCCACCAGCACCCGATCTACCCCCGCGTCCAGATTTCCCATTGGGACCCCAACCGGTACCTCCTTGTTGGTCGTTGGGGTCGTCATCCTTCTTTGCACCGTGCCGAGCACCATAAAAGCTACGTCCTCTGCCACGTCGGCTCCCTTGCATCCCGTAGCCTCTGCTGCCATCGTCTCCACCCATCAGTTGGCGGCGACAGAAGTCCGCCTCCAGAATCTTCGTCCATACCCACTCGAGCGTCTACAAGCTCTGGTTCTGCGATAGGCTCAATCCGCTTGTGAATTAAAGCCACGATTCCGGCAGTAGCGAGAGCATCTTCAGGCACTTGGTCTCCTCCGGGTAAGTGATTCCTGTAGTCGCCAACTTCGCATAGAGGTCGCGCATGTTGTCCAGGACTGGTTGCACTGGCTCTCCCTCGCTCAGGCACGACGCGGACAGCTCCCTCTTACGCATCAATGGCACCCTGATTATCACAGTAGAGTGGAGTAGGTCCTTGCTGCTCCTCCCCAAATTTAGTCAACAAACGCTGCTGCCATACAATCTCCCGTACGGCACGGAAGAGTGTCATGTACTCTGACTCCACTATGCTCAATGCTTGGTCCACCTGATTCTTGCTCTCCCAAGTAGTTGGGCATCCACCAACACAGCAAACGAAGCCTCCCACAATTTTCATGTCCTCTTGTTCTGATGCATAAGAGGCATCGGAAAAGGCTGTGAGGAACAAACGCCCGGGTTCAACGCCATCCGCGCCCTTTTGGAGCCATTGCGCCACCGCCGAGTATTGCAGCCCAACGGTCGCCGTTTGACCAAGATACTTGGCCACCCTTATTCCAGCTGCTACCTGTTCCTCATTAGGGCAATTAACAACCCTAGCCAGCTGCCCGATAGCAAAGGCGACATTCGGTCGGGTGTTTACCGGGGCATACATGAGGCTGCCCACCAACGAGTGGAATCGGCGCCTCTCATCTTTGCCAACGCTCTCCTCCTCTGGTCCCTTCACACACTTGAACCTAGAGGGAAAGGGAGTAACTACATGCCCTTCACTCTGCCCAAATTTGGCAGCAAATGCCTCCAGAGACTTGTATTGATGTACTCGCATGCACCGCTTCTCCACGTCTCGTTCGATGTGGAGCCCGAGGTAGAAGTTCACGTCACCTAGAGACTTGCACTAGAAGTTGTCTTGAAGCTTTAGCATCACCCCCTTCACAAGGTCAGAGGAGGGTGAGAATATGAGGATATCATCCACATAAATCACTTTGAACCTCCTCTGCTCCCCCTCGTCAAGCATGAAAAAGGAGTGATCGGCCGTCGAGGGAGTGAAGCCAATCTCCTCCAAGACTTCGCGCAGCTTCAAGTACCACTGCCTAGGGGCTTCTTTGAGCCTATAGAGGGCCTTTTTCAGCTTCCACACTCTTCCAGTACCATCATCAAACCCCTCTGGCTTCGCCATAAAAATCTCTTCCATTTAGGATGCCGTTGAGGAATACCGTTGTCACGTCCATGCGTTTCTCCACCCATCCTTTTATGGTAGCACCCGCGAGTAGGGTCCGCAGCGTTGTCGGCTTCACCACAGGAGCAAACAACTGCTTGAAGTCAACCTTCTCCTTCTGTTGGTACCCCTTGGCCACAAGCCTAGACTTGTAGTGCTCAACTTTGTTGTCGGCATCCGTCCTGATTATGAATAGCCACTTTGACGTTATCACCTTACGTCCCTCCGGTAGCTCCACCAATTCCCACGTGCCGTTCTCCTCAATGCTATTCAGCTCACTCTCCATAGCCTTCTTCCCCTCCTCAGCATCACTACTCTCCAAGGCCTCCTTGAGAGTTGCTTGTTCCTCCGGCATCTCCACCGGAGAGAAGAACGCAAAGGCACACTCTGCGTACTCACTTTCCTCATCATCTCCAACCATAAGCTCCGCTCTGGCCAAGGCCGACTTGGTCCCGGCGCATCATAGGTCAGCTTATTTGGGGGTTGGACTTTCCTTTTGCTCTTTCCTTCCTCCTCAGCTGCAGGGACTTGAAGGCTTGGATGGCGTTGCTGCGGGGTACACGGGGAGCACTCATAGTGGGAGGTGGAAGTGCGGGTGCATGCTCATTCGCTTATTGCACCTCCTCCCCTTCTTCCTCTCCATTCTTGGCCTCCTCTCCCCCATTCACAGGGGCATATTGCCCTGTGATGGTGCTGCTACTGCTGCTCAGCTCCAAAGGCAGCTCCACGTGCTCCAAACTGATACTCTTCACGTCCCCAAACCGCACGCCTATCTTCGCCTCATTTTCCGCCTTCCAATCCTTCTACATGGGGTTTTTCATGAACTTGCAGTCCCTTCTCACCAAGAATTTCTTGGTGAATGGGTCCCAAAGAAGCCATCCCTTGCTGTTTTGATCCATGCCCATGTGCACATCCCATATCGCCTTGGCACTGAGCTTGTTGTGCCGAAGATGCTTAGGCACAAGCGCCATGCACATGCACCCGAACACCCAAAGCATATCCACCTTTGGCTTCCTTCCAATCCACCCCACATAGGGCACCCTTTTATCTCCTCCCACATGAGCTACGGCTCTGTTCTTGGCCACACATGCACTCCGCACCGCATCAGGCCAAAAGTTGTCGGATAGCCCTGCTTCAATGAGCAACCCAAATGCCGCCTCCGTGATTGTTCGGTTCGCTCGGTGGCGATGCCGTTCATTGCAGGGGAGTATGGTATAGTAAGGGGTTGCCTGATGCCATTCTTCTTCAGCCACAATGAGAACTCCATTCTCAGGAACTCTTCCCTTCGATCGGTGCGGATTGATTTCACAAGATCGTCTTGTTGCCGCTCCACCATCGGCAACCAATCGGTCTTCACCGTTTCAGCCACGTCGCTCTTCTTGGACAGCACGGACACCCGAGTCATGCGGGTGTAAACGTCCACAATGGTGAGGAAGTACTCTGCTCCAGCAGCCCCAAGCTTCAAGGGGCCCACCACATCTATCACCACCTCATCAAGCGGTTCCTTAGCCGTTGCCTCCGAACTAGAGAACGGGAACCAGGTGAACTTGCCTTGCATGCATGTCGGGCAGCCAAGATCCTTGGTGGGCTCCCCCTTCACACGTATGCCAGCAACCATCTCATTCTTCACTAGCTGCTGCAAGATGGGCAATGTCACTTCCTCATAGTCGAAGTCGGATTGGAGAATGCCGCACTCGCAATAGTGCCCCACATGCTCTCTCCATACTCCTCCTCCGCTGCTACCTTGGGGTTCTCCTCACCCTTTTGCTGCTTCTTAGCTGCTGCACCACTCTCCATATGCTCACACTGCTTGCTGGTCCCTCCATGATTGCAGTTCTTTGACTCATTCTCCTTGGCGCCAACGTTCGCGCTGTCGCCGCTACCAACCGTTTCACTCTTGGTGCTGACACTTGCTGCCACTTGCCTCTTTTTGGGCATAGGGACCACAGGGATCTGCCACAACTCGTTGTAGACATCCTTGTCCTCATGAAGGTCCTTAAAAAAAACACTCGCCAAGCATTGCGGTGTAGGACTTGGCACCCTTCGAACTCGTGTCCATGCCGGCCTTTTGCAAATGCCACACGAAAATCAGGTTGGCAGCAAGGTTTGGCACCCAAATTACGTTCTTGAGGCCCACCATCTTCCCATCAGCACCCTCAAACATGGCCTTGTCCATGCCTTTTACCTCAGCTCGCTGCCCCAAAGTCGATGTAACATGCTTCACCTGCTCCTCTACCCTCTTGGTCTTGAGCAGGGGTCCATCCATCTAGGAGTTTGTAGCAATCGCGCTACATGTGTCCGCTTTTGTGACAAAAGTGACATTCGCCATCAAATCGTCCACGACCGTGTCCGTAGTTCTTGTTGTCATTGCCGTAACCACCATTTTCGTGGCCTTCGCTGAAGTTGCTGCCACCAAACCCACCTCCTCGTCATCCCTTGCCTCTTCCTCGGCCATATTCACAGCCGATGCTCTCTGCCCCGGCACCATCTGAACACGCCAACTCACGGCGTCAGAAGTCTTCTTGAAGAATTGCTCGCTTCACGTCTTCGAGCGAGAGGTGGGGCAGATCACGGTTAAAGTTGATAATGAGTGAGAACCATGATTCAGGAAGCAAGGCCAGCAGCTTGGTCTCCTTCCGGAGCCCACTATAGTTGAGATCTACTCCTTCAAGCCGCGTCAAAAGGTCGAAAAAATTCTTCACCGTTTCTTCAACCGGTTCATCCTTTTCAATTCATAGTGCCGCTCTAATACCACTGCTACCGCCACTGTTGCAAGAGCATGTACACCCTTGAGAGCAACCCATGTCTTTGGTCCCTTCTCTGGTTCACGCTGGAAAGGCTTGATGTGACGGATTTGGCTGCTCCCCAATGCTTGCCCAAGTAGGAGATAGCCTTGTGCACTCTTCCCCACCCACGGGCTTTTCTCCGGGTCATTCTCGGGACGCTTCTCGGCTCCTTCCATCGCCTCCAGCAGGTCCTTATTGTCAGATATAGTCTCCATCTTGAAGGACCACTCAACGAAATTCTCACCGTTGAACTTATCAAGCCCGAACACGCTTGGTTCATCCCTAGAAGGTCCAAGAATAGGTTGCACGGGGGCCATGGCTGAATCATGGGGTTGATCTTGTGCTTGGGCTTATCCACTTCTACCAGTACCTCTGCCACCCCTTTCTTCATGTCCAGCCATTGTCGAAGCTGCTCCAAGGCGCTCTGATACCACTTGTTATTGTCACAGTAGCCTCAAATGTGCCTAAAACGAAAGATAGGGTGCACTGTCTGATTTCTGCACAGCGGCTTCCAACGTTGATAGCGTTCTGGTTACAGCTCCAAATGACATGCTATAAATTGGATCTAGAGAGCCGACACGGACGGTGGGGCTCTATTCCCCTCCCCCACACCCGACACCCTCCCCCCTCCCCCACACACACCCCGCTCCCCCTCCTGAACCCCTCTTCTGTTCCTTTCCCTCAGCAGCAGCAGTAGCAGCCCAAGTGCCGGCTGCAGCTGGGCTGCATGCAGCAGAGAGTCGGGTGGTGGGTTTAGAGCTGACAAGAGGCCAACGAAGGTGCCGCGAAGCTACGTGCTGCAGCAGGTGGGGCAGATGCGAGGAGGTGGCGGCGGGTGAAAGCACAGGGACAAGTTGAGAACCGGGACAGGGGTAGACGCAAGTGCAGGTGGGGCAGGTGGCAGGCGCATGGCGGACAGGAGCCAAGGGATCGCGGGAAAGACCCAATCAGAGGACTTGTTGAGGCAACAGCGCCAGCAGTAGCCGAAGCGCCGGCTGCAGCTGCATGGTGACGCGGGGTGCGGTGCAGCAAGGTCGGGAGTGGTGCAGCGACTCGAGCTTACGAGAGGGCGGCGAAGCAAAGGTGGGGGCTAGACAGACGGGAAGAAAGGAGCAGACAAGAGCGGATCGAGACCTGTGCTACTCTCCCGTGTCCCCTGTTCACTCTTGCTTCGTTTTCCCTTTCACTTGGGAGCATCTGAGGTGCAGACAGGGTAACAGGAGAGTGGGGATAGGATGAGCAACGGAGGCGAGCTGTGCGGCAGCGTAGGGGTATGCCGGTGGAACTGCAGGGCTAGAGTCTTTCTTTCATTCACTCTCTCCCTTACGCACCTGTTCCCCAATCCCGTTTCCCACGTCTAAACTTGCTTCTCAGTCCTTCTTGCCATCCGCCTCCTCGGAACTCCTTTTCCCCTCCCCCATCCCTTCCTCCTCCTCCCCCGCATCCTCCCCCCCTCTTTCCCCCCGTCTTCCTCGTTTTCCCCTTTTCTCTCCCTCCATTCCTCTTCCCTTCCCTCGTTTTCTCCTCCTCCTCCTCCTCCCCCCCTCCATCCCCCTCTCGTTTCCACCCTGGTTTGTGAAATCGATAACAAGAAGAGCTGGGAAGTGGGTGGGGGACGTGGCTGGCTCGTGGCACGACCTGGTGGAGGTGCTGAGGCGGGAAGAGCAGCTGAGGCGAGGCATGGATATGGAAGCATGGGTGCATGGGAGCATGGGAGCATGCATGGGAGCGTGGGAGCATGGGAGCATGCATGGGAGCGTGGGAGCATGGGAGCATGGTAGCATGGGAGCATGGTAGCATGGGAGCATGGGAGCATGGGAGCATGGGAGCATGGGAGCATGGTAGCATGGGAGCATGGGAGCATGGGAGCATGGGAGCATGGGAGCATGGGAGCATGGGAGCATGGGAGCATGGTAGCATGGGAGCATGGTAGCATGGGAGCATGGTAGCATGGTAGCATGGGAGCATGGGAGCATGGGAGCATGGGAGCATGGTAGCATGGGAGCATGGTAGCATGGGAGCATGGGAGCATGGGAGCATGGTAGCATGGGAGCATGGGAGTATGGGAGCATGGGAGCATGGGAGCATGGGAGCATGGGAGCATGGGAGCATGGGAGCATGGTAGCATGGGAGCATGGGAGCATGGGAGCATGGTAGCATGGGAGCATGGGAGCATGGTAGCATGGGAGCATGGTAGCATGGGAGCATGGGAGCATGGTAGCATGGGAGCATGGGAGCATGGGAGCATGGGAGCATGGGAGCATGGGAGCCTGGGAGCACGGGATTAGGGGAGCATGGGAGCTTGCACACCTCTCCGAAGCACATTCAGCTCAAACAGTGGTCATTGCACCAGCATGATGAGTGGGGAGGGGGAGATGGTGAATTGACATTAGTGTCGTAACAGGTGTCGCTCGTTCAACCACTCTCCCCTTCCGCCTCCTTGTTCTTCCCACTTCCCCATTGACCTCCCCCTCCCCTCTCAACCTCCCTTCGTCCTTCTCACCCCACTTCCTTCCCATCCCGTATCCTTCCCTTCTACCGCTCCACTGTTGCCATTTCTCCCGCTTGGGTGACGAGCTGGAGCTCGCAGTGCTGCATCGCCCTGGCAGCCGGAGGGGCAGCGGGAATGAGCAGGCGGCTGCCAGGCAGCGCCAGGTGCTGGGCGCTTATCCTCTCCTCCCCCCCCCCCCCCTGTTGCTACCGCTTGCCTCCCTGTTTCCCTTGCTGCTTTCGCGTATACCCTCCTTCCCCTGTCACTGCCCCCCTCCTTCCACTGATCCTTCTCTCTCCCTTCCCTCCCTGCTCCTACCACACCTAAATGCTCTTTTCTCATTGTGTTGTCCTCCACACTTGGTCTGCAAGGCACTTTCATCACGTCGTACATTTCCAAGCTTAGGGTCTGATTGATAGTTTCACTCTGCGCCATGCATTCACATCGTCCGTATACCAAGGGGCGAGTTTAATTCTACATGATACAATACAAGAGCCCCTCCTGGCTATGGAGACGACATCGCTGCGTTTGCGCACTCGGAACGTCTCATGCATCTCTCTCTCCAACATGCTGGACCTTTTACCCCACATTGCGCTCTCTTCTTCCCAATCACTCAAAACTCTTCATTTTGCTCCACTCCACGCCACTCAACTCCATCCAGCCCTCCGCTCTGCACTCCTCTCGTGAGGAAGGCAACATCTTCTGGGTATCCAACTCTCTCTTAAGCGTCCTTCCTGGTGTTCTACATATCTCCTTCCATCCATCCTCTTCCAATGTCCTCCTCAATTCCCATCCTCAACCTTATCCTAGCCTTCCCATGTTGACTCACTCTCTATGTGACGGAAGACGCAAAACGCGTCTTGCGTCTAGCGTCTAGATGCAGCGTCTAGATGCTAGACGCTAGACGCATGTTTAGACGCTAGACGCTTGGGTAAAAAAATTTCGGTCAGCCCGAAAAAAAAAATCGCGCGGCTGAATTTGAATTTCGCGATTTCGATGCAACATTCGATTTCGCGACATGTGCACACCCTCCCACCGATGAGTGGGAGGGGCAGGAGGAGGAGGAGGAGGAGGAGGAGGAGGAGGAGGAGGAGGAGGAGGAGGAGGAGGAGGAGGAGGAGAGGTAGGAGGAGGCCTAGTGATTGCAGGGATGTAGTAGTAGGTATTTACTTCATGTTTGCTACTGCTAGAGAGACATGGTTCCCTAACTATGTATGATGAGAAATGAGGATTTTTGTGAACTCTAAATATGGGGAAAAGTTTTGGTACGGCGAAAATTTGACCCAAATGTGCCATATGTGCATGTCCCCCACCCTCCCCATGGCCCTCATAAGTTTTTTTAGGCTGCCCGAACATTTGTTTTAGGCCTGCCCGGGTTTTCGTCTAATATGCGTCTAACCTAGCCGGAAATGCGTCTAGCGTCTTAGACGCTGCGTCTAGACGCAACCGTCTAAGACGCTAGACGCGTCTTCCGTCACATAGCTCACTCTGCCTATCAGCACCTCAGCCTGACCGCATCATCTCTTCTTGCCGCCTTGTCTCTTTGCCAGCCCTGCTGCCCACTTTGCCAACCTCTCCTTCACTCTTCGCCTGCCACTCACTCGTGCCTCTGTCAGAATATGTTGTTTGTGTAGCCTGCAGTGGGGTACTCAATAGTGAGTACAGCCCCTTAGGGTTTGCTATTTGTATCTTGCTGCTTGCTAGTCAAATCATTCCCTTTCTCAATTCTGTTCCTGCACACAACTCTCGCTCGTACTTGACGCATCGTTCTAGTCTTCCTGTGGCCTAGGCTACTAAGCCTAGGCCCGACTACTTAGTATGTTTGACATGGTATCAGAGGGCGGCATGTCTGCCGCCTTCCTGTGTATGGGCCCACCACCCGCTTCTGCTGCAGCACTGTCCGCCGCGCGCCCCGTGGTGCGCGGCGCCGAAATTAGGGTTTCTGCCCGCCGCGCGCTCGGGACGCGTGGCGGCTTACCCCTCCGTGGCGCCCGTCATGGCGCCCGTCGTTTCTACTGCTACCGGGGGCCCGCGCGGCCTCCCCTCCCGTCGCCCGTCGTGGCGACCACGGGGGCTCGCGCGCGGTCCCCTCCCGTCGTCCGTCGTGGCGACCTCGGGGGCCCGCGCGGCCTCCCCTCCCGTCGTCCGTCGTGGCGACCACGGGGGCCCGCGCGGCCTCCCCTCCCGTCGTCCGTCGTGGCGACCACGGGGGCCCGCGCGGCCTCCCCTCCCGTCGTCCGTCGTGGCGACCACGGGGGCCCGCGCGGCCTCCCCTCCCGTCGTCCGTCGTGGCGACCACGGGGGCCCGCGCGGCCTCCCCTCCCGTCGTCCGTCGTGGCGACCAAGGGGGCCCGCGCGCGGTCCCCTCTCGTCGCCCGTCGTGGCGACCACGGGGGCCGCGCGGCCTCCCCTTCCCGTCGCCCGTCGTGGCGCTCCGGGGGGGCCCGCGCGGCGCCCTTCCCGTCGCCCGTCGCGGCGTCTCTGGGGGCCCGCGCGGCGCCCTTCCCGTCGCCCGTCGCGGCGGCCCTGGGGGGCCGCGCGGCTCCCTTTCTCGTCGGCCGTCGGGGCGCCCTGGGGGCCGCGCTCTTCCCCCCCCCCCCCCCTTCCTCCTACCTTCACCTGCAGCGGCCGCCCCTGGAGCCGCCCCTGGAGCAGCCAGCACCTGCAGCAGCCGCCCCTGGAGCAGCCCGTGCCTGCAGCAGCCGCCCCTGGAGCAGCCCGCACCTGCAGCAGCCCGCGGCCCGTCCCTGCAGCCCGTCCCGTCCCCCCCCCCCCCCCCCCCCGTGCTGCCCATTGCTCCCATTCCGCCGTGCGTTCCGCGGTGGTGGGGGTGTGGGGTGGCGAGCATGGGGGTGACCGGTGTGGGTAACCTGAAGCTCCTCCTCCTCCTCCGTCTCCCACTGCTGCAGCTGCCGCTGAGGGGGGTGGGTGTGTGGGAGCCGAAGGTTTAGGGTTTATGGGGGGTGATGTGGGAGTGGAGCTAGGGGTGAAACTGGGGGTGTGTGTAGGGGGGTGTGGGACAGTTGGGGGAGGTTGAGTGGAGGCAGCCGTCTTGTCGTCCGCAACACCTGTAGTCCGGGGCGCTGTCCTGGTAGCCCAGAGAGCCTGCTGCGCCTGTCGCCCGTGGGTCCGTTGCTCCTGTAGCTCCTCGTAGCCCGTGAGCCAGTTACTCCAGTAGTCCGGGGCGCTGTCACGGTAGCCACTGTACCAGCAGCTCCTGTTGCCCGTGTGTCTGCAGCTTCAGCCGTCGTCTCCCATCTTCTCTCCTCTCACAGTCCCTCCTCCTCCTCACTTGCCCGCTGTGACTACCACTAGCTTTGCTTATAATTGTGAACTACTGCTATGCTTGCTCATTGTGCTGATTACACCCCACTTTGGCTATGGGGGTGTGTCAGAATATGTTGTTTGTGTAGCCTGCAGTGGGGTACTCAATAGTGAGTACAGCCCCTTAGGGTTTGCTATTTGTATCTTGCTGCTTGCTAGTCAAATCATTCCCTTTCTCAATTCTGTTCCTGCACACAACTCTCGCTCGTACTTGACGCATCGTTCTAGTCTTCCTGTGGCCTAGGCTACTAAGCCTAGGCCCGACTACTTAGTATGTTTGACAGCCTCTACGTTTCGCTAACGCCTCGTTACTTTATATGATGCTTCTCCTTTCGCCTGCAGTCTCGTCCCCGTATGCTCGAATCTCATGCCCACATCCTCAGTCTGACACTGTCCAAAGCCTAATCGCATCCAGACCCCGCTGTTTTTTTTTCCTCCTGCATTGCATGTTCCCTCCTACCCACGCCTTCCATCCTCTGTTCCTGCTGCCCCGCTCCTTCCACTGCTCCTGCTCCCCCCCTCTTCCATTGTTCCTGCTGCCCCACTCCTTCCACTGCTCCTCCTGCCCCACTCCTTCCACTGTTCCTGCCGTACCATCAGCCATGGCTCGGATGACTGTAGTGGCCATGCTGCTGCCAGGGCTGCTCGTGGCTTTCCTTCTTAGTGCTGATTGGTTGCTTTGAGATGACCACGTAATATACTACCACGCATTTGCAACCCTACGAAAGCCTCCGCTTCCCCTCTACTCTGAACTGTACGGCTGTGCCTGAGTGCAACCAAGTGTACATGCTAGCATCTGCGAATCTCCAAGCACGAATCTGTTTTACGTTTGAATCTCCAACCCTTCCCTCCCCAATCCGGAACAACCTTTCAGATCACCGTGCCGCAGTGCGGTCAAACGTACACGTAAGTGGTTGGCGACACGTGCGACGCGATCGCCACCAAATACAACATCGCGCTCAGCACTTTCATGTGGTACACTTTTGTGGGTCCACGAGTATACACGTTCTTCGTTTTCGTTGTTTCCCAAAGCTTGTAAATGTGTGTGCTTCCTGAGGTTTGTCAGCTTATTATTTGGCAGCTCGTGATGGTTAAGCACTTCCTCTAGGTTTTTTTTTTTTTTTTCAGCCATTGAATCCCCACAAGTCGTCGCCTCGGCCAGCCTCACATTCTCACTCTCATCTTCCCGCACTTCCTTGCTTTCACCATCAGCCTCAACCTGGCGCTGTCCTGCGACACTGACCTCAAGATCAGACTCTACCTCTGCGTTGCACCCAAGACCCCTCCGGTAAACACCCATTTCACTTTGATTTTACGTTAACTTGCAAAATCAAAGTGAAATGGGTGTTTACCGGAGGGGTCTTGGGTGCAACGCAGAGGTAGAGTCCGATCTTGAGGTCAGTGTCGCAGGACAGCACCGGGTTGAGGCTGATGGGGAGAGCAAGGAAGTGCGGGAAGATGAGAGTGAGAATGTGAGGCTGGCTGAGGCGATGACTTGTGGGAATTCAATGGTTAAAAAAAAAAAAAAAAAACCAACCTATAGGAAATGCTAAACCATCACGAACTGCCTAATAAGCTGACAAACCTGGGTATTGCAGGAAAACCTTAGGAAGTAGGCTTGAGCAAGAGGCGAACACGAACGTGTTCGCGTTCGCCCCAGCACGAACACCGCCGTTCGGAGAACCGAACACTGTTCGGTTCGCCGAACAGCTTTAGGGCGTGTAACTTTTTCATTTTTCATCGTCCGGACGGAGGCCCCGTCCGGACATTTGTAGGGTAACTAATTTCGCAGCACCTCGGTAAGAGATTCGCCAGACACTCTGCGACGTCGCCATCGTCCGGACCATGTCTGACACTTGTCTGTAAAAAATTGGTCCGGACTACCCTGCTGACACCGTCCGAACGGCATATCGGACCGTTCGATTTTTCTGCGCTGTCATTGGCGCACGATTTGTTAAAAATCTCACCCAATACCACGCCGCTGATTTTTTTTGGCGAGCCCTCACGACACGTTTACGATTGCAGTAAGGCCTGTTACATTTCGCGGCGAAACTAAAAAAAAACGATAGTGCAAAAAGTTTCACATTTGTGGTCCGGACAGGCTGTCGTCCGGACCTGAGTCCCAAACGTCCGGACGGGGCTCCGTTCGGACGATTTGGGGGCTCCGTCCGGACATTTGACTAAAACGGAAAAAGTTACACGCCCTTAGCCAAAAACGGTGTTTGCTGTTCGCCTGTGAAGGCGATCACCTTGCTGACGCAGGCGAACACGAATGTGTTTGTGGCAAACACGTTCGTGTTCGCCCCGTGTCCTTGCCCCTGAGATGCGGGGGCAGGGAGAGGGTTGGGAGAGCCACACGGGTGCAGTTGCAGTTGGAGCGGGTGTTAGGTAGTTTATACAATGATGGACTGCTGAGGTGGAAGCTGGCAGAATAGCAGCATGTATTAAGTCACACGATGATGCGGCTGATGGTGTAGTGCGGTGGGCGAGCAACATCGCAGTGGCCAGGCTGCAAGTGGCCCTGATGGAATATGCACTGGTCAGAAGCATCTTTGGGAGATTCTAGGTGATTCTTATTTTCCAGCCTCTAAGAGATGCGGGATTTTGTGGTGTTCATTTCAAGTGCATCTATGAGTGATTGAAGAGTGTTTTATCTGCATCCCCCACAGCCCCACACACACTTGTCACCTCTTCCATCCTCACCTCTCCTCCCCCCCCTCTCCCTTCACCCCCTCAACCTGGCCGTCCTACTCGCTTTGAGCTGCCTCTCCCTCATCTTCCCTTGCTTTATCCCTCCTGCAACCACCCCCTTTGACCATCTCCCTGACACCTGGACCCAATGTTGGTGCTTGGTATGCAGCATGAGCCACCAGCTCCTGCACTGCACTGCACCCCCGGTCACCCCTGGCTACTCTCCTACTCCTCCGGTACCCTCCATAGAGGCCCTCCAGCACGATATGGCTCTCGGGTGCGCCTCTCTTGTGCTCGCCCCCAGTGAATTACCTCTGTTGCCTTGTGTTGTCCTCCTCCTTTTCCTCTCTCCCGTCCTTTCTCTGTTTCCCGCTCTTTCCCATGCCTGCCCCCATTGATGTCCTTGGCGTTTTACCTGTTCCCCTCCCCTCATCCCTCCCGTGACCCATTTTTCTCGCTCACACTCAGCTAATGTGCATCGGTGCATCGGCGTGCTCATGCACGCCTCCCTTGCTGCCCTGCTTTCAAATCCTCCCCCTCCCCCACCCCCACCGGTTTCTCCCCTCTTCCGCTACTCCGCGTCCTTCCCAATTTCTCCCCGTTTGAAACAGCTCATACGCATTGGCCCTAACAGTGTTGTCGTGGGCACGTGGCACGGCCTAATGGAGACATCGAGGCAGGAAGAGAGCAGGTGAGGCGAGGCAAGGAGGCAGCAGAGGCGGCAAGCGATGCCAGGAGCATGTTCCTCAAGAATACGAGGCACAACGCACACCCCCATGAGTGTGAGTGGGGTGGGTGGGCGGATGGGTGGCGGCGATGCATGCATGTGCATGCATGTGCATGGCATGTGCATGGTGTGTGCATCATCATGTGCATGGCATGTGCATGGTGTGTGCATCATTATGTGCATGGCATGTGTGGTGCCATATGGCACCACTTCATGGTCGAAATAGAAGGTACCATTCTTTCATTTCACACATCAGGCAACAACCACCTTTCTCTCATCTTTACGTTCTCTATCCCTCCTCTTACCTTCCCCTTCCCCTCTTGTTCCCTCCCCATTCCCTCCACTTCCCCTCCCCATTCCCTTCCCATTCCATCCTTTCCCCCTCTTGTCACGTGCACCTGAATCAACTCCGACCAGTCCAGGGTAGAGGGAGTCAAGGAGGTCAACCTAGCCTAACAAATGCACACCTACAATTACCCTGAACCTTACTTTGGCATACCGTATGGCCCCGGATATAGGCGCATATGCGCTTATAATGAAATCATTTTTTTTAGGGGTGGCGCTTGTAATTGAGGAACGGCCATAAGCGCCGGCGCTTTTATAATGTCAAAAATGAATTTTGTTTTTAGAGGCACGAAACTGAAGCCCTCAATAAGGCGAACAAGACCATGCACTGTGCGCATGGGCTCGTGCATGAAAACCCGCCGAAACCAGTCGCGACTCGAATTCCCACCGCATAAAGCCCGTCCCGGTGCAACGCACCTGCCAGCGATGACGTGCATCCTGCCGTATGGCCCAATAGGGTTTACATGCGCTGCCAGGGTGCCACATTTCACCCGAACTTTCGAGAAGGGGGTGGAATATCCCTGCCAGCGCAGCAGATTCGTGCCGCGATTCCCTCCTCTGTGGGTTTAGGCAGGGGGGGATCTGACTATGCCTGAAGAGGAACTCGAGCCGCACACCAGAAGGGGTCCCCTCCAAACCCTCATTTCTTCTCCTTCTCTTTCACTTTTTTCATTCAGATTCTTGGTCTCGCCCGCCATGCTGCGGAAGCCATGGCAGAATTCACTGGCACACATTTCTTGTTCAAGAAGAAGCCCGCGCATAGGCCCGCCTTCGTAGTCGACGCCGACGGATGGCACTCCCGTGTCCGAGTTGAACCACCAGAGCCACCACAGCCTCCTTCGCCTCCTGCGCCGCCTGCTCCTCCTGCTCCTCCTGAGCCGCCTGCGCCTCCTACTCCTCCTGTTCCTCCGTCTCCTCCTATTCTTGATTCTCCTCTGCACACAAGGGATCCGCCTGTGCTCACGCTCCTGCTCCCGACTGCGTTCGACGAGTGGCTGGAGGAACCGGAAAGCAACTAGGCCCCTGATGTTGAGGTACCCGGCGCACCTTACCCTGGACCACGTTGGGGCCGGCCCGATGATTGCAGCACGTGGGACGAATCTGCACTCGGAGCTGACGACGACGTGGCTGAGGACGAGGAAGCGAGCCGTGCTGACGGCGACGAGGCTGCGGAAGCTGGCGCACAAGGCGGAACCGCAGAGGATGTGTTTCCAGAGGGTGTACCTGGTGGCGACGACGACGACGGTGTGGAGTACTGGTCACGTGACGGACTCCCCGAGGAACTGCCGATACCTTCCTTTCCCCCAGCTAACCGCAAGCGACCCCACCCGTCTACCCAGAACCGTGATGCCCGCCCCCCCTCTCCCAGGCACAAGATAAGCGATCACAAGCGCAAAGGCTACACTGCTGCGGAGAAGTTGAAGTACGTCGCGATGCTGGATGCGGCGGTGTCGGTGCGCGCACTAGCTCGGGCGAGTGGGATTCACCGGAAGTGTCTCGCCAACTGGAAGGCGGCTGCAGCATTTCTCAAAGAAGCACACACCGGGCGGAAGCGCATGCACGGTCGCGGGCGGTCCTCGTGGTACCGCCCCATGGAGTTGAAGGTGTACGAGCGGCTCCTGGACTGGCGCCGCAGAGGAACCGCCGTGTCGGTCGGCCGTCTGCGGGAGTGGTCGAGGGAGTTCATGAAGATCCTCTACCCGGACGACAAGTGGAGCGGGAGTCAGAGATGGTCGGAGCGGTTTCGGAAGAGGTGGAATCTGAGCGTACGCATGAAGACGCGGGTTGCTCAGAAAACAGCCGCTCGTAAGATTACGCCCCTTGCTTTTACCGGTTAGTCTTAGTTGTTGCCTCCCTTACTAATCTGCCCTCTATCCCGCCCGCCTTTTCCCCCTTCTAACAGATGTTGCGCTGCAGTGCCAGAACTTCTGGCGTTTTTTCCGAGACATGCGTCGCGCGCGCGGCATCGAGACTACCTGGATCCTCAACGCTGACCAGACGCCGCTCTGGCTGGAGATGCCCGCCACCACGACCGTGGATCAGACGGGCGTACGGTCGGTGCCCATCCGGAGTGCAGGTTACCAGAAGGAGCGTGTGACCGTGATGCTGGCGTGCACGGCGGACGGGGCGAAGCTCAAGCCGTGGGTGTTTTTCAAGCGGAAGACGCTGCCGAAGGGCGACTTTCCTCGGGGTAACAAGCAGCAACTGCCGCTGTTTTACCGTATGTTTTTTTTTCTCATGCCGCGCTAACAGTTTATGTGCCTTGCGTGTGCAGATGTGGTCGTGGCTTGCCACGAGAACGGGTGGATGAACGCAGACGGCGTCATCCGCTGGCTTGAGGAGGAAGTCAAGCCCTTCTTGAAGCCCCGGTTTGGCAGGTGTGCGAAGAGCTCCATGCTCGTGCTGGATTCCTACCGCGGCCACCTTACCGATGGGGTGAAGGAGAAGCTCCGCGAGATCAACTGCGTGCCTGCTGTCATCCCGTCGGGCTGTACGGCTGAGGTTCAACCGCTCGACGTCTCCATCAACAAGAGCTTCAAAGCATCTATTCGACAGCAGTACCAGAAGTGGTTTGAGGAGGAGGGCCTGGAGCGGCTGACACCAGCAGGTACGTTGTTTCCGTTATTCACGCATGTTATTCCAACCCTCACCCTTGGATGCTGACACGGCTTTCCCGGGTGTCTCTGTTGTGGTGCAGGGAATCTGAAGAAGCCCCCCCCAGAAGTGGTCCTTCGATGGATTTCACGGGCGTGGAAAGCAGTACTGTATAGCCCCGGATATAACCGCAGGCCTATGTTAAGCGCATGCGCTTCTATCTGGAGCAATGCGCTTATGGCCGATCCTCAATTAGAAGCGCACCCCCTGGAAAATCGTTACTTATTATAACCGCACCCCTGCTGTATAACAAGTATTTTTTATTGAAATTTAGCACTTTTTAAACAACCTACATCCAAGCTACACTTGTCTAGCTAACAATTTCAACTAAAACTTCAATGTCAAATACATTTAACTTCAATACTAGCCTACACACCATTTTCAAGATTTGTCTAGCCTAAGGCCTACTCCTCGTCCGACTCAGGCTCCGTGGAGTTGTTGCCAAAAAACCCGTCTGCTTGCACGTCGTCATCTACCTCTACCTCGTGGGACAGCTGACCTCTCCGGTGCGCCAGCACGAGTTCGTCTTCACTCCCGTCAAGGGCATTGCTGATGCCGCAGGTGAGGAAGGCTTTCTTAATCAGGTCGGCGGGCACAGCTTTCCACGCCCGCGAAATCCACTTGAGCACCACCTCCGGAGGTGGTTTCTTGATGTTCCCTGCACCACAGATACGGGGGTGGGAAACACGTGAGTCCACAAGCAGGCAGACAAGCAGACAAAGCGGTCACGGGAGAACACTTTGCGTACCTGCGGGCGTCAGGATGTTCATGCCGTCCTGCTCGAACCAGGTCTGGTACTGCTGCCGAACACTCGCCTTGAAGCTTTTGTTGACCGACACATCGAGCGGCTGCAAGTCTGCCGTGCATCCCGCCGGGATGACCGCCGGCACGATGTTGAGTTCCGCGAATTTTGCCTTGACTTCGGGTGTCAGGTGACCACGATAGGAGTCGAGCACCAGCATAGCGCTCCGGCTCTGCAATCCGAACTTCAGCTTCAGGAACGGCACCACGCCTGAGGCGAGCCACTCGATGACGCCCGAGGCCTCCATCCAACCGTTTGCTTGGCAGCCGACCACGACGTCTGCATACAAGCAAGCGCCGGTTAGATTACAATTTTTCTTTCCTTTTCATTTCGCATAAGGAGCTTCTTACCGTTCGGGAAGTCACCCTTTGGGAGGGTCTTGCGCTTGAAATACACCCACGGCTTCAACTTCTCGCCCGTCGCCATGCACGCCAGCATCACAGTGACTCTCTCTTTCTGGTAACCACCGCTGCGGATGGGCACCGACTTCACGCCCTTCTGCTCCACCGTGGTAGTCGCCAGCATCTCCAGCCACAAAGGCGCCTGGTCGGCGTTGATAATATAACGGTTGTCGATGTCGTACTCGTTGCGTGCGTCACGGACAAACTGCCAAAATTCCTTGCACTGCTTCGCCATGTCTGCGCACGGGGAGGGAGGGACGGGTAAAAGGGCGGATGAGCACCGCTACATATAAACATACATAGGCAAGAAAGTACAGAGATACAACATAAAATTTCACGCTTAGAAGGTACACGGAAAGGCACTTACGCTGCTGTGTCTTTTGCGCCACCTTTGTTTTCATGCGCACGGTGAGATTCCACCGCTTGCGGAACCGCTCCGTCCAGCGCTGACTCGCCTTCCACTTGACGTCCGGGAACAACACCTTCATCACCTCTTTTGACCAGTCTTGCAGCCGGCCGACTGATACTGCCACACCGCGGCGTCGCCAGTCCAGGAGTTGGGCGTACACTTTCAGCTCCATGGGTCTGTACCAGGAAGACCTTCCGCGCCCATGAAGCCGACACCGAGCGCTGTGTGCCGACTTGAGCTCCTCCGCTTGGTTTTTCCAATCTGTGAGGCACTTGCGGTGTATGCCGGACTCCCGCGCGACCTCGCTTATCGATGCCGCAAGCTCCAGCCGAACGAGCCACTTCAGTTTCTCCAGGGCGGTGTAGCGCTGCCGTTTGTGTTGAGTCGGCTTGTGCCTGGGAGAGGGGGGGCGGGCATCTCGGTTCTCAGAGGAGGGGTGGGGTCGCTTTTTGTTAATCGGCGGATAGGATGGGATCGGCATCTTCTCGCGTGGTGCGTCGCGCCACCAAGATTCCACACCGTCGTCATCCGCGTCTGTTGCTTCACGATCTGGGAACACATCCTCCTCGGCGTCTTCTTCACCGTCGACTCCACCGTCGCCTCCACCGTCGCCTCCAGTGTCGCCGTCGCATGTGGGTTGTTTATCGGCGGCCACGTCATCTTCGGCGCCCACAGCGGACTCGTCCCACGTGCATGCTTCTGGATTTCCCCACCGCGGTGCAATCGGCGGAGCATCGATTCGCTTAGCCTTGGGTGTGTCCGGTTCAGACAGCCACTCGTCGAAAGTGGCTGGCAAATACAGCTGGAGCACGGGCCGTTGGTGAGAATTCGCGTCAGGAACAGGACTCGGAGGATTCGGAGGAGCTGGAGGAGCAGGAGGAGCAGGAGGTGCAGGAGGAGCAGGCGGAGCAGGCGGTGCAGGGGGTGTAGGTGGCACTGGAGGCGCTGGTGGCTCACGGGTATACCACCCGTCCGCGGTTAGTCGCCACGCACGAGTTGGTTTCTTCTTGAAAAGGAAGTGCGTCCCACTGAATTCCGCCATGGCTTCGCCAGCCAGGCGGGCTAGACTAGAAACTGAATGAAAAAAAATGAGGAGGACGGTGCAGAAATGGGCAAAGACGGGGACCCCTGCGTGCTAGCGGCTCGGGGTCCTCGTCAATGACAGGCAGGAAACCCCCGCCTACCCCCGTAGAGGAGCCTGCGTGGCAGCATATTCTCTGCGCTGGCAGGGAATCTTCCCCACCCTTCGAGAGGGTTCGGAAGAAATGCGGATGCCACGCAGCGCATGCGGCTGTGATTGGGCCGCACGGCAACATCCCATCACTGCTGTCACTTTCGATGGTTCTAGACATTTTTGTGCGGTGGGAAACCGAACCGCTGCTGTTTTTGCCTGAAAACCATGCACGATCCCACTTGTTGCATGGTCCGGTGGATTCGCCTTATTGCGGGCTTCAGTTTAGTATGTTTAAAAGTGAATTTCAATTTTCCCTTATTATAGGCGCATGCGCTTATACAGACACCTCAATTAGAAGCGCACCCCCCCAAAAAACACTGTTTTATTATAAGCGCACCTGCGGCTTTATCCGGGGTAATACGGTACCCTCCGACCTCATCAAGCGCTCCTTTCTCACCTGCGGCATTAGCAACGCCCTTGACGGCAGTGAGGACCACCTCGCCATGGCGCACAGGCGGAGCCAGTTGACGGCGGAAGTGGATGTAGACGACAGCATCGTCGCCGGCGGCTTCTTTGGCAACAACTGCCAGGAGGCCGAGTCTGACGAGGAGTAGTTCTGGTAGCAACTAGGTAGAATAGCAGATCAAAAAGGACCAACTTGTAGTGTTTGTTGAACCTAACGATGTTATAGTTGTTCTTTGCTTTAGTTGTGTTAATAAAAATTGTGTTAACTATGACGGTGGCGCTTATAATAAGGAAGGGTACAAAAGGGGGGGCGCTTATAATCGAGGAACGGCCATAAGCGCCATGCTCCAGATAGAAGCGCCGGCGCCTGTAATAGGCCGGCGCCTATATCCGGGGTCATACGGTACACAACATAACCCACGGAGAAAACCGCATCCAGCTCTTGCCGCGAGCAGTAGTGGTGCCTCCACCTCACATTATCCCACATGCGTTTTCGTGCCAGTACACTTGCTCTTCTTTGTAATATCTGCCTGTTGAGGCACTTGGCCGAGTACTGTGGATTCTCGATAGGAAGCTGATGCCCATACTGGATGAATCGCCAGTCAAAGAAAGAATTGAAGAGGAAGAGGGGCGTGGAGACCCGTGTAAGGGTGTGTTCAGGGAAGAAGCAGACCCAGTTGTCACTCTCTTGTGATCCTGAGGCGGACGGAAGTAGGAAGGAAGGGGGTGTGTGTGGAGGGGGTGGGGGGAGGGGGGGGTAGGAGAGCAACATGATGACGCAGTGACTGGGAAGAAGCAGACCCAGTAGTCCCTCGCTTGTGCACCTGATCGGGAGGGAAAGGAGGAGAGAAAAGGAGAGCCTCTCGAGTAGCTTCAGAAGAGGGAGATGATGAATTCTTACTGAGATGCGCTCGAAAGAGTGCACAAATCAACCACCACCCACCCACCCATCACCCTTGAAAGGACAATTGTCTATGGTTGTTTTCACATGTTTTCACCTGGTGGGTGGTATCTTCATGCTGTTTTTACCTGCAGGGCATTTGGGAACTTCAATGAGGTGCAGAGCGGTGAGCTGCCGAATGGATTCCCGCCACGAGTACACCCCAAAGCGGTCCTTGGCGTCTGCATGGGAAGGGGGAGGAAAAAGGGAGGGGCAAGGGGGAGGTGGGGGAGAGGGGGGGAGGAGGGAGGAAGAGCAGGGAAGGAAGCCTTTTGGTGAACAAGGCTACAACTGACATGACTCAGAAGGGGGAATTGTGCCTACTGGGTTCCTGAGACTGCTCACCAAAAAAGAAGGCAAAGTTGAAAAGTGGAGAAAATCTACCAACAAACAAAACACAGTGGTTAACGGTGCACGAAGCTCACCAAGAAAGACAGGGTAGGTGAGCAACAAAGAACCCTGCTCTCACCCTGCTGCACGGGCCTCAAGATCACAGCGCTCACCAACGAAGAAGCCCGAGTCGGCAAGGCAGGTGGCTTTGGCGTGGGGGAAGGCAGCAGCGAGGCGGTCGCAGTGCATGATGATGGCATGGCCGCCCGCTGAGCTGCCCGAGAAGAGGACATGCGACGCCGCCCCCATGCCCCTCTGCGTGCACAGATCTGCGAGATGAATGGTGAGAGGGGAGGGGAAGGGTGGTGAAAGGCAAGAGGGGGACAGATCAACCACACCCCATCTCCTCCTCCTTCCACCCTCCCCCTCCTGTTCAACTATATCCCCCCTCTCCCCCTCCTATTCCCTGCATGTAGACAGATAAAACCACACCCCACTTACTCCTCCTTTCCACTCTTCCCCATGGCCCCCAAGGCCTTCTTTATCCGTCCCCCTTCCCCTCCCCACCCACCAGTGGTTATATGATCTACAATCTGCTGCCCACCAGTGATAATATCATCTAGAATCTGCCGCCCCTGCATGTATACCGATGCGCCCTCCCCCAGGTCCGCCCTCCCCCGCGTGCTGCTGTAGGCGCCACCGTCACAATACACCACCCACACCAGGTTCCACCCGTGGAACAAGGGGTTGGTTGCGCTGTCCTGTGATAGGACCCCGCCCAGCTGTGGATACGACTCGGATGCCTGAGGACAGGACACGGTGGGGAGGGGTCGGGTGGAGTTGGGTGGGTTGCACTGCGGTGGAATGCCTTTCTCAGGCGCCTCCGTCCGGTCACAGCACAGCACATGAGCCACACCAGGTCCACGCGTGGAGCTCGGGTACCAGGTTATGACTCGCTGTTCGTTGAACCGTTCTGGTTGGAAGCTGGGATCTGGCGATTTTGTGTGACAGTGGCAACTAAGTTACTCACCGAGTACCGCCAGCCAGTGCTGGAGCGTCACTCTCCAGCGCCACTCTCCAGCGTCACTCTCCAGCGTCACTCTCCAGCGCACGCAGCTGCAGGCCAATGCTCTCCGCTCCGAGGCCTATCTACCTTGTACTATCCTATAATGAATACAAGGACCAATCGAGAGAGAGAGAGAGAGAAAGAGAGCACCTCATTTGTGACTCACATTGTTGATCTTCCCGCCGTTTTCAACAACGGCGGGCAGGCGCGTGGCCCAGAAGCGCGAGGAGCCGAGGGGGGAGTTGGCGCGCTCGCGGCACTCGAGCGGCGAGAAGCACCAGCCGCCCTGGGGCAGATGCACGTGCCACTTGCGCCTCCCCGCGCCCGCCCCCGCGCGGAAGTAGTACGCGGGGGTACTTCGGGGGGCAGTGGGTGGGTGGGTGGGTGAGGAGGAGAGGAGAGGGAGTGGGGGAAGGGAGGGGATGGAGGGGTGGAGGAAAAGAATTGGGAGGGAATCGATTGGACGTATGGGAGAGGAGGAATGGCGGGTCGAAGGAGAAAGACCTAGAAGGTCCAATCATCATAACAAAAAAAAAAAAAGAAAAAAAAAAAGAGTTAATGTTACTTAATCAACCGACAAAGGTACGCACCTTCCGTCGAGGCATTTCGAGCTGTACTCGTTATCAAGTAGGAAGACGAGGCGCGTGACTGATTTAAACCGGTTCGCTCTCTCCGCTCCGCAAAGGGAAACGGGATACACGATTAACAGAGCGAGCAGCAAGGGAAGAACAGTTTGAAAGGAGGGGCAAGCGGGGATCGCGAGGAGCAGCATGATGCGCCTAGCAGCACGTGGTTGGTTGCATGCAGGTCAACCGGTCAACACAGGTCAAGGGGGTCAAGCGAGTCAAGTCGCGTCGAGCCGATGCAAAAGGTAAGATTGTCAGTGGCTCTGGCATGCCGTCATGCCAATCCCGCGTTCCCGCTGCGTCAAAATGTCCCCCTTGTATGCGGTTCAGTGAAATGCTTGGAGTTTTGAAGCGAATCAATGCTTTGCGTTCCAGAGAATCTAAAAATAGTGAGTCAACGCTCGAAACCTACGAACACCGCACGTGCCCCTATTGGTTGAATGATCTGTCGAACGGGAGAAGTAACAACAGAGCAAGGAAGCAGAGGCCATCGTTGGTTGGTGAGCAAGACACAATTTTGAAAAGAAAAAAAAAGGTGGATCGTTAAATGCGGGGAGGGAGATGGAAGAGGGGGAGGGAGGTAGTGGAGCAAGAGGGTGCAGGAGAGAGAGTGTGAGCAAACCGAAACTCCTCCGCCTTTTCTTGGGTTGAGTAGGGTAGGGTAGAGTTGGCTGGGGTTGGTTACTATCGTTATCTGGGCCAACCCGAAAACGGGAGTTTTTCACGGCTGGGTGGATGTGCGCTTCCATTTATACAGCGGATGGTAAGAACGAACATGTCATCAATATGAGCGAATGCACTTGTACGAATGAGTGAGAATGTTTCAGAGACGTTAATATGTAGGTATTGACACGAAAACCACACTCAGCGTTCTAGGCCCAGATGCGCCAAGGCACGGCTCAATCGCCCAAGGCATCAACGCCCATGGCGCTACTGCCGCCAGCGCACTAGGTGCATACGTTGTAGGGTCAACGCTCAAAAGCACAAATGTGCCCAAGGCACCAGCACCTAAGGCGTGAGCGCCCTAGGGCAAACGCGCTTAGCACCAATGGCTAAGGCGTGCACAAGAGGACTAAGGAAGGCTCGCCAATGCCTAAGGTGCTGCCGCTTAAGGCGCCAGCGCTCTAGGCGCCAACGCTCATGGCGCAAGCGCTGTTAGGCGCCAGCGCACTAAGCGCCAGCGCAGAAAGCGCCAGCGCGCTGGGCGTCAGCACCTTAGGCGCCAGCGCGTAGGCGCAGCGCGTTAGGCACCATTGCAATAGGTGCCAGCGTGTTATGCGCCAGCGAGCTAAGCGCCAGCGCCTTAGGGGCCACCGCCAGCACTTGCGTGGGAATGCGTCAGGCGCCAGGGCGAGAGCCATTAGTGTTTTGGGCGATGGTGGGGAGGCATGTTTACGAGAATGAGATAAACAGAGGGTCGGGAGCATTCTAGGACTCCAAAAAATCGGCGAAGTGAAGAAAAGTAACGATTGAGGGTAGTTGCTGGTGGGCAAGGCAAATGATGCTATGACGAGACCAGCCTTACCTGTTTTAGGGTTTCCAAGAGTAAAACGTAGTGCTGAGAGACTAGCGCATGCACTTGGCTCTGAGCTCCGCAACAGGCGCCGGAAACGCCAAACGATCTGAAACGCGCGATTGTGAATCTTACTGGAGAGGATACACGGTGTTATCGCAAATGAACCAGTATCTAGGGTTTCGAAGAATGAAACGGCGCAAGCACGTGGATCCGAGCTCCGCAACAAGAGCCGGAGACGCCAACTGAAACGCGCAATTGTTTATTTTACTACCGGAGAGGATAACGGCTTCGAAAAAACAAAGAGAGCAGTTGTGAATCTCACTCTGAGCGAGGTTTAGAAAGACGAATAGATAAATTAGCGTGAGGAGCGGAAGAATACTAAAAGGATGATTGGTACTAGCAGCTACGCGACGCGGGTTCTGGAAAATAATAATATGCGCTTTCAGGGATAGCTGTGAGTTCTTGCTTCCATAGCTTCCCTCGTTGATGCTGGGTTACCAGCCTCACCTGATTCGACGAAGAGTTCACGAAACTGCTGAAAGCGTAAAGCTCAAATGTCGTCCTGAGAAAATCAATGGTTCCTGAAGTGCGACCTTCGAGTGTGTAACAGGTGAAGGCAGCAGCGTTGCCATCGAACGCTGGAAGCGACTCAAATTCGTACCAATCCGGGCACTTACTTGGGCGAACAGAGAAGGACATAGTGCTTGCTTATTTCGCCGTTCGCTTTGTGGGACAAATCGTTTCAGCGGCGATAGCGAAAAACAATTTCACTGGTAACTGCTAAGAAACGCAATTGCCTCTTTTCTGAAAGGCAACGCTGTGTCGAACTCGAGATTTGAGTGCTGGGTGACAATTTGAACCTTGTTCCCTCCTGTTTGCTTCATGCTCCAAGCATAACATACTTGTGCAAGAGCGCATCTTCCCACCGTAAGGAAATGTGATCCGAATCGCCTTTACGAAATCAATACGAACGGCGGCACCGTTCCTTCGTTGCCATCCGTACATTCTTCCGCGCGTCGTGTCCTCCTGTTCTGGCCCGCCCGTCATTTTGCCCCTTCCCTGAGCACTCTCGCCACGAGAGTAAATACGGTACGCACTAGAGATCGTTGCTCCGCGCCGCTGCTGAATCTTCGAGGGCCGCAGAAACGCGATAGTCTAAGAAACCTCAAATAGAGGTAAGCCTCACTTCCAGTTCCCCAGGTCGGCCCTCCGGATTGCGGTGCTCGGCGAATTTCTGTCAGAGTGGGCCAGTGTGCAACTTTAGGTTACATGCCGAGTCGCTACGAATTCTGCGGACCGCCTTGAACTAGCAGAGCCCCTTGTCGCATTCTTGTCCCTCTTAGCATTGTCCCTTCTCGTGCTGCTTTTCCTCGCCATCATTGATACACTCACTGTCACGTATCCAGGCTCTGGCCAACCTACCCTGTGACCCACCTCAGCTTGTGACTAATCTATGCGGCGACTGACCCAGCCAGTGACTGATCTTGCCGTTACTGACCGAAACTTGTCTCACCTAGCCTGTGACTGACCTAAAGATGTGCAGGGAGACTCGAGTCAACTCGCGAGTCGAGGTAGGAACTGACCTAAAGCTGATTGCTGGGTGCTAAGGCAGTGACGACCTAGCGAATAAGCAAGCGGATAGCCTGGCGTTATCGAAGATCGATTTAAGTCGAACATCTTGGCTTTAAGAGATACGGCCGAGATTGGATCTGAAAATGCGAGATCCAGATTCTGAGCAAAATGTTGCTTGACCCAGGTAAGTGCGGGAAATGGTCGTGACAACCTAGTAGACTAGGGACGAGCCAGGTGTGATGTGTCGAATCACCAACTCAACAAGCCGACTCGACGCATGTCCAGTCAAGTCGGGCTATGCATTGCATTGCCCATTAGCCCGAGCTGACTTGACTCGACATGACAAAAAGTCGAGTCGAGTGACCTGAGTCGTCCAACTCGAGTCAAAACTGTACTCGCTGCTCGTATCTAACCTAGCGTATGGTTGACCTGGCCTGTGGCGGCCCGACCTAGCCTGCTGTGAGTGACCTAGTCTATGGCCAACCCTGCTCATGTCTGTCCGAGCTGAATGTGACCCGCTTGTCCTGTGGCTATCGTAGCCTATGACTCACTTTACTTGTGTCGGGCCTACCTACCTTGTTGTGCTTGACCTAGCCTGTGAGTGCCTTAGCCTGTGAGTGTCTTAGCCTGTGAGTGTCTTAGTCTGTTGGTGTCTTCGTCTGTTAGTGTCTTCGTCTGCGACTGACCTAGTCTGTGTGTGACTGACCTAGTCTGTGTGTGACTGACCTAGTCTGTGTGTGACTGACCTAGTCTGTGTGTGACTGACCTAGTCTGTGTGTGACTGACCTAGTCTGTGTGTGACTGACCTAGTCTGTGTGTGACTGACCTAGTCTGTGTGTGACTGACCTAGTCTGTGTGTGACTGACCTAGTCTGTGTGTGACTGACCTAGTCTGTGTGTGACTGACCTAGTCTGTGTGTGACTGACCTAGTCTGTGTGTGACTGACCTAGTCTGTGTGTGACTGACCTAGTCTGTGTGTGACTGACCTAGTCTGTGTGTGACTGACCTAGTCTGTGTGTGACTGACCTAGTCTGTGTGTGACTGACCTAGTCTGTGTGTGACTGACCTAGTCTGTGTGTGACTGACCTAGTCTGTGTGTGACTGACCTAGTCTGTGTGTGACTGACCTAGTCTGTGTGTGACTGACCTAGTCTGTGTGTGACTGACCTAGTCTGTGTGTGACTGACCTAGCCCTCTGATTGAAGAAACCTCTGATTGACCGAACTTGTGTTCTGACCTGCCATTGTTTCACCTAGCATGCGAGTGAGCTAGTTCCTTCCTAGCCTCTGTTTCACCTAGCCGGTGACTTACCTACCTCATGACTGTCGCAGTCTAAGAGTGACCTATTTTGTGACTGGCCTGCCTTGAGGCTTACCTTGCATCTGACCAGACTGACATACATTGTGGGGGGGGCTAGCCTCTCATTGACGGTCTCTGCCTCTGACTGATCTTGCGTGTGACTGGCCGAGCCTCCCACTGACTTAACGTGTGATGGACCAAGTCTGTGAGTGATGTATCCTGTAAGTAATGGTTGAATCTATACCTAATCCTGTATGACGAGACAGATTTGTTCAGTCATGGTGTCTGGAATTTCATTATAACTGTAAGGACTTTTTTGTTTTTTTTTTTTCGATGCGACAGCAGTATAATCAGGATAGGTGCACAAATAAGGAAAAGGTGGGTAGCCAATGTAGAAATGTGTGCGTGCAGCAGAAAGTGTGGACAAAAAATGTTGATTAGGTAGCTGCAGTAAGGTGGTCCTAATGTGTGGTTAGTGAGGTGGTCAATGAATTGGGGAGAAAGTTGCGGTCTAAATGTAAATGGCTTTGCCTTATTCGCCAATTCGCGAAATAATGCGGAAGTATTTCAGTTGTCCTTTAACCAGCCAGGCTCTGATATTTTTTCATAGTGTAATGTGTATTTCCTGGCGTATGGCATGTTGCATCTGTGGGCTGACCTCGCCTGAGACTAATCTAGCAAGTGACTGACCAAACTTGCACATGACCTAAACTCTAATGGACCTGATTCTGACCTTTTTTAGTGGCTGCCTCAACCTGTGACTGTGCGAGGTTCTAACTGATCCATCATGTTTCTGACCCTGCCTCTGATTGGCCTAGCTTGTGTGACTGACTGACATAACCTGTGTCTGACTTAGCCTTTGACTGTCCGAGGCTTCAACTTACCTAGTCTATAAGTCGCTTAGCATGTGGCTTACCTAGCTCGTGACGCAACTGACCGAGCCTAATGCTGTCCTAGACTATGAATAGCCGAGCCTATGACTAGCCTAGCCTATGAGCTATACCTGTCCTAGACCGTGACTGGCCTAGCCTGTGCATTACCTAGTCTGTGACTGTCCACCTAGGGTGTCTGCATTTGTTTCCGCCTTGCTGCTGGTGAACCTTTTTATCCATCCCTGCTGGCATTTCTTTCCCCTCCCGACAACTTCTCTTCACTTTCTCCTCCTCGCCTCCCTTATACTGCTTCCTGACTTCATTCCAAATGCATGAGCAGGTGTTCATACATATGTTTAATCTACTCTCCCAGATCTGCCCGTCAAGTCTCCATGTCAACTCTTTTACTCATATCACTCCCTGACGCCCATGTAATTGGTCTTGTTCGCGTGTGTACCCACCATGCCCCTTCTCCCTCCTTTTCTTTTACGTAAACCCTGCAGACAAGCCTGGTGGGCAGAGAGGCTCAACCCTCCCCCAAAGCGTAAACGAATAGGAGAGAGTGGATGATATGGCTGCTGAGAGAGCAATGGGGCCACTGGTTGACGTGGTCAAAGAGGCGGTGCTGGCAACACTGAGAGAGGAGCTGGCTGCACACAAGGAGGAGGTGAATGAGCTGCGGCACATGTTGACTGCTGTGGGGAAAAGGAACGAGGCAACTGCTGTGGTGGAGGAAAGGGATAGACAGTTCGCAGGAGTGAAGGGGGAGTTGGAAGCGGTGAAAGGAGAGTTGGAAGCGGTGAAAGGGGAGTTGGAAGCGGTGAAAGGGGAGTTGGAAGCGGTGAAAGGGAAGTTGGAAGTGGTGAAAGGGGTGTTGGCGGAATACAAGGACGCTATGACACAGAAAATGACTGAAAGCAATAGGGCATCAGATGTAGCAGGCCTGAGAGGGAAGAGTAAAAAGAGGAGACAAGAAATGACAACGGAGTGTGCACGGGAGGAGGAGGGGAGGAGGGAGGTGCAGGAGTTGAATCAGCGTGCCATGGAGGAACTGGCAGCCTGTGAGGAACGGCAGATGATACAAGATCTAAAATTGAATGTTGAGCTGGAAATCAGCCAGAGTAAAGGCGACCGGGAGGCTGCATGGCAGGTGAAGGCTGGGAGAAGTAGCTTACAAGTGAGAGGATGCCTTGCTTCCTGGTTCGTCTTATCGCCGTGGTCATCCGTCCCCGTGTCATGTTTTCCCCACCCCACGCATTCCATCCAGGCAATCAAGTCAGCATCACAGAGGTCATGTGTGAACCTGCAGAATTTCCGCGGCCTATCAGACGCCATGCTCGGCCATGTGTCCACAATGACACATCTGACGAGCATTGACTTAACCTCTAGCTCAGGCTTCAGTGCAGAGGGCATCAAGCACCTCTACAGGCTGCCACGGCTGTATGAGCTAAACCTCAACGACACAGATATCTCAGACAGTGCCTTAAAAGGCATTGGGTCATTGACCAATCTCACTGACCTCCATCTTTTGGGAACAAAGGTTGCTGATGCTGGCCTGCCACGCTTAAAAAGTCTCCCATCTCTCAGATTTCTAGTGCTTCGTGAATGCAACGGCGTTACAGATGCGGGCATGGTGCATGTGGGGAGGCTGACAGAGCTTGAGCTTCTTGTTCTTGATGACACGACACTCACGGATGATGGGCTGCAGCAGCTGACTGCCCTGACCAAGCTGAGATGTCTCTATACGAGAGACAGAGGTTTCCTATGCTTCACATAAGCGGATAGGCAGGTAGAGTGGTAGGGAGCGGTGGTGGAAAGGGAGATGAGGTGGGGGAAGAGTTGACTGTGACTGTCTAGGGGAGACTGAGAAGAGGCGTGGAGGCAAGAAGTGCGAAGAATGAGGGAAGGCATGCATTCGGAGGAGTGAGGCATGGAATGGTGCTTGTGGATGGCTGAACTTGCATGCTGTATATTGTAGTTAGGCATGGACGTGTAGAACTGATCTCGTCCCTTGCAGGTGGACAGCAGCAAGTGCAGAGTTGGTTGGGCAAGAGACCAGGTGCATGATGGGAGGCTGCATGAAACATGCGTACCTGGCTTTGCATCTAGTTCATCTTCAGAAAGGAGAGGATGTACCGGTAGTGTGTAGGATGGAACAATGATTGTAAACATCGTTTTTGCCGCAAGAGTTGTTGCATTTGCACGTTCAGAAAGGGGTAGGATGAGTTTAAAGTAGTCTCGCTGGCCTGAAATTGGGTGCAATCTACTGCAGATTATGGCCCCACTTGAGTCTGATGCAAATGCAGAAATTTTCGTATGGGATATTTATCAAAAATACGGTATACGTGAGATTCCACCACATTTTGTTTGTATCAAACCATACCAGGCATGTAAGCATGTGGAGCAGCTTGCCAGATGACAATTTGCTGTCTAAGCTTAGCAGGGCATGATCCATGGGGCGAGTGGCAGCTGTGAAGCGAAAGTGGGCCTGTGTCTGCACGGGAAAGAGTTGATGTAGGTTGCAGTGTCCCAGCATGGATGGGGGTCTATTTGCCCTTGTACTATTGCCCTCATTCTATGGGCGAACAACTCCTTGGTTGCCTCCAATCAAATGAGGCACGCGTGAGTCGATGCAGTTGTTGAGCTGGTGGGAGAAGGGAAGGAGGGGGAGAGGGAGCGGGAGGGTAAGGGGGGGAAGGTGGTGGGGGGTGGAGGGAGGAAGAAGAGAAGGGAAACGCGGGTGAGGAATGGGGGGGTGGAGAGAAATACAGACAGAAGTGTGGTACGTGCGAGTTGATGAAAGGAAGGAAAGGAAGGAAGAGGAAAAGGGCAGGGGGAAGGGGTGAAAGCGAGGGAGGAGGAGAGGGGCGGGGGGGGGGGGGGGAGGGGTGGTTGAGGTGGGGGAAGGGAGGAGGGGAGTCGATACATGGAAAATAAGGGTGAGAAGGATACCTGGTAGGGAGAACCGACACTGCCCATCAATGCCCCCTCACATCCACATGAACACCCACATTTCCTAGGTTGCAACGATTGACTCACAAGTCCAAACAACAGATGCAGCACATCTCATCTAAACCCACCACCCATTAACCCCCACGCAAATTCACCTGATGGCCCTTCTCTGCTGCAGCAAGGGAGAGCAGAGCCGTGGCCTGCTTGACGCATGCACGTGACGGTTCTGCTCACTGTTGCTGCAGCAGAGGGCGCTCGCACGTGACGTCCCACAGCACTGGCATAAGGGCGCTCTGATTCTCGGTGTTGGACAGGTCCAGCACATTGGAGATGATTCTGAGGAGATTGTGCCATGAGGGCATGAGGGGCGCGCGGATGACCATGTTCCCGTATGAGCACTGCTCTCCCATGAGGGGCGTGCTGAGCAGCAGCTACGCCAGTCCCAACAGCATGCCTGATGTGTTGCATTGTGATGGGGGGAAGGGAAAGGGAAGAGACAGAGACCTGTTGCAACGTGTGGGAATAAAATGAAAGCAAGCTTTTGTCCATAAGGGGTGTGCCAAGCAGCAGCTCTGCCACTCTCCATACGGGTGCAATAGTCCCACAAATCATGCATATACCATGCACACACCATGCACACACCATGCACACACCATGCACACACCATGCGCACACCATGCTCACACCACGTGCACACCACCATGCACACACACCATGCATATGCACGCATCGACCTCACCCATCCACCCACCCACCCCGCTCTCACCATGCATGCAGGTGCAAATCTTGCACTCTTATTCCTCCGGAAGGTGCTCGTGGTGTCGCTTGCCGCCTCTGCTGATCTTTCTGCCTTGGTGCCTCCGTCGTCAGGTCGTAGCACGCGCCCACCAACACGCTGTCAGCGCCAACACTCATCAGCTGTGTGAGAGGGGGGCGAGCGGAAGCCCATCCGAACACGCTTGTGGGCATGGGCACGTGGTGGCAGGTCGTGCCCACAAACATGCTGTTAGCATCAGCACGCGGCAGCTGCTTGACAGAGGGGAGATGGGAGAGCGAGAATGAGGGGCGGTAAAGAGGGTTGTGTGGGGGCACGGGCGAAAGGGAAGGAGGGTGGCAAGAAACGCCGGTATAAGCACACCGTTCGCACCGAGGCACATTAGCAGGGTGTGAGAGGGAGAAGGATGCGGAGGAAGGACGGGGGAGGGAGGGGAAGGGATAAGAACACAAAGCAGCAAGAACATTTTTTTACTCAATACATGGGCTATGGCATACATCCTACACATAGTGAATGACTACACTACCTACCTGTAACTAGACATGTTTGTAGAGGCAAAAGTAAGACCACCCGAGAGCAACTGTCTATTGCCATTGTGAAAGTGGATGGAAAAGGCCACATAGGCGAGCCGGATGGGACACATAGGCGAGCCACGTCAGCCTCATAGGCGAGCCACGTCAGCCTCATAGGCGAGCCACGTCAGCCTCATAGGCGAGCCACGTCAGCCTCATAGGCGAGCCACGTCAGCCTCATAGGCGAGCCGGACTTGCGCCGGCCTACTTGCTGGATTGTCGGCCCGCAGCCGTGTATAAAAGGCCAAGTCGGTCCCCGCCCGACCTGCCAGGCCTCCCTTCTCGCGCCCACAGCCCTCAATCTCGTGCCTGCACTCCCCCCTGATCGCGCCCGCGGATACCCCCACGCTCCCATCCGCACAACCCCCTACTTGCACCCACACTCCCTCCTTGTCGCACCCACAAAATGTGACGCGCAAGGATTGGTTCGCACGCATCACTGACCAGGCTGACCCGGGTCATATTGTGGCCCGGACCGGCCCAGCCCAATGCCGAAACCCCGGACTGCTGCTCGGCGCACGTCCGACCCGGCCCGTCTCGGCCGACGTTCATCATCTCAGCCTGGCGTGGGTATGGCCCGGCCCACGCTCATGCCTAGGATGTCTCATTCATACGTACCCCATACAGTGCACTGCAGGTACCGAGCTGCCCACACCTCTCCCCATCCAGCTGAAACTTGGGGATGGGCGCAGGTGAGATGCACCTGAAAGCCCTGGCGTGCTGAAGGGCCGGCGTACAGAGCTGCCCGGTTCGCTTCCTGCAAGTCCAGGCCACCACCACCTCGCCCCTCTCTGCCACCTCCTGCCCTACTCACACCCATTTCTACCCAGACCTCTCCCCATCCGGCCGAAACTTGGGGAAGAGCGCAGGTGAGACGCACCTGAAAGCCCTGGCGTGCTGAAGAGCTGGTTTGGAGGGGCAGCGGATAAGAGGAGCAGGAGTGCAGGCGGGTTGCAGCGCAGGAGTTGGTGGCTCATGCTGTGTATTCCTCTCCACTATCGGACCATGCCACCCTGGTGTAGGGGGGGTGATGAGCGGCAGCGGCAGGGAGAGTGTTGGCGGGAGGGATGAAGCAGGGGAAGACGGGAGGAGAAGCAGCTCAGAGTGAGTGGAGGGAGTTTGGTGAAATTAGGTGTGTTGAGTGTGAGAAACAGGAAGCGGGTGAAGTGAGGGGATGAAGGGGTGGAGGGGGGAGGAAGGTGGGGGGGGGAACCGGGGACAAGGGGCGATGGGGGGTTGGAAGGGGGCAGGTAAAATCGTTTTGGGTCCCTCATACGATAACAGGATTTGAGGCGAAGCAGATCGGAAGGCAGAGGCGCGAGAACGAAAAAAGTGGACCGGCAGAGCACTAATCAATCTGGAAGGATGAGGAGTCATGGGTAGGAAGAGTTGAAGGTGTTCGAATAAAAAATGGGGCAGGAAACGAAACCAGGGGAAGAGGTGCAGTGCAGCAGTGGACAACCTCTCAGTAGAGCTGGTCGTGCCTATCTGGCATGCGGAGGTGGCAGGCAGGTGTGCCAAATGACAGCTCGATGTACACGAGGAGACATACTTGATAGAGAGAAAATAACAAAGTCGGTGGCAGGGGAACAGGTCCGAAAAAAATCGGGAGTCGATAAACAGAGTTGCACTGAACGAGGCGAGACGCAAGAGAGAAAGAAGGGGATGAACGTGAAAGGGCAGGAAGGAGGCATGCCACACTCTTCATTCGCATCGCGTCCATTCACTCATCTCAACATTTGTTTCTCTCAAATCTCACCATCCCAGTCCCTAGCCGGTCTCACTGTCGCACGTCCACTTCCAGCCCATCTCACCATTTGGGAAAAACGCGACGCATCGAGGTCCTCGGGCTAGGCTGCACCCTAGCTCATTGCTGCGAAGTGTCACTTGGGAAAACGCGGCGCATCGGGTCAATTGCAAGTGCATGTTGTCTCAATGGCGTTGGGACGCACGTTCGGATCCATCAAGCTTCCTTTCGAAGAGAGTCGCTCCCCAAACCTTCAGCTCATTAAAACCCGGCGGTCGCCAATGGCTTCGCTTGCATTCCGGATCATCTCGCGCGGCAAATATCTATCGGCAAATTCTCTGAGCCGCGCGTGGCGGCATCATCCTTTGCAGCGAAGCGCGTTTTGCGGGACACTGGAACGGGCGACATCAATTCAGATCCGGCGGTCATCGCAGCGCTCGATAAGGCGCTCGAACTTCTGACTGAGAGCCGGCCCATATGGCACACACATCGCTCCCACCTGCCACCCTTCGAACGTCCTCCCCCAACGTGTGCTGGCACACCTGCAGCACAGGTTCTAGGGGAGGGACGAAAAGCAGAGAGGGAGGGAACTGAGACTCGTGAGCAAGAGAGCAGCAACGCAAAAAGTTCAACCTCTAACCGGCAATCGCCGCGTTACAAACTCCACGCTGCTGCCAATTCACTCACCTGCCGGCGAGCAAACTTCACGGCAGAGCGGACACGAATAGAGCACAGCAGAAAAGACCATAGCACCGGACCACCAGGCCATGACATGGCCACGGCCCAACACACAGCGGACTGCAGATGGAAGCTACTGGGATGGCGGCAGGTGGAACGGGAATAGCAGAAGGGAAAGGGATGGTTTTTTTCTTGGAGCGACGCTTTAACAGGCAGGATAGCGTTGAGGGTTGGGCAAACTGCCGTTCGCCAATCTCTAGATGATGAATGGCGGCGCGACGTGGCTAAGTGGCGGTGCGACGTGGGAAAAGGTGGCGCGACGAGGCGAACTGAAGGCGTGACATGCGAAATGGAGGCGTGAGATGGCGACATGGTAGTGCGGCGAAATGACGATGTGACATGACGAAATGGCGGCGTGAATAGCGGCATTACATGACGAAAAGGCAGCGTGACATGTGAAGTGGCGGCGTGGCATGACGACATCGCAGCGCGACGCGACGAAATGACGGTGTGACATGGCGAAATCGCGGCGTGATATGGCGAAATGACGGCGTGACATGGCGAAAAAAAAGCACTACACGGACCTTGGGAGGGTACAATAGTCACACTGCGGACTGCGGCGAAACACGTCGGAAGGAAGAGCATAAGCGCGCCGAGCCGATTGCTCAACGCACCCATCATCACGACGACTAAACCTGGTAGGACCGACAGTGAAGCATAGCGTTTAACTTTTATGCGCCTCGAAATAGACTGACAACGCATAGCAGAGCCTACTTCTAAAGCCTCGACGTGAAAAGCACGAGTGTGGGTGGATGAATTTTAGTTTGCTTTCCGCTTCAGAGAGCGGAGACCGCCGAACCACTACTTTGAATCTGGTTCTACCTGCTGGAAGCAGACTTATAGAGTTACCGATTTCGTTTATGTCGCTACGGCATTGTGCGAAGCTCTGAATGCTGCGAGGTTCCGAGTTCACAGAAAACTCGGGCAAAAAAGCGCCTATGCAACAGTTCCTAGGAGGAACAGCTGGCACGGCTGGTCCTCCTTTGCCGTGTCGAAGCAAAAGGTGTACGTCTGGCACACCAGGTTCGGCTAGGTAGGCAGGCGCAGACTTCGGAGGTCTGTACGTTCGGTTTTGGTTAGTGGAGGCAACAACACAGGGGTCACCAGGTTTGTTTACGTCACGTAGGTATGTTACGAAGCCCCGAACATGACGGGGAACAGGCACGGCAGATTTGACGAAACTGAAGCTGACTCGAGTCGCTTCCGAACCTTTCGTTTTAGCCTTACCTCAAACCTCCCCAACCGAAGTTTTCGCCAAGCAGGCTGTGCACGTCCGTTTAGCGTCGCTTCCGAACCTTTCAATTTCCCTTTCCCCCCAAACCTCCCCAACCGAGGTTTTCGCCAAGTATGGTTGTGCTACTGCAAAAGGCTAGCCTTCTTCATTGTTGGCTGTGAATCCCTTTCTCGTCACATTCTCGTCACATTCTCGTCCCATTTGTCTGTTGAGCTGGCATTGACCCTGCAGAAGACGGTCGTCGCCTTCTGCAGGGGAGCGAAATTCTACCGAAGCGAACTCTGGGCGATGTTCGGCAGCACAGGGGATCCAGCGAGGGGGGGGGGGTAAAAAATCCATTTTCGAAACTAGGGTTTCTAGTCTGGGCCGGTCAACCTAGGGTCAACCGTCGTTGACTCCTGGTCTGGGGTCCAGGCGCAAGCGGAACGTAAGGGGGGGAAGGCGCGGACGGGCGATTCGGTATTCGGGGGCGAACGAACCTGCATCTGCGCGAGAAGAAGCTTCTCGCCCACAACAGTTTTCGGCCTGCCTGTCGCGTTTACTGTTGCGAAATGTTTAGGTAGCCCACCTCCCACCTTACATCAATTTCAGGTCTGGTAAATAGTAATTAGTTTTTCGAAAGTGGCCTTTTAAACATTATATTTCTGATATCGTGGCAGCCCAGTAATTTAGAGTCTAGGGTAAATATTCACACGAAATGCTGAGTCGAGGGATCCAATTTACATCCCTCGTAAGCCCTGGCAACTCAACAGAATCCATTTTTTATCCCCCGAATACTAGGGCGGAGTGTTTCCGCCATGGGGGGGGATCTGGGGGAGGATGAGACGCGGAACCAAGCCTAGCGTGGGGTTCGCGTCGCGTTGTTTTGCCACGTTCGACATTTTTTTCACATTTTTCATGTCTGACCGAAGTGTTTTGCCTGGTTCGTACAGGTCGAACCTGGAGGCCCGACATTTCGATTCTCCCTCAAACCCCCTCCCCTGGCTGCCGAACATCGCCCAGCAGTGGTCAGCGCGGAGGTCTGCAGCAGAGAGAAATCTGCAGAAGCGGAAAGCAGGTTTCGCCGCAGAAGAAGGCGCATCTGCAGAAGTCGGGTGCTGCAGAAGAGGGCCCAGTTCGGCAGCCACGCGGAAGCAAAATGTGAGGAAGATGAGGCGAAGGTAAGGCGGGCGTCAACCCAGGGTCAACGAATTTTGACCCTGGGTTGACTGCTCCGCGGAAAACCTGCGCCATGGGGGAGCTGGCGCAGATTGTAGGGGGGGATACGAAAAATCGTCGCAGGAGAGAGGCACATTTGGCCTCAAATGTGCTTGCCCCAGGGCACTGTAGCGGGAACAGAAAGGAACAATCGGAAAAAACAAAAGATTCGCGCCCCCTGCTGTTGGGGAAATCCAACTTTAAAAAAACGAACAATGTATTTTTTAATGTAGTAACCCTTTCCTTTGTAGGGTCCAATGTTGGCCCGTGAACAGTGAACCCAGGTGGAATCAGAAAAGTGATTCTTCCGTTTTCAAAGAATCACTTTCTTCTTCCGTCTCACTAGGGCGGAACCTTTCCGCCAAGGGGGGGAGAATAAGGACAGAAGACGGCGCGGAAGCAATGTTTGGAGGTGTTCGCGTCGCTGCTGCTAAACACCTGCGTTTCGATTTCCGGAAAGTTTACCCTACAGCCCGTACTGTTTTGCCCTCGATAATGCGATTAGAAGCTTCGAAGAAGACGGTAGAATTTTTCTTCCGCCCTTCTTCCGTGGCTGCCGAACTGGGCCGGCGCGCGCATCTGCAGAGATTTCGGAACTGCAGAAGAAGGCGCATCTGCAGAAACGAAATTCTGCAAAGGACCACAATCTCGACCGGCGAACCCTTCCGACGCGAAAACGCGATCGTTTCGGAACTTTTACGTGGAATTTCGGAACATTGCGGACATTGAGAAATTGACCCCGGGGAACAGTGCGCGGAACTAGGGTATTCAATCTGGGGCGAAACTGAACCACCTGCACAGAATGAACCTGGCGCACGTTTTCGTAACTACGAAAACGTGCGTTACAGAAGTTGTTTAAAACAACCTGAACAGCTAAAACAACTACTTTTAGGTAGGTAAAAATTACCTACTAAGCACGCGTTGTAATTTTCACCTGCCGACGCTGAGTTGGCAAAGCGCAGCTAAAAGTAGTTATGTAAACGTTCTTGGGCGAACGTTCTCTGCATGGTTCATTGGTTGGGTAGCTTCTATTTCACCCCTTGTTGTATTCTATTAATATTCTGTGTGTGCCAAATCTATGCCTTTCTCAACACTTAGCCAATTTTCTCCTTAGTGAACAACAAAGTTTGCGTGGCTGCAGAGAAGCATTTCGTAGAGCTCCAACTCCCGTTAGAGCAGAAATCTCTGCATTGTCCACCCCTTTGAGTGTGAAAAAACCATCCATGGCGGTTCCTAGTAGCTGTGGATGGAACTGTATCGGCTTTTCCGTCCGCACCATCATCGCATTTGCAGAATCGTCGCCATCAACCTAATCTAGCCATTAGATCCAGCTACAGCAACGACCGTCCTCCTGCCCGTGTCGCCAGCTGCTGCTGGGATGCGACATTGTCAGACTCAAGTCCATCCGACACGATCATCGCTCTGCCCTCACCGCCACGCACCCCCGCCTTGCTCAGCGCGCAGATCCCGCCGCTGCTGCGACAAATGCTGCTGCATTCCCGCCTCGCGCCGAGACGGCTTGCAGCTCCTCTGCTGATGCGGCTGCTGCTGGGTTGTTCCGCTCCTACTGCCAGCGACATCGCGCAAGTGACGCATATCAATATCCCGCCAAAGGTCAATTCCGCTGTTGCCACGGTCGAACGTTCGTCTCGAGATGAATGCGACAAGGAATCTCCCTTTGGGGCACTTGATCGGTTATGTGATGCGAAAAAACTGATGCGCGCAGATACTACATGAGAATTGGCGACCCATGTGGTTGCATTTGAAAATTCTCAAAGGCAGCAATCGGGTACGAACGGGTACAAGCAGGCGCCGCAGCAGAGGAGGCGATACGAACGAGTTATCTGCCTAAGCTCTGCAAGCGGCGTTGGCGGCGGCAGTGGTGGCTGCAGGGAGAGCGGGAAGGAGAGCGAGGGGCGGTGAAGGGGGGCTGCTGCTGGGGCTGGCGGGCAATGGACAAGCCGGAACTCGCCAAGGTGCGCTCTGACGGGTGGACACGCGTGCGATTCACTCGGGCGATGTGTGAGAGGCGATGAGTGTGAGAGGCGATGAGTGTGAGAGGCGATGAGTGTGAGAGGCGATGAGTGTGAGAGGCGATGAGTGTGAGAGGCGATGTGTGTGAGAGGCGATGAGTGTGAGAGGCGATGAGTGTGAGAGGCGATGTGTGTGAGAGGCGATGAGTGTGAGAGGCGATGAGTGTGAGAGGCGATGAGTGTGAGAGGCGATGTGTGTGAGAGGCGATGAGTGTGAGAGGCGATGAGTGTGAGAGGCGATGAGTGTGAGAGGCGATGAGTGTGAGAGGCGATGAGTGTGAGAGGCGATGAGTGTGAGAGGCGATGAGTGTGAGTGGCGATGAGTGTGAGAGGCGATGAGTGTGAGAGGCGATGTGTGTGAGAGGCGATGAGTGTGAGTGGCGATGAGTGTGAGAGGCGATGAGTGTGAGAGGCGATGAGTGTGAGAGGCGATGTGTGGCATGGGGCTGGCGGAGGTTATAGAGGACGTTTCAAAGCTCCGTGGGGGTTCCAGAGGACCCTGCAAACCGTCATGCAACTCTCCCTTCCTACCCACCCATCCCCAACTTTCTCTTCCCACCCCTCACAGCATCCCTGACCCCTCCAGCCCCCCTCCGCACCTGCTTGTTGTTCCCATGCCCTCTCGCACCCACTCGCAGAGCCACACTGCTTGCCCAGGCACCACTTCAGGACCATCTCGAATCCACCCCTTACCCCTTTGCTTTACCTTTACTCACTCCACTTTCACCTACCCTCTCTCGCTCTTTTACCTACTCCCCTTCCCCTTACCCCTGCCTCTACCCTTACCTACTCTCCCTTCCCTCACCCCTCCCTTTGCCCTTACCCACTCCCCCTCCTCTTACCCCTCCCATTACCCTTACCCAACCCCCTCTTACCTTCTCCCTTTACCCGTACCTCCTTCCTCCTTCGTTTTCTCTTCTCCTTACCCTTAACCCACCCCTCTCCTGACCCCAATCTCCTTTTTCCAATGCCTGGCTCTGCCGTGACCCGGCTCGCCACTCGTCCCCGTCCAATGGGCATGGCTGGGCCTGCGATGTGCGTGTGTGGACATCACCACACAAGTCAAGCCGGCCGTTGACCGCACCGTGCCTCACCAGGATGATGCCGTGCCGGTATGATGCCAGGCATCCGCCGGTAGGTGCCTCATCAGATGCCTGGCACCCGCCGCTGCACCACCACCAGCGTCGCCGCTGTCGGAAACGTAGTGATTGCCCCCTCAGCTATGCGCCTGCGTTGCCCACTCCCGCACATGTCCCATTCCTGCCCCCCACCTGTCCCATGCCTGCCTGCTGCCTCCCACGTGTCCCTTGCCTGCCTCCCTCGGGTCCTGGCTTAGAGCCACTGAAAGTACGGACCGCGGATTTATGAGGCAGGTCGTGCTAGTGCAGGCGTGGGACGATACTTACAGCGCATGTGGTGCTTCGGAGATCGAATTTGAAGCTGCAGGTTCTGTAGAACTTGAAAACAAAGCATGCGATGCTGGCGAGGTTACCGACCATGGCCAAGCACAAGAGGAGAAGGGTAAGGATGGGAAGGAGAGGGACAAGATGAAAGGGAAGTAGAGGGATCCGAACAGCGGAGGCGGCAAGCACTGTGGCAGGCGGCAAGCACTGTGGCAGGCGGCGGGACGGGCAGGGAAACCGCCGAGCTGGCCAAGCGGCACTGGCAGCGGAAGCGGCGTTGAAAGCGCGGGGAGAGCGGGAGGGAGGGCGAGGGGGCGTGAAGGGGGGCTGCTGATGGTTGGGGCTAGTGGAGGAAATCGAGAATGCATTTGGCATTACCAGCTATAGGAGGGGCAGAGGGCAGCAGGGGTACGGCCAACTGAGAGGTTCTGAGGGGTTGCTGTGGTGTGCGAATGCGTGAGTCACTCGGATTGTGGGGGGAGGAGGGGGGGGAGGGGGGAGAGGGGGGGAGAGTGAAGGGGGGTTGAAGGGGCGGTGAAGGAAGGGCGGTTAAAGGAAAGGAGGGGTGAAAGGAGTGGTGAAGGGGGCTTGTGCTGATGGGGCTGGCAGAGGGTGCGGTTGACAAGCTGCTGTCGCTGGTGTGAGACGCTCTGAGCAGTCACTGTGGGGCGGGGATGATGTATGTGGCAGTCACTCGAGGGACGGTCAGGGGCCGCTGAAGTGAGGGCTGATGATGGGGCTGGCGGAGGCTATAGAGCATGCCTTGGTGATCTAAGGGGAGTTTTGGAGGATCCTCCCAAACACCCTGCAAGTCTCTCTTCAACCCCATGTCCAGTTCCTTCGTTTCCACCCATTCCCTACTCTTTCTTCCACCCTCCCCTCATCCCCGATCCCTCCAGTTCCACTCCACGCATGCTTGCTTGTCACACCCACTCGCACACACTCGCACAGCCACACTGGTTGCCCAGGCACCACCTGAGGACCATCTCGAACCCTCCTATTACCCCCTCTCCTAACCTCACTCCCACCATGCCGTCACCCCTTCCGTCCTTCCCTGCTCACCCCCAGCTCCGCGCCCCCCAGTTGACTTCTTCCTGACTGCACTCACTGCACTCACTGCACTCACTGCACCCACTGCACCCACTGCACTCACTGCACTCACTGCACTCAGTGCACTCACTGCACTCACTGCACTCACTGCACTCACTGCACTCACTGCACCCACTGCACCCACTGCACCCACTGCACTCATTGCACTCACTGCACCCACTGCACCCACTGCACTCACTGCACTCACTGCACTCACTGCACTCACTGCACTCACTGCACCCACTGCACCCACTGCACCCACTGCACTCATTGCACTCACTGCACTCACTGCACTCACTGCACTCACTGCACCCACTGCACTCACTGCACTAACTGCACTCACTGCACTCACTGCACTCACTGCACTCACTGCACTCACTGCACTCACTGCACTCACTGCACTCACTGCACTCACTGCACTCACTGCACTCACTGCACTCACTGCACTCACTGCACTCACCACACTGCTCTTGCACCAACGCACTCTCTGCTCCACTCCCCACACCCTCCCCCTCTCCCCCTCCCTCCCCTTCCCCCCACACTTCCTCCAGCGCTGCCGCTCGCCCCCAAGGCACGGGCGCACAGACTACCTAGGCACTATCATCTCCCTTCCCCGTGCCCTTGCTCTCTGCTACGGCTCACTGACTACCCAAAGGTCACTCTCAGGTCCGTCTCAGGTCAGTCTCAGGTCAGTCTCAGGTCAGTCTCAGGTCATTCTCAGGTCATTCTCAGGTCATTCTCAGGTCAGTCTCAGGTCAGTCTCAGGTCAGTCTCAGGTCAGTCTCAGGTCAGTCTCAGGTCAGTCTCAGGTCAGTTTCATGTCAGTCTCAGGTAAGTCTCAGGTCAGTTTCACTTTCCCAGAGAAATCCTAAACGCTTGACTCGCGTCTCCGTCCATGCGTGAAGAGAGGAGTGTGGCACGTGGGAGCACAAGGCTGATCGCCAGATTGATCGCACCTGGCGATGCTCTTGTGCGTTACCCTAAACACATGGTTGCATGCCATGTCGTGCCATGCCATGCCGTGCCGTGCCGTGGTACCCTGTTACTCCTCTTCTTTGACTGCCATGTGTCCCTCCTCTAACGCATTTCTCCCTCGTATAATCTTGCGTGAAGTAGGGTCTGGTCCGGATCTCTTCACATGTTATGCTGATTCAATGTCAGCACATTCAATCTTTGACTGAGCTGCCATTCCCCTGTCACTCTCTACCCATTTTAGCACCTTGCTACCCATGCAAGCGCCAACACCATGAATCTCGGTCAGAATGCCTCCATTCCATCAGCCATGGGATGGGCAGGACCATCACCCTGCAACAGAACAATGGAACCCTCTATGCTGAACAAAAACGGATCCCAATCTCGCACACGGCTGTGACTTGTTTCCTCTCTCAGCCATCTGTTCGTGTGAGTCTTGAAACGACCAAAACATGTCCAAGGGAAGCTCAGCTGTTGAGCTCACGATGCGATTTATTCCGGCCTGCAACATTACTCCCTCCACAGATCGACTTCATTAGGAGGGACATGCAGGGTGGATATCACTGTGCAATGACTAGCAACATTGATCCACTTTATCAGAAGAGGCATTTAGTGCGGAATGGCTGCTGTCAGATTAGGCTGGCATGTACCGGCCGGAAGCTCTACATGCCCTTGGTTATAATCAATCAGCTTGTTTTTTTTCTAGTCTTGATCGATTCAAATATTGAACCACCTCTCCTCCCTCCCTTGACCCTCAGTACTTCAGTGGAAAACACCATCTGGACGTCTCAATCCGGCACCTCTCACCACCCTAAACCCTATTACTCGCTACACCGCCTCGTTAGTCGAACAAGGCAAACCAAAACAGGGTGAACAAAGAGATGGATGGCATGGTGGACTGAAGCACCCGAAGCGGAAATTGCAAGAACGAGGTCGATTTCACCCCAGCGTGACTTGCCAGGGGAGGTCAATCACAGGGTAGGTCAGCGAGAGTCCGGGACAGTGACAGCACAGCATGATGAATGAGCCACAGAGAAAAACAGCACCCACGGAACTTCAGGAAGAGTCCAGGCCGACAATGCATCAAAACTTACCATCAGGCTCCGACACACTTACCACCAGCACCATCACTCGTATGCTGGGAGCCATGAAACGCGGAGGCCAGGCCTCGGAGACATTAGGGAGGCTGGCTCATGTACTGACTGAGGAGTCAAAACGCGTACCTTTCTTCAGAATTACTTCAAGTGTAGATGTTTTCCACGTCTCACGTAGTGACTCAGCAGTGGCGGCGCTGGTTCAGTCGATTTGCAGAGCGTGGTGCTGATGGCGAGGCCTAGCTATTCTGAAAGTGTTGGAAGGGAAGGGAGGGAGGGAGACGGGCAGGTCGGGGCAAGCATTCAATGCGAGCTACACTCGCTACACCGTGGTAGTCCAGCAAGGCAAACCATAACGAGGTGGGTATTACTCGTCTCGCTCACTGCTCGTGACTAAACTTAAGCGGCGGATCCAGAAGACCGAGGTGTGAGCATTACCGGCCTAGCCTCTTTTGTTGGTGGTCAGAGGCTAGGCGAGGCCGGTCACAGACTTGTCTATGTCACTTACTGGCTATGTCATTCACAAGTGAGGTCATTCAAGCTAGGTCATTCAGGCTAGGTCATTCAGGCTAGGTCATTCAGGCTAGGTCAGTCAGGCTCGGTCATTCAGGCTAGGTCATTCAGGCTAGGTCATTCAGGTTAGGTCATTCAGGCTACTTCAGTCAGGCTAGGTCATTCAGGCTAGGTCAGTCAGGCTAGGAAATTCAGGCTAGGTCATTCAGGCTAGGTCATTCAGGCTAGGTCAGGCAGGCTAGGTCATTCAGGCTCGGTCATTCAGGCTAGGTCATGCAAGCTAGGTCATTCAGGCTAGGTCAGTCAGGCTCGGTCATTCAGGCTAGGTCATTCAGGCTAGGTCAGTCAGGCTAGGTCAGTCAGGCTAGGTCAGTCAGGCTAGGTCATTCAGGCTAGATCAGTCAGGCTAGGTCAGTCAGGCTAGGTCAGTCAGGCTAGGTCAGTCAGGCTAGGTCATTCAGGCTCGGTCATTCAGGCTAGGTCATTCAGGCTAGGTCATTCAGGCTAGATCAGTCAGGCTCGGTAATTCAGGCTAGGTCATTCAGGCTAGGTCAGTCAGGCTAGGTCAGTCAGGCTAGGTCATTCAGGCTAGGTCATTCAGGCTAGGTCAGTCAGGCTAGGTCAGTCAGGCTCGGTCATTCAAGCTAGGTCATTCAGGCTAGGTCAGTCAGGCTAGGTCAGTCAGGCTAGGTCAGTCAGGCTAGGTCATTCAGGCTAGGTCATTCAGGCTAGGTCATTCAGGCTAGGTCATTCAGGCTAGGTCATTCAGGCTAGGTCAGTCAGGCTAGGTCAGTCAGGCTAGGTCAGTGAGGCTAGGTCAGTGAGGCTAGGTCATTCAGGCTAGGTCATTCAGGCTAGGTCATTCAGGCTAGGTCAGTCAGGCGAGGTCATTCAGGCTAGGTCAGTCAGGCTAGGTCATTCAGGCTAGGTCATTCAGGCTAGGTCATTCAGGTTAGGTCATTCAGGCTAGGTCAGTCAGGCTAGGTCATTCAGGCTAGGTCAGTCAGGCTAGGTCATTCAGGCTAGGTCATTCAGGGTACGTCATTCAGGCTAGGTCATTCAGGCTAGGTCAGTCAGGCTAGGTCAGTCAGGCTAGGTCATTCAGGCTAGGTCAGTCAGGCTAGGTCATTCAGGCTAGGTCATTCAGGCTAGGTCATTCAGGCTAGGTCAGTCAGGCTAGGTCATTCAGGCTAAGTCATTCAGGCTAGGTCAGTCAGGCTAGGTCATTCAGGCTAGGTCAGTCAGGCTAGGTCATTCAGGTAAGGTCATTCACGCTAGGTCATTCAAGCTAGGTCATTCAGGCTAGGTCATTCAGGTTAGGTCATTCAGGCTAGGTCAGTCAGGCTAGGTCAGTCAGGCTAGGTCATTCAGGCTAGGTCATTCAGACTAGGTCATTCAGGCTAGGTCATTCAGGCTAGGTCAGTCAGGCTAGGTCATTCAGGCTCGGTCAGTCAGGCTAGGTCATTCAGGCTAGGTCATTCAGGCTAGGTCATTCAGGCTAGGTCATTCAGGCTAGGTCATTCAGGCTAGGTCATTCAGGCTAGGTCATTCAGGCTAGGTCATTCAGGCTAGGTCATTCAGGCTAGGTCAGTCAAGCTAGGCCATTCAGGCTAGGTCATTCAGGCTAGGTCATTCAGGCTAGGTCATTCAGGCTAGGCCAGTCAGGCTAGGTCAGTCAGGCTCGGTCATTCAGGCTAGGTCATTCAGGCTAGGTCAGTCAGGCTAGGTCAGTCAGGCTAGGTCATTCAGGCTAGGTCATTCAGGCTAGGTCAGTCGGGCTGGGTCAGTCAGGCTAGGTCATTCAGTTCAGGCTAGGTCATTCAGGCTAGGTCATTCAGGCTAGGTCAGTCAGGCTAGGTCATTCAGGCTAGGTCAGTCAGGCTAGGTCAGTCAGGCTAGGTCATTCAGGCTAGGTCATTCATGCTAGGTCATTCAGGCTATGTCATTCAGGCTAGGTCATTCAGGCTCGGTCATTCAGGCTAGGTCAGTCAGGCAAGGTCAGTCAGGCTAGGTCAGTCAGGTTAGGTCATTCAGGCTAGGTCATTCAGGCTAGGTCAGTCAGGCTAGGTCAGTCAGGCTAGGTCATTCAGGCTCGGTCAGTCAGGCTAGGAAATTCAGGCTAGGTCATTCAGGCTAGGTCATTCAGGCTAGGTCAGTCAGGCTAGGTCATTCAGGCTCGGTCATTCAGGCTAGGTCATTCAGGCTAGGTCATTCAGGCTAGGTCATTCAGGCTAGGTCATTCAGGTTAGGTCATTCAGGCTAGGTCAGTCAGGCTAGGTCATTCAGGCTAGGTCAGTCAGGCTAGGAAATTCAGGCTAGGTCATTCAGGCTAGGTCATTCAGGCTAGGTCAGGCAGGCTAGGTCATTCAGGCTCGGTCATTCAGGCTAGGTCATGCAAGCTAGGTCATTCAGGCTAGGTCAGTCAGGCTCGGTCATTCAGGCTAGGTCATTCAGGCTAGGTCAGTCAGGCTAGGTCAGTCAGGCTAGGTCATTCAGGCTAGGTCATGCAGGCTAGATCAGTCAGGCTAGGTCAGTCAGGCTAGGTCAGTCAGGCTAGGTCAGTCAGGCTAGGTCATTCAGGCTCGGTCATTCAGGCTAGGTCATTCAGGCTAGGTCATTCAGGCTAGATCAGTCAGGCTCGGTAATTCAGGCTAGGTCATTCAGGCTAGGTCAGTCAGGCTAGGTCAGTCAGGCTAGGTCATTCAGGCTAGGTCATTCAGGCTAGGTCAGTCAGGCTAGGTCAGTCAGGCTCGGTCATTCAAGCTAGGTCATTCAGGCTAGGTCAGTCAGGCTAGGTCAGTCAGGCTAGGTCAGTCAGGCTAGGTCATTCAGGCTAGGTCATTCAGGCTAGGTCAGTCAGGCTAGGTCATTCAGGCTAGGTCATTCAGGCTAGGTCATTCAAGCTAGGTCAGTCAGGCTAGGTCAGTCAGGCTAGGTCAGTGAGGCTAGGTCAGTGAGGCTAGGTCATTCAGGCTAGGTCATTCAGGCTAGGTCATTCAGGCTAGGTCAGTCAGGCGAGGTCATTCAGGCTAGGTCAGTCAGGCTAGGTCATTCAGGCTAGGTCATTCAGGCTAGGTCATTCAGGTTAGGTCATTCAGGCTAGGTCAGTCAGGCTAGGTCATTCAGGCTAGGTCAGTCAGGCTAGGTCATTCAGGCTAGGTCATTCAGGGTACGTCATTCAGGCTAGGTCATTCAGGCTAGGTCAGTCAGGCTAGGTCAGTCAGGCTAGGTCATTCAGGCTAGGTCAGTCAGGCTAGGTCATTCAGGCTAGGTCATTCAGGCTAGTTCATTCAGGCTAGGTCAGTCAGGCTAGGTCATTCAGGCTAGGTCAGTCAGGCTAGGTCAGTCAGGCTAGGTCATTCACGCTAGGTCATTCACGCTAGGTCATTCAAGCTAGGTCATTCAGGCTAGGTCATTCAGGTTAGGTCATTCAGGCTAGGTCAGTCAGGCTAGGTCAGTCAGGCTAGGTCATTCAGGCTAGGTCATTCAGACTAGGTCATTCAGGCTAGGTCATTCAGGCTAGGTCAGTCAGGCTAGGTCATTCAGGCTCGGTCAGTCAGGCTAGGTCATTCAGGCTAGGTCATTCAGGCTAGGTCATTCAGGCTAGGTCATTCAGGCTAGGTCATTCAGGCTAGGTCATTCAGGCTGAGTCATTCAGGCTAGGTCATTCAGGCTAGGTCATTCAGGCTAGGTGATTCAGGCTAGGTCAGTCAAGCTAGGCCATTCAGGCTTTGTCATTCAGGCTAGGTCATTCAGGCTAGGTCATTCAGGCTAGGCCAGTCAGGCTAGGTCAGTCAGGCTCGGTCATTCAGGCTAGGTCATTCAGGCTAGGTCAGTCACGCTAGGTCAGTCAGGCTAGGTCATTCAGGCTAGGTCATTCAGGCTAGGTCAGTCGGGCTGGGTCAGTCAGGCTAGGTCATTCAGTTCAGGCTAGGTCATTCAGGCTAGGTCATTCAGGCTAGGTCAGTCAGGCTAGGTCATTCAGGCTAGGTCAGTCAGGCTAGGTCAGTCAGGCTAGGTCATTCAGGCTAGGTCATTCATGCTAGGTCATTCAGGCTATGTCATTCAGGCTAGGTCATTCAGGCTAGGTCATTCAGGCTAGGTCATTCAGGCTAGGTCATTCAGGCTAGGTCAGTCAGGCTAGGTCATTCAGGCTAGGTCAGTCAGGCTAGGTCAGTCAGGCTAGGTCATTCAGGCTAGGTCATTCAGGCTAGGTCATTCAGGCTAGGTCAGTCAGGCTAGGTCAGTCAGGCTCGGTCATTCAGGCTAAGTCATTCAGGCTAGGTCAGTCAGGCTAGGTCATTCAAGCTAGGTCATTCAGGCTAGGTCAGTCAGGATAGGTCATCCAGGCTAGGTCAGTCAGGCTAGGTCATTCAGGCTAGGTCATTCAGGCTAGGTCATTCAGGCTAGATCAGTCAGGCTAGGTCATTCAGGCTCGGTCATTCAGGCTAGGTCATTCAGGCTAGGTCAGTCAGGCTAGGTCAGTCAGGCTAGGTCATTCAGGCTAGGTCATTCAGGCTAGGTCATTCAGGCTAGGTCAGTCAGGCTAGGTCATTCAGGCTAAGTCATTCAGACTAGGTCATTCAGGCTAGGTCATTCAGGCTAGGTCAGTCAGGCTAGGTCATTTAGGCTCGGTCAGTCAGGCTAGGTCATTCAGGCTAGGTCATTCAGGCTAGGTCATTCAGGCTAGGTCATTCAGGCTAGGTCATTCAGGCTAGGTCATTCAGGCTAGGTCATTCAGGCTAGGTCATTCAGGCTAGGTCATTCAGGCTAGGTCATTCAGGCTAGGTCAGTCAAGCTAGGCCATTCAGGCTAGGTCATTCAGGCTAGGTCATTCAGGCTAGGTCATTCAGGCTAGGCCAGTCAGGCTAGGTCATTCAGGCTCGGTCATTCAGGCTAGGTCATCCAGGCTAGGTCAGTCAGGCTAGGTCAGTCAGGCTAGGTCATTCAGGGTAGGTCATTCAGGCTAGGTCAGTCGGGCTGGGTCAGTCAGGCTAGGTCATTCAGGCTAGGTCATTCAGGCTAGGTCAGTCAGGCTAAGTCATTCAGGCTAGGTCAGTCAGGCTAGGTCAGTCAGGCTAGGTCATTCAGGCTAGGTCATTCATGCTAGGTCATTCAGGCTATGTCATTCAGGCTAGGTCATTCAGGCTCGGTCATTCAGGCTAGGTCAGTCAGGCAAGGTCAGTCAGGCTAGGTCAGTCAGGTTAGGTCATTCAGGCTAGGTCATTCAGGCTAGGTCAGTCAGGCTAGGTCAGTCAGGCTAGGTCATTCAGGCTAGGTCATTCAGGCTAGGTCAGTCAGGCTAGGTCAGTCAGGCTAGGTCAGTCAGGCTAGGTCAGTCAGGCTAGGTCATTCAGGCTAGGTCATTCAGGCTAGGTCATTCAGGCTAGGTCAGTCAGGCTAGGTCAGTCAGGCTAGGTCAGTCAGGCTAGGTCATTCAGGCTAGGTCAGTCAGGCTAGGTCATTCAGGCTCGGTCATTCAGGCTAGGTCATTCAGGCTAGGTCATTCAGGCTAGGTCATTCAGGCTAGGTCATTCAGGCTAGGTCATTCAGGCTAGGTCATTCAGGCTAGGTCATTCAGGCTAGGTCAGTCAGGCTAGGTCATTCAGGCTAGGTCAGTCAGGCTAGGTCAGTCAGGCTAGGTCATTCAGGCTAGGTCATTCAGGCTAGGTCATTCAGGCTAGGTCAGTCAGGCTAGGTCAGTCAGGCTCGGTCATTCAGGCTAAGTCATTCAGGCTAGATCAGTCAGGCTAGGTCATTCAAGCTAGGTCATTCAGGCTAGGTCAGTCAGGATAGGTCATCCAGGCTAGGTCAGTCAGGCTAGGTCATTCAGGCTAGGTCATTCAGGCTAGGTCATTCAGGCTAGATCAGTCAGGCTAGGTCATTCAGGCTCGGTCATTCAGGCTAGGTCATTCAGGCTAGGTCAGTCAGGCTAAGCCAGTCAGGCTAGGTCATTCAGGCTAGGTCATTCAGGCTAGGTCATTCAGGCTAGGTCAGTCAGGCTAGGTCATTCAGGCTAGGTCATTCAGGCTAGGTCATTCAGGCTAGGTCATTCAGGCTAGGTCAGTCAGGCTAGGTCATTCAGGCTCGGTCAGTCAGGCTAGGTCATTCAGGCTAGGTCATTCAGGCTAGGTCATTCAGGCTAGGTCAGTCAGGCTAGGTCATTCAGGTAAGGTCATTCAAGCTAGGTCATTCAAGCTAGGTCATTCAGGCTAGGTCATTCAGGTTAGGTCATTCAGGCTAGGTCAGTCAGGCTAGGTCAGTCAGGCTAGGTCATTCAGGCTAGGTCATTCAGGCTAGGTCATTCAGGCTAGGTCAGTCAGGCTAGGTCATTCAGGCTCGGTCAGTCAAGCTAGGTCATTCAGGCTAGGTCATTCAGGCTAGGTCATTCAGGCTAGGCCATTCAGGCTAGGTCATTCAGGCTAGGTCATTCAGGCTAGGTCATTCAGGCTAGGTCATTCAGGCTAGATCATTCAGGCTAGGTCATTCAGGCTAGGTCAGTCAAGCTAGGCCATTCAGGCTAGGTCAGTCAGGCTAGGTCAGTCAGGCTAGGTCATTCAGGTTAGGTCATTCAGGCTAGGTCATTCAGGCTAGGTCAGTCAGGCTAGGTCAGTCAGGCTCGGTCATTCAGGCTAGGTCATTCAGGCTAGGTTAGTCAGGCTAGGTCAGTCAGGCTAGGTCATTCAGGCTAGGTCATTCAGGCTAGGTCAGTCAGGCTAGGTCATTCAGGCTAGGTCATTCAGGCTAGGTCATTCAGGCTAGGTCAGTCAGGATAGGTCATTCAGGCTAGGTCAGTCAGGCTAGGTCATTCAGGCTAGGTCATTCAGGCTAGGTCATTCAGGCTAGGTCAGTCAGGCTAGGTCATTCAGGCTCGGTCATTCAGGCTAGGTCATTCAGGCTAGGTCAGTCAGGCTAGGTCAGTCAGGCTAGGTCATTCAGGCTAGGTCATTCAGGCTAGGTCAGTCAGGCTAGGTCAGTCAGGCTAGGTCATTCAGGCTAGGTCATTCAGGCTAGGTCATTCAGGCTAGGTCATTCAGGCTAGGTCAGTCAGGCTAGGTCATTCAGGCTCGGTCAGTCAGGCTAGGTCATTCAGGCTAGGTCATTCAGGCTAGGTCATTCAGGCTAGGTCATTCAGGCTAGGTCAGTCAGGCTAGGTCATTCAGGCTCGGTCAGTCAGGCTAGGTCATTCAGGCTAGGTCATTCAGGCTAGGTCATTCAGGCTAGGCCATTCAGGCTAGGTCATTCAGGCTAGGTCATTCAGGCTAGGTCATTCAGGCTAGGTCATTCAGGCTAGGTCATTCAGGCTAGGTCATTCAGGCTAGGTCAGTCAAGCTAGGCCATTCAGGCTAGGTCAGTCAGGCTAGGTCAGTCAGGCTAGGTCATTCAGGCTAGGTCATTCAGGCTAGGTCATTCAAGCTAGGTCAGTCAGGCTAGGTCAGTCAGGCTCGGTCATTCAGGCTAAGTCATTCAGGCTAGGTCAGTCAGGCTAGGTCATTCAAGCTAGGTCATTCAGGCTAGGTCAGTCAGGATAGGTCATCCAGGCTAGGTCAGTCAGGCTAGGTCATTCCGGCTAGGTCATTCAGGCTAGGTCATTCAGGCTAGATCATTCAGGCTAGGTCATTCAGGCTCGGTCATTCAGGCTAGGTCATTCAGGCTAGGTCAGTCAGGCTAGGTCAGTCAGGCTAGGTCACTCAGGCTAGGTCATTCAGGCTAGGTCATTCAGGCTAGGTCAGTCAGGCTAGGTCATTCAGGCTAAGTCATTCAGGCTAGGTCAGTCAGGCTAGGTCATTCAGGATAGGTCAGTCAGGCTAGGTCATTCAGGTAAGGTCATTCAAGCTAGGTCATTCAAGCTAGGTCATTCAAGCTAGGTCATTCAGGCTAGGTCAGTCAGGATAGGTCATCCAGGCTAGGTCAGTCAGGCTAGGTCATTCAGGCTAGGTCATTCAGGCTAGGTCATTCAGGCTAGGTCAGTCAGGCTAGGTCATTCAGGCTCGGTCAGTCAGGCTAGGTCATTCAGGCTAGGTCATTCAGGCTAGGTCATTCAGGCTAGGCCATTCAGGCTAGGTCATTCAGGCTAGGTCATTCAGGCTAGGTCATTCAGGCTAGGTCATTCAGGCTAGGTCATTCAGGCTAGGTCAGTCAAGCTAGGCCATTCAGGCTAGGTCAGTCAGGCTAGGTCAGTCAGGCTAGGTCATTCAGGCTAGGTCATTCAGGCTAGGTCATTCAGGCTAGGTCAGTCAGGCTAGGTCAGTCAGGCTCGGTCATTCAGGCTAGGTCATTCAGGCTAGGTTAGTCAGGCTAGGTCAGTCAGGCTAGGTCATTCAGGCTAGGTCATTCAGGCTAGGTCAGTCAGGCTAGGTCATTCAGGCTAGGTCATTCAGGCTAGGTCATTCAGGCTAGGTCATTCAGGCTAGGTCAGTCAGGCTAGGTCATTCAGGCTCGGTCAGTCAGGCTAGGTCATTCAGGCTAGGTCATTCAGGCTAGGTCATTCAGGCTAGGTCATTCAGGCTAGGTCATTCAGGCTAGGTCATTCAGGCTAGGTCATTCAGGCTAGGTCATTCAGGCTAGGTCATTCAGGCTAGGTCATTCAGGCTAGGTCAGTCAAGCTAGGCCATTCAGGCTAGGTCAGTCAGGCTAGGTCAGTCAGGCTAGGTCATTCAGGCTAGGTCATTCAGGCTAGGTCATTCAGGCTAGGTCAGTCAGGCTAGGTCAGTCAGGCTCGGTCATTCAGGCTAGGTCATTCAGGCTAGGTCAGTCAGGCTAGGTCAGTCAGGCTAGGTCATTCAGGCTAGGTCATTCAGGCTAGGTCAGTCAGGCTAGGTCATTCAGGCTAGGTCATTCAGGCTAGGTCATTCAGGCTAGGTCAGTCAGGATAGGTCATTCAGGCTAGGTCAGTCAGGCTAGGTCATTCAGGCTAGGTCATTCAGGCTAGGTCATTCAGGCTAGGTCAGTCAGGCTAGGTCATTCAGGCTCGGTCATTCAGGCTAGGTCATTCAGGCTAGGTCAGTCAGGCTAGGTCAGTCAGGCTAGGTCATTCAGGCTAGGTCATTCAGGCTAGGTCAGTCAGGATAGGTCATTCAGGCTAGGTCAGTCAGGCTAGGTCATTCAGGCTAGGTCATTCAGGCTAGATCATTCAGGCTAGGTCATTCAGGCTAGGTCATTCAGGCTAGGTCATTCAGGCTAGATCATTCAGGCTAGGTCATTCAGGCTAGGTCATTCAGGCTAGGTCATTCAGGCTAGGTCATTTAGGCTAGGTCATTCAGGCTAGGTCATTCAGGCTAGGTCATTCAGGCTAGGTCAGTCAAGCTAGGCCATTCAGGCTAGGTCAGTCAGGCTAGGTCAGTCAGGCTAGGTCATTCAGGCTAGGTCATTCAGGCTAGGTCATTCAGGCTAGGTCAGTCAGGCTAGGTCAGTCAGGCTCGGTCATTCAGGCTAGGTCATTCAGGCTAGGTCAGTCAGGCTAGGTCAGTCAGGCTAGGTCATTCAGGCTAGGTCATTCAGGCTAGGTCAGTCAGGCTAGGTCATTCAGGCTAGGTCATTCAGGCTAGGTCATTCAGGCTAGGTCAGTCAGGATAGGTCATTCAGGCTAGGTCAGTCAGGCTAGGTCATTCAGGCTAGGTCAGTCAGGCTAGGTCATTCAGGCTAGGTCATTCAGGCTAGGTCATTCAGGCTAGGTCATTCAGGCTAGGTCATTCAGGCTAGGTCAGTCAGGCTAGGTCATTCAGGCTAGGTCATTCAGGCTAGGTCATTTGGGCTAGGTCAGTCAGGCTAGGTCATTCAAGCTAAGTCATTCAGGCTAGGTCAGTCAGGCTAGGTCATTCAGGCTAGGTCAGTCAGGCTAGGTCATTCAGGCTAGGTCATTCAAGCTAGGTCATTCAAGCTAGGTCATTCAGGCTAGGTCATTCAGGTTAGGTCATTCAGGCTAGGTCAGTCAGGCTAGGTCAGTCAGGCTAGGTCATTCAGGGTAGGTCATTCAGGCTAGGTCATTCAGGCTAGGTCATTCAGGCTAGATCATTCAGGCTAGGTCATTCAAGCTAGGTCATTCAGGCTAGGTCATTCAGGCTAGGTCAGTCAAGCTAGGTCATTCAGGCTAGGTCATGCAGGCTAGGTCATTCAGGCTAGGTCAGTCAGGCGAGGTCATTCAGGCTAGGTCAGTCAGGCTAGGTCATTCAGGCTAGGTCATTCAGGCTAGGTCATTCAGGTTAGGTCATTCAGGCTAGGTCAGTCAGGCTAGGTCATTCAGGCAAGGTCAGTCAGGCTAGGTCATTCAGGCTAGGTCATTCAGGCTAGGTCATTCAGGCTAGGTCAGGCAGGCTAGGTCATCAGGCTAGGTCATTCAGGCTCGGTCAGTCAGGCTAGGTCATTCAGGCTAGGTCAGTCAGGCTAGGTCATTCAGGCTAGGTCATTCAGGCTAGGTCATTCAGGCTAGGTCATTCAGGCTAGGTCAGTCAGGCTAGGTCAGTCAGGCTAGGTCATTCAGGCTCGGTCAGTCAGGCTAGGTCATTCAGGCTAGGTCATTCAGGCTAGGTCATTCAGGCTAGGTCAGTCAGGCTAGGTCATTCAGGCTAGGTCATTCAGGCTCGGTCAGTCAGGCTAGGTCATTCAGGCTAGGTCATTCAGGCTAGGTCAGTCAGGCTAGGTCATTCAGGCTAGGTCATTCAGGCTAGGTCATTCATGCTAGGTCATTCAGGCTATGTCATTCAGGCTAGGTCATTCAGGCTCGGTCATTCAGGCTAGGTCAGTCAGGCAAGGTCAGTCAGGCTAGGTCAGTCAGGTTAGGTCATTCAGGCTCGGTCATTCAGGCTAGGTCAGTCAGGCTAGGTCAGTCAGGCTAGGTCATTCAGGCTAGGTCATTCAGGCTAGGTCAGTCAGGCTAGGTCAGTCAGGCTAGGTCAGTCAGGCTAGGTCAGTCAGGCTAGGTCATTCAGGCTAGGTCATTCAGGCTAGGTCATTCAGGCTAGGTCAGTCAGGCTAGGTCAGTCAGGCTAGGTCAGTCAGGCTAGGTCATTCAGGCTAGGTCAGTCAGGCTAGGTCATTCAGGCTCGGTCATTCAGGCTAGGTCATTCAGGCTAGGTCATTCAGGCTAGGTCATTCAGGCTAGGTCATTCAGGCTAGGTCATTCAGGCTAGGTCATTCAGGCTAGGTCATTCAGGCTAGGTCAGTCAGGCTAGGTCATTCAGGCTAGGTCAGTCAGGCTAGGTCAGTCAGGCTAGGTCATTCAGGCTAGGTCATTCAGGCTAGGTCATTCAGGCTAGGTCAGTCAGGCTAGGTCAGTCAGGCTCGGTCATTCAGGCTAAGTCATTCAGGCTAGGTCAGTCAGGCTAGGTCATTCAAGCTAGGTCATTCAGGCTAGGTCAGTCAGGATAGGTCATCCAGGCTAGGTCAGTCAGGCTAGGTCATTCAGGCTAGGTCATTCAGGCTAGGTCATTCAGGCTAGATCAGTCAGGCTAGGTCATTCAGGCTCGGTCATTCAGGCTAGGTCATTCAGGCTAGGTCAGTCAGGCTAAGTCAGTCAGGCTAGGTCATTCAGGCTAGGTCATTCAGGCTAGGTCATTCAGGCTAGGTCAGTCAGGCTAGGTCATTCAGGCTAGGTCATTCAGGCTAGGTCATTCAGGCTAGGTCATTCAGGCTAGGTCAGTCAGGCTAGGTCATTCAGGCTCGGTCAGTCAGGCTAGGTCATTCAGGCTAGGTCATTCAGGCTAGGTCATTCAGGCTAGGTCAGTCAGGCTAGGTCATTCAGGTAAGGTCATTCAAGCTAGGTCATTCAAGCTAGGTCATTCAGGCTAGGTCATTCAGGTTAGGTCATTCAGGCTAGGTCAGTCAGGCTAGGTCAGTCAGGCTAGGTCATTCAGGCTAGGTCATTCAGGCTAGGTCATTCAGGCTAGGTCAGTCAGGCTAGGTCATTCAGGCTCGGTCAGTCAGGCTAGGTCATTCAGGCTAGGTCATTCAGGCTAGGTCATTCAGGCTAGGCCATTCAGGCTAGGTCATTCAGGCTAGGTCATTCAGGCTAGGTCATTCAGGCTAGGTCATTCAGGCTAGATCATTCAGGCTAGGTCATTCAGGCTAGGTCAGTCAAGCTAGGCCATTCAGGCTAGGTCAGTCAGGCTAGGTCAGTCAGGCTAGGTCATTCAGGCTAGGTCATTCAGGCTAGGTCATTCAGGCTAGGTCAGTCAGGCTAGGTCAGTCAGGCTCGGTCATTCAGGCTAGGTCATTCAGGCTAGGTTAGTCAGGCTAGGTCAGTCAGGCTAGGTCATTCAGGCTAGGTCATTCAGGCTAGGTCAGTCAGGCTAGGTCATTCACGCTAGGTCATTCAGGCTAGGTCATTCAGGCTAGGTCAGTCAGGATAGGTCATTCAGGCTAGGTCAGTCAGGCTAGGTCATTCAGGCTAGGTCATTCAGGCTAGGTCATTCAGGCTAGGTCAGTCAGGCTAGGTCATTCAGGCTCGGTCATTCAGGCTAGGTCATTCAGGCTAGGTCAGTCAGGCTAGGTCAGTCAGGCTAGGTCATTCAGGCTAGGTCATTCAGGCTAGGTCAGTCAGGCTAGGTCAGTCAGGCTAGGTCATTCAGGCTAGGTCATTCAGGCTAGGTCATTCAGGCTAGGTCATTCAGGCTAGGTCAGTCAGGCTAGGTCATTCAGGCTCGGTCAGTCAGGCTAGGTCATTCAGGCTAGGTCATTCAGGCTAGGTCATTCAGGCTAGGTCATTCAGGCTAGGTCAGTCAGGCTAGGTCATTCAGGCTCGGTCAGTCAGGCTAGGTCATTCAGGCTAGGTCATTCAGGCTAGGTCATTCAGGCTAGGCCATTCAGGCTAGGTCATTCAGGCTAGGTCATTCAGGCTAGGTCATTCAGGCTAGGTCATTCAGGCTAGGTCATTCAGGCTAGGTCATTCAGGCTAGGTCAGTCAAGCTAGGCCATTCAGGCTAGGTCAGTCAGGCTAGGTCAGTCAGGCTAGGTCATTCAGGCTAGGTCATTCAGGCTAGGTCATTCAAGCTAGGTCAGTCAGGCTAGGTCAGTCAGGCTCGGTCATTCAGGCTAAGTCATTCAGGCTAGGTCAGTCAGGCTAGGTCATTCAAGCTAGGTCATTCAGGCTAGGTCAGTCAGGATAGGTCATCCAGGCTAGGTCAGTCAGGCTAGGTCATTCCGGCTAGGTCATTCAGGCTAGGTCATTCAGGCTAGATCATTCAGGCTAGGTCATTCAGGCTCGGTCATTCAGGCTAGGTCATTCAGGCTAGGTCAGTCAGGCTAGGTCAGTCAGGCTAGGTCATTCAGGCTAGGTCATTCAGGCTAGGTCATTCAGGCTAGGTCAGTCAGGCTAGGTCATTCAGGCTAAGTCATTCAGGCTAGGTCAGTCAGGCTAGGTCATTCAGGATAGGTCATTCAGGCTAGGTCATTCAGGCTCGGTCAGTCAGGCTAGGTCATTCAGGCTAGGTCATTCAGGCTAGGTCAGTCAGGCTAGGTCATTCAGGCTAGGTCATTCAGGCTAGGTCATTCATGCTAGGTCATTCAGGCTATGTCATTCAGGCTAGGTCATTCAGGCTCGGTCATTCAGGCTAGGTCAGTCAGGCAAGGTCAGTCAGGCTAGGTCAGTCAGGCTAGGTCAGTCAGGCTAGGTCATTCAGGCTAGGTCATTCAGGCTAGGTCATTCAGGCTAGGTCAGTCAGGCTAGGTCAGTCAGGCTAGGTCAGTCAGGCTAGGTCATTCAGGCTAGGTCAGTCAGGCTAGGTCATTCAGGCTCGGTCATTCAGGCTAGGTCATTCAGGCTAGGTCATTCAGGCTAGGTCATTCAGGCTAGGTCATTCAGGCTAGGTCATTCAGGCTAGGTCATTCAGGCTAGGTCATTCAGGCTAGGTCAGTCAGGCTAGGTCATTCAGGCTAGGTCAGTCAGGCTAGGTCAGTCAGGCTAGGTCATTCAGGCTAGGTCATTCAGGCTAGGTCATTCAGGCTAGGTCAGTCAGGCTAGGTCAGTCAGGCTCGGTCATTCAGGCTAAGTCATTCAGGCTAGGTCAGTCAGGCTAGGTCATTCAAGCTAGGTCATTCAGGCTAGGTCAGTCAGGATAGGTCATCCAGGCTAGGTCAGTCAGGCTAGGTCATTCAGGCTAGGTCATTCAGGCTAGGTCATTCAGGCTAGATCAGTCAGGCTAGGTCATTCAGGCTCGGTCATTCAGGCTAGGTCATTCAGGCTAGGTCAGTCAGGCTAAGTCAGTCAGGCTAGGTCATTCAGGCTAGGTCATTCAGGCTAGGTCATTCAGGCTAGGTCAGTCAGGCTAGGTCATTCAGGCTAGGTCATTCAGGCTAGGTCATTCAGGCTAGGTCATTCAGGCTAGGTCAGTCAGGCTAGGTCATTCAGGCTCGGTCAGTCAGGCTAGGTCATTCAGGCTAGGTCATTCAGGCTAGGTCATTCAGGCTAGGTCAGTCAGGCTAGGTCATTCAGGTAAGGTCATTCAAGCTAGGTCATTCAAGCTAGGTCATTCAGGCTAGGTCATTCAGGTTAGGTCATTCAGGCTAGGTCAGTCAGGCTAGGTCAGTCAGGCTAGGTCATTCAGGCTAGGTCATTCAGGCTAGGTCATTCAGGCTAGGTCAGTCAGGCTAGGTCATTCAGGCTCGGTCAGTCAGGCTAGGTCATTCAGGCTAGGTCATTCAGGCTAGGTCATTCAGGCTAGGCCATTCAGGCTAGGTCATTCAGGCTAGGTCATTCAGGCTAGGTCATTCAGGCTAGGTCATTCAGGCTAGATCATTCAGGCTAGGTCATTCAGGCTAGGTCAGTCAAGCTAGGCCATTCAGGCTAGGTCAGTCAGGCTAGGTCAGTCAGGCTAGGTCATTCAGGCTAGGTCATTCAGGCTAGGTCATTCAGGCTAGGTCAGTCAGGCTAGGTCAGTCAGGCTCGGTCATTCAGGCTAGGTCATTCAGGCTAGGTTAGTCAGGCTAGGTCAGTCAGGCTAGGTCATTCAGGCTAGGTCATTCAGGCTAGGTCAGTCAGGCTAGGTCATTCACGCTAGGTCATTCAGGCTAGGTCATTCAGGCTAGGTCAGTCAGGATAGGTCATTCAGGCTAGGTCAGTCAGGCTAGGTCATTCAGGCTAGGTCATTCAGGCTAGGTCATTCAGGCTAGGTCAGTCAGGCTAGGTCATTCAGGCTCGGTCATTCAGGCTAGGTCATTCAGGCTAGGTCAGTCAGGCTAGGTCAGTCAGGCTAGGTCATTCAGGCTAGGTCATTCAGGCTAGGTCAGTCAGGCTAGGTCAGTCAGGCTAGATCATTCAGGCTAGGTCATTCAGGCTAGGTCATTCAGGCTAGGTCATTCAGGCTAGGTCAGTCAGGCTAGGTCATTCAGGCTCGGTCAGTCAGGCTAGGTCATTCAGGCTAGGTCATTCAGGCTAGGTCATTCAGGCTAGGTCATTCAGGCTAGGTCAGTCAGGCTAGGTCATTCAGGCTCGGTCAGTCAGGCTAGGTCATTCAGGCTAGGTCATTCAGGCTAGGTCATTCAGGCTAGGCCATTCAGGCTAGGTCATTCAGGCTAGGTCATTCAGGCTAGGTCATTCAGGCTAGGTCATTCAGGCTAGGTCATTCAGGCTAGGTCATTCAGGCTAGGTCAGTCAAGCTAGGCCATTCAGGCTAGGTCAGTCAGGCTAGGTCAGTCAGGCTAGGTCATTCAGGCTAGGTCATTCAGGCTAGGTCATTCAAGCTAGGTCAGTCAGGCTAGGTCAGTCAGGCTCGGTCATTCAGGCTAAGTCATTCAGGCTAGGTCAGTCAGGCTAGGTCATTCAAGCTAGGTCATTCAGGCTAGGTCAGTCAGGATAGGTCATCCAGGCTAGGTCAGTCAGGCTAGGTCATTCCGGCTAGGTCATTCAGGCTAGGTCATTCAGGCTAGATCATTCAGGCTAGGTCATTCAGGCTCGGTCATTCAGGCTAGGTCATTCAGGCTAGGTCAGTCAGGCTAGGTCAGTCAGGCTAGGTCATTCAGGCTAGGTCATTCAGGCTAGGTCATTCAGGCTAGGTCAGTCAGGCTAGGTCATTCAGGCTAAGTCATTCAGGCTAGGTCAGTCAGGCTAGGTCATTCAGGATAGGTCAGTCAGGCTAGGTCATTCAGGTAAGGTCATTCAAGCTAGGTCATTCAAGCTAGGTCATTCAAGCTAGGTCATTCAGGCTAGGTCAGTCAGGATAGGTCATCCAGGCTAGGTCAGTCAGGCTAGGTCATTCAGGCTAGGTCATTCAGGCTAGGTCATTCAGGCTAGGTCAGTCAGGCTAGGTCATTCAGGCTCGGTCAGTCAGGCTAGGTCATTCAGGCTAGGTCATTCAGGCTAGGTCATTCAGGCTAGGCCATTCAGGCTAGGTCATTCAGGCTAGGTCATTCAGGCTAGGTCATTCAGGCTAGGTCATTCAGGCTAGGTCATTCAGGCTAGGTCATTCAGGCTAGGTCAGTCAAGCTAGGCCATTCAGGCTAGGTCAGTCAGGCTAGGTCAGTCAGGCTAGGTCATTCAGGCTAGGTCATTCAGGCTAGGTCATTCAGGCTAGGTCAGTCAGGCTAGGTCAGTCAGGCTCGGTCATTCAGGCTAGGTCATTCAGGCTAGGTTAGTCAGGCTAGGTCAGTCAGGCTAGGTCATTCAGGCTAGGTCATTCAGGCTAGGTCAGTCAGGCTAGGTCATTCAGGCTAGGTCATTCAGGCTAGGTCATTCAGGCTAGGTCATTCAGGCTAGGTCAGTCAGGCTAGGTCATTCAGGCTCGGTCAGTCAGGCTAGGTCATTCAGGCTAGGTCATTCAGGCTAGGTCATTCAGGCTAGGTCATTCAGGCTAGGTCATTCAGGCTAGGTCATTCAGGCTAGGTCATTCAGGCTAGGTCATTCAGGCTAGGTCATTCAGGCTAGGTCATTCAGGCTAGGTCAGTCAAGCTAGGCCATTCAGGCTAGGTCAGTCAGGCTAGGTCAGTCAGGCTAGGTCATTCAGGCTAGGTCATTCAGGCTAGGTCATTCAGGCTAGGTCAGTCAGGCTAGGTCAGTCAGGCTCGGTCATTCAGGCTAGGTCATTCAGGCTAGGTCAGTCAGGCTAGGTCAGTCAGGCTAGGTCATTCAGGCTAGGTCATTCAGGCTAGGTCAGTCAGGCTAGGTCATTCAGGCTAGGTCATTCAGGCTAGGTCATTCAGGCTAGGTCAGTCAGGATAGGTCATTCAGGCTAGGTCAGTCAGGCTAGGTCATTCAGGCTAGGTCATTCAGGCTAGGCCATTCAGGCTAGGTCAGTCAGGCTAGGTCATTCAGGCTCGGTCATTCAGGCTAGGTCATTCAGGCTAGGTCAGTCAGGCTAGGTCAGTCAGGCTAGGTCATTCAGGCTAGGTCATTCAGGCTAGGTCAGTCAGGATAGGTCATTCAGGCTAGGTCAGTCAGGCTAGGTCATTCAGGCTAGGTCATTCAGGCTAGGTCATTCAGGCTAGGTCATTCAGGCTAGGTCATTCAGGCTAGGTCATTCAGGCTAGGTCATTCAGGCTAGGTCATTCAGGCTAGGTCATTCAGGCTAGGTCATTCAGGCTAGGTCATTCAGGCTAGGTCATTCAGGCTAGGTCATTCAGGCTAGGTCATTCAGGCTAGGTCAGTCAAGCTAGGCCATTCAGGCTAGGTCAGTCAGGCTAGGTCAGTCAGGCTAGGTCATTCAGGCTAGGTCATTCAGGCTAGGTCATTCAGGCTAGGTCAGTCAGGCTAGGTCAGTCAGGCTCGGTCATTCAGGCTAGGTCATTCAGGCTAGGTCAGTCAGGCTAGGTCAGTCAGGCTAGGTCATTCAGGCTAGGTCATTCAGGCTAGGTCAGTCAGGCTAGGTCATTCAGGCTAGGTCATTCAGGCTAGGTCATTCAGGCTAGGTCAGTCAGGATAGGTCATTCAGGCTAGGTCAGTCAGGCTAGGTCATTCAGGCTAGGTCATTCAGGCTAGGTCATTCAGGCTAGGTCATTCAGGCTAGGTCATTCAGGCTAGGTCAGTCAGGCTAGGTCATTCAGGCTAGGTCATTCAGGCTAGGTCAGTCAGGCTAGGTCAGTCAGGCTAGGTCATTCAAGCTAAGTCATTCAGGCTAGGTCAGTCAGGCTAGGTCATTCAGGCTAGGTCAGTCAGGCTAGGTCATTCAGGCTAGGTCATTCAAGCTAGGTCATTCAAGCTAGGTCATTCAGGCTAGGTCATTCAGGTTAGGTCATTCAGGCTAGGTCAGTCAGGCTAGGTCAGTCAGGCTAGGTCATTCAGGGTAGGTCATTCAGGCTAGGTCATTCAGGCTAGGTCATTCAGGCTAGATCATTCAGGCTAGGTCATTCAAGCTAGGTCATTCAGGCTAGGTCATTCAGGCTAGGTCAGTCAAGCTAGGTCATTCAGGCTAGGTCATGCAGGCTAGGTCATTCAGGCTAGGTCAGTCAGGCGAGGTCATTCAGGCTAGGTCAGTCAGGCTAGGTCATTCAGGCTAGGTCATTCAGGCTAGGTCATTCAGGTTAGGTCATTCAGGCTAGGTCAGTCAGGCTAGGTCATTCAGGCTAGGTCAGTCAGGCTAGGTCATTCAGGCTAGGTCATTCAGGCTAGGTCATTCAGGCTAGGTCAGGCAGGCTAGGTCATCAGGCTAGGTCATTCAGGCTCGGTCAGTCAGGCTAGGTCATTCAGGCTAGGTCAGTCAGGCTAGGTCATTCAGGCTAGGTCATTCAGGCTAGGTCATTCAGGCTAGGTCATTCAGGCTAGGTCAGTCAGGCTAGGTCAGTCAGGCTAGGTCATTCAGGCTCGGTCAGTCAGGCTAGGTCATTCAGGCTAGGTCATTCAGGCTAGGTCATTCAGGCTAGGTCAGTCAGGCTAGGTCATTCAGGCTAGGTCATTCAGGCTCGGTCAGTCAGGCTAGGTCATTCAGGCTAGGTCATTCAGGCTAGGTCAGTCAGGCTAGGTCATTCAGGCTAGGTCATTCAGGCTAGGTCATTCAGGCTAGGTCAGTCAGGCTAGGTCATTCAGGCTAGGTCATTCAGGCTCGGTCAGTCAGGCTAGGTCATTCAGGCTAGGTCATTCAGGCTAGGTCATTCAGGCTAGGTCATTCAGGCTAGGTCATTCAGGCTAGGTCATTCAGGCTAGGTCATTCAGGCTAGGTCATTCACGTTAGGTCATTCAGGCTAGGTCAGTCAAGCTAGGCCATTCAGACTAGGTCAGTCAGGCTAGGTCAGTCAGGCTCAGTCATTCAGGCTAGGTCATTCAGGCTAGGTCAGTCAGGCTAGGTCATTCAGGCTAGGTCATTCAGGCTAGGTCATTCAGGCTAGGTCAGTCAGGATAGGTCATCCAGGCTAGGTCAGTCAGGCTAGGTCATTCAGGCTAGGTCATTCAGGCTAGGTCATTCAGGCTAGGTCAGTCAGAATAGGTCATTCAGGCTCGGTCATTCAGGCTAGGTCATTCAGGCTAGGTCAGTCAGGCTAGGTCAGTCAGGCTAGGTCATTCAGGCTCGGTCAGTCAGGCTAGGTCATTCAGGCTAGGTCAGTCAGGCTAGGTCAGTCAGGCTGATCAGTCAGGCTAGGTCAGTCAGGCTAGGTCAGTCAGGCTAGGTCATTCATGATAGGTCATTCAGGCTAGGTCATTCAGGCTAGGTCAGTCAGGCTAGGTCAGTCAGGCTCGGTCATTCAGGCTAGGTCATTCAGGCTAGGTCAGTCAGGCTAGGTCAGTCAGGCTAGGTCATTCAGGCTAGGTCATTCAGGCTAGGTCAGTCAGGCTAGGTCATTCAGGCTAGGTCATTCAGGCTAGGTCATTCAGGCTAGGTCAGTCAGGATAGGTCATTCAGGCTATGTCAGTCAGGCTAGGTCATTCAGGCTAGGTCATTCAGGCTAGGTCATTCAGGCTAGGTCAGTCAGGCTAGGTCATTCAGGCTCGGTCATTCAGGCTCTTTCATTCAGGCTAGGTCAGTCAGGCTAGGTCAGTCAGGCTAGGTCATTCAGGCTAGGTCATTCAGGCTATGTCATTCAGGCTAGGTCATTCAGGCTAGGTCATTCAGGCTAGGTCATTCAGGCTAGGTCAGTCAGGCTAGGTCAGTCAGGCTAGGTCATTCAGGCTAGGTCATTCAGGCTAGGTCAGTCAGGCTAGGTCAGTCAGGCTAGGTCATTCAGGCTCGGTCAGTCAGGCTAGGTCATTCAAGCTAGGTCAGTCAGGCTAGGTCAGTCAGGGTAGGTCATTCAGGCTAGGTCATTCAGGCTAGGTCATTCAGGCTAGGTCATTCAGGCTAGGTCATTCAAGCTAGGTCATTCAGGCTTGGTCATTCAGGCTAGGTCAGTCAGGCTAGGTCATTCAGGCTAGGTCATTCGGGCTAGGTCAGCCAGGCTAGGTCATTCAGGCTCGGTCAGTCAGGCTAGGTCATTCAGGCTAGGTCAGTCAGGCTAGGTCAGTCAGGCTAGGTCATTCAGGCTAGGTCATTCATGCTAGGTCATTCAGGCTATGTCATTCAGGCTAGGTCATTCAGGCTAGGTCATTCAGGCTAGGTCATTCAGGCTAGGTCAGTCAGGCTAGGTCAGTCAGGCTAGGTCAGTCAGGCTCGGTCATTCAGGCTAGGTCATTCAGGCTAGGTCATTCAGGCTAGGTCAGTCAGGCTAGGTCAGTCAGGCTAGGTCATTCAGGCTAGGTCATTCAGGCTAGGTCATTCAGGCTAGGTCAGTCAGGCTAGGTCATTCAGGCTAGGTCATTCAGGCTAGGTCATTCAGGCTAGGTCATTCAGGCTAGGTCAGTCAGGCTAGGTCATTCAGGCTAGGTCATTCAAGCTAGGTCATTCAGGCTAGGTCATTCAGGCTAGGTCATTCAGGCTAGGTCATTCAGGCTAGGTCAGTCAGGCTAGGTCATTCAGGCTAGGTCATTCAGGCTAGGTCAGTCAGGCTAGGTCATTCAGGCTCGGTCATTCAGGCTAGGTCATTCAGGCTAGGTCATTCAGGCTAGGTCAGTCAGGCTCGGTCATTCAGGCTAGGTCATTCAGGCTAGGTCAGTCAGGCTAGGTCATTCAGGCTAGGTCATTCAGGCTAGGTCAGTCAGGCTAGGTTAGTCAGGCTAGGTCATTCAATTCAGGCTAGGTCATTCAGGCTAGGTCATTCAGGCTAGGTCAGTCAGGCTAGGTCATTCAGGCTAGGTCATTCAGGCTAGGTCAGGCAGGCTAGGTCATCAGGCTAGGTCATTCAGGCTAGGTCATTCAGGCTAGGTCAGGCAGGCTAGGTCATCAGGCTCGGTCATTCAGGCCAGGTCATGCAGGCTAGGTCATTCAGGCTAGGTCAGTCAGGCTCGGTCATTCAGGCTAGGTCATTCAGGCTAGGTCAGTCAGGCTAGGTCAGTCAGGCTAGGTCATTCAGGCTAGGTCATTCAGGCTACATCAGTCAGGCTAGGTCAGTCAGGCTAGGTCAGTCAGGCTAGGTCAGTCAGGCTAGGTCATTCAGGCTCGGTCATTCAGGCTCGGTCATTCAGGCTAGGTCATTCAGGCTAGGTCAGTCAGGCTAGGTCATTCAGGCTAGGTCATTCAGGCTTGGTCAGTCAGGCTAGGTCAGTCAGGCTCGGTCATTCAAGCTAGGTCATTCAGGATAGGTCAGTCAGGCAAGGTCAGTCAGGCTAGGTCAGTCAGGCTAGGTCATTCAGGCTAGGTCATTCAGGCTAGGTCATTCAGGCTAGGTCAGTCAGGCTAGGTCAGTCAGGCTAGGTCAGTCAGGCTAGGTCAGTCAGGCTAGGTCATTCAGGCTAGGTCATTCACACTAGGTCATTCAGGCTAGGTCAGTCAGGCTAGGTCATTCAGGCTAGGTCAGTCAGGCTAGGTCATTCAGGCTAGGTCAGTCAGGCTAGGTCATTGAGGCTCGGTCATTCAGGCTAGGTCATTCAGGCTAGGTCATTCACACTAGGTCATTCAGGCTAGGTCATTCAGGCTAGGTCATTCAGGCTAGGTCATTCAGGCTAGGTCATTCAGGCTAGGTCAGTCAGGCTAGGTCATTCAGGCTAGGTCAGTCAGGCTAGGTCAGTCAGGCTAGGTCATTCAGGCTAGGTCATTCAGGCTAGGTCATTCAGGCTAGGTCAGTCAGGCTAGGTCAGTCAGGCTCAGTCATTCAGGCTAGGTCATTCAGGCTAGGTCAGTCAGGCTAGGTCATTCAGGCTAGGTCATTCAGGCTAGGTCATTCAGGCTAGGTCAGTCAGGATAGGTCATCCAGGCTAGGTCAGTCAGGCTAGGTCATTCAGGCTAGGTCATTCAGGCTAGGTCATTCAGGCTAGGTCAGTCAGAATAGGTCATTCAGGCTCGGTCATTCAGGCTAGGTCATTCAGGCTAGGTCAGTCAGGCTAGGTCAGTCAGGCTAGGTCATTCAGGCTCGGTCAGTCAGGCTAGGTCATTCAGGCTAGGTCAGTCAGGCTAGGTCAGTCAGGGTAGGTCATTCAGGCTAGGTCATTCAGGCTAGGTCATTCAGGCTAGGTCATTCAGGCTAGGTCATTCAAGCTAGGTCATTCAGGCTAGGTCATTCAGGCTAGGTCAGTCAGGCTAGGTCATTCAGGCTAGGTCATTCAGGCTAGGTCAGCCAGGCTAGGTCATTCAGGCTCGGTCAGTCAGGCTAGGTCATTCAGGCTAGGTCAGTCAGGCTAGGTCAGTCAGGCTAGGTCATTCAGGCTAGGTCATTCATGCTAGGTCATTCAGGCTATGTCATTCAGGCTAGGTCATTCAGGCTAGGTCATTCAGGCTAGGTCATTCAGGCTAGGTCAGTCAGGCTAGGTCAGTCAGGCTAGGTCATTCAGGCTAGGTCATTCAGGCTAGGTCAGTCAGGCTAGGTCAGTCAGGCTAGGTCATTCAGGCTCGGTCAGTCAGGCTAGGTCATTCAGGCTAGGTCAGTCAGGCTAGGTCAGTCAGGGTAGGTCATTCAGGCTAGGTCATTCAGGCTAGGTCATTCAGGCTAGGTCATTCAGGCTAGGTCATTCAAGCTAGGTCATTCAGGCTTGGTCATTCAGGCTAGGTCATTCAAGCTAGGTCATTCAGGCTAGGTCATTCAGGCTAGGTCAGCCAGGCTAGGTCATTCAGGCTCGGTCAGTCAGGCTAGGTCATTCAGGCTAGGTCAGTCAGGCTAGGTCAGTCAGGCTAGGTCATTCAGGCTAGGTCATTCATGCTAGGTCATTCAGGCTATGTCATTCAGGCTAGGTCATTCAGGCTAGGTCATTCAGGCTAGGTCATTCAGGCTAGGTCAGTCAGGCTAGGTCAGTCAGGCTAGGTCAGTCAGGCTCGGTCATTCAGGCTAGGTCATTCAGGCTAGGTCAGTCAGGCTAGGTCAGTCAGGCTAGGTCATTCAGGCTAGGTCATTCAGGCTAGGTCATTCAGGCTAGGTCAGTCAGGCTAGGTCAGTCAGGGTAGGTCATTCAGGCTAGGTCATTCAGGCTAGGTCATTCAGGCTAGGTCATTCAGGCTAGGTCATTCAAGCTAGGTCATTCAGGCTTGGTCATTCAGGCTAGGTCATTCAAGCTAGGTCATTCAGGCTAGGTCATTCAGGCTAGGTCAGCCAGGCTAGGTCATTCAGGCTCGGTCAGTCAGGCTAGGTCATTCAGGCTAGGTCAGTCAGGCTAGGTCAGTCAGGCTAGGTCATTCAGGCTAGGTCATTCATGCTAGGTCATTCAGGCTATGTCATTCAGGCTAGGTCATTCAGGCTAGGTCATTCAGGCTAGGTCATTCAGGCTAGGTCAGTCAGGCTAGGTCAGTCAGGCTAGGTCAGTCAGGCTCGGTCATTCAGGCTAGGTCATTCAGGCTAGGTCAGTCAGGCTAGGTCATTGAGGCTCGGTCATTCAGGCTAGGTCATTCAGGCTAGGTCATTCACACTAGGTCATTCAGGCTAGGTCATTCAGGCTAGGTCATTCAGGCTAGGTCATTCAGGCTAGGTCATTCAGGCTAGGTCAGTCAGGCTAGGTCATTCAGGCTAGGTCAGTCAGGCTAGGTCAGTCAGGCTAGGTCATTCAGGCTAGGTCATTCAGGCTAGGTCATTCAGGCTAGGTCAGTCAGGCTAGGTCAGTCAGGCTCAGTCATTCAGGCTAGGTCATTCAGGCTAGGTCAGTCAGGCTAGGTCATTCAGGCTAGGTCATTCAGGCTAGGTCATTCAGGCTAGGTCAGTCAGGATAGGTCATCCAGGCTAGGTCAGTCAGGCTAGGTCATTCAGGCTAGGTCATTCAGGCTAGGTCATTCAGGCTAGGTCAGTCAGAATAGGTCATTCAGGCTCGGTCATTCAGGCTAGGTCATTCAGGCTAGGTCAGTCAGGCTAGGTCAGTCAGGCTAGGTCATTCAGGCTCGGTCAGTCAGGCTAGGTCATTCAGGCTAGGTCAGTCAGGCTAGGTCAGTCAGGGTAGGTCATTCAGGCTAGGTCATTCAGGCTAGGTCATTCAGGCTAGGTCATTCAGGCTAGGTCATTCAAGCTAGGTCATTCAGGCTAGGTCATTCAGGCTAGGTCAGTCAGGCTAGGTCATTCAGGCTAGGTCATTCAGGCTAGGTCAGCCAGGCTAGGTCATTCAGGCTCGGTCAGTCAGGCTAGGTCATTCAGGCTAGGTCAGTCAGGCTAGGTCAGTCAGGCTAGGTCATTCAGGCTAGGTCATTCATGCTAGGTCATTCAGGCTATGTCATTCAGGCTAGGTCATTCAGGCTAGGTCATTCAGGCTAGGTCATTCAGGCTAGGTCAGGCTAGGTCAGTCAGGCTAGGTCATTCAGGCTAGGTCATTCAGGCTAGGTCAGTCAGGCTAGGTCAGTCAGGCTAGGTCATTCAGGCTCGGTCAGTCAGGCTAGGTCATTCAGGCTAGGTCAGTCAGGCTAGGTCAGTCAGGGTAGGTCATTCAGGCTAGGTCATTCAGGCTAGGTCATTCAGGCTAGGTCATTCAGGCTAGGTCATTCAAGCTAGGTCATTCAGGCTTGGTCATTCAGGCTAGGTCATTCAAGCTAGGTCATTCAGGCTAGGTCATTCAGGCTAGGTCAGCCAGGCTAGGTCATTCAGGCTCGGTCAGTCAGGCTAGGTCATTCAGGCTAGGTCAGTCAGGCTAGGTCAGTCAGGCTAGGTCATTCAGGCTAGGTCATTCATGCTAGGTCATTCAGGCTATGTCATTCAGGCTAGGTCATTCAGGCTAGGTCATTCAGGCTAGGTCATTCAGGCTAGGTCAGTCAGGCTAGGTCAGTCAGGCTAGGTCAGTCAGGCTCGGTCATTCAGGCTAGGTCATTCAGGCTAGGTCAGTCAGGCTAGGTCAGTCAGGCTAGGTCATTCAGGCTAGGTCATTCAGGCTAGGTCATTCAGGCTAGGTCAGTCAGGCTAGGTCAGTCAGGGTAGGTCATTCAGGCTAGGTCATTCAGGCTAGGTCATTCAGGCTAGGTCATTCAGGCTAGGTCATTCAAGCTAGGTCATTCAGGCTTGGTCATTCAGGCTAGGTCATTCAAGCTAGGTCATTCAGGCTAGGTCATTCAGGCTAGGTCAGCCAGGCTAGGTCATTCAGGCTCGGTCAGTCAGGCTAGGTCATTCAGGCTAGGTCAGTCAGGCTAGGTCAGTCAGGCTAGGTCATTCAGGCTAGGTCATTCATGCTAGGTCATTCAGGCTATGTCATTCAGGCTAGGTCATTCAGGCTAGGTCATTCAGGCTAGGTCATTCAGGCTAGGTCAGTCAGGCTAGGTCAGTCAGGCTAGGTCAGTCAGGCTCGGTCATTCAGGCTAGGTCATTCAGGCTAGGTCAGTCAGGCTAGGTCAGTCAGGCTAGGTCATTCAGGCTAGGTCATTCAGGCTAGGTCATTCAGGCTAGGTCAGTCAGGCTAGGTCATTCAGGCTAGGTCATTCAGGCTAGGTCATTCAGGCTAGGTCATTCAGGCTAGGTCAGTCAGGCTAGGTCATTCAGGCTAGGTCATTCAAGCTAGGTCATTCAGGCTAGGTCATTCAGGCTAGGTCATTCAGGCTAGGTCATTCAGGCTAGGTCAGTCAGGCTAGGTCATTCAGGCTAGGTCATTCAGGCTAGGTCAGTCAGGCTAGGTCATTCAGGCTCGGTCATTCAGGCTAGGTCATTCAGGCTAGGTCATTCAGGCTAGGTCAGTCAGGCTCGGTCATTCAGGCTAGGTCATTCAGGCTAGGTCAGTCAGGCTAGGTCATTCAGGCTAGGTCATTCAGGCTAGGTCAGTCAGGCTAGGTTAGTCAGGCTAGGTCATTCAGTTCAGGCTAGGTCATTCAGGCTAGGTCATTCAGGCTAGGTCAGTCAGGCTAGGTCATTCAGGCTAGGTCAGTCAGGCTAGGTCAGTCAGGCTAGGTCATTCAGGCTAGGTCATTCAAGCTAGGTCATTCAGGCTAGGTCATTCAGGATAGGTCATTCAGGCTAGGTCAGTCAGGCTAGGTCATTCAGGCTAGGTCATTCAGGCTAGGTCAGTCAGGCTAGGTCATTCAGGCTCGGTCATTCAGGCTAGGTCATTCAGGCTAGGTCATTCAGGCTAGGTCATTCAGGCTAGGTCATTCAGGCTAGGTCAGTCAGGCTAGGTCATTCAGGCTCGGTCATTCAGGCTAGGTCATTCAGGCTAGGTCATTCAGGCTAGGTCATTCAGGCTAGGTCATTCAGGCTAGGTCATTCAGGCTAGGTCATTCAGGCTAGGTCATTCAGGCTAGGTCATTCAGGCTAGGTCATTCAGGCTAGGTCAGTCAGGCTAGGTCATTCAGGCTAGGTCATTCAAGCTAGGTCATTCAAGCTAGGTCATTCGGGCTAGGTCATTCAGGTTAGGTCATTCAGGCTAGGTCAGTCAGGCTGAGTCACTGAGAGCTTGAGTCAGCGACAGCATGATGAATGAGCCGGCCACGGAGAAAAATAAACAGGACACAGGTCAACAATGCATCTAACGTTACACATTGGCCTCTAATACTTTCACAAGCACCGTGGCTCGTACGCTGGGAGCCTTGACGCTCGTACGCGGATTGCCAAGACTGAGACGACATTAGGAAGGCTCATGTAATGACTGAAGGGGCAGGGTGCTTACGTTGCTTCAGGGCTTTATTCGATGTGGTTGATTTCCACGGTCTTGCGTAGTCACTCAGCAGTAGCGGCAGCACAGGGACAGTCGATCTGCAGTGCGTGGTGGTGATGGTGAGGCTTGGCAAAACTGAAATTGCTGGAAGGGAAGGAAGGTAGTGGGATGAGTGCGACCGAGAAAGTAATAATTGCTGTTGACTCGTTTTTCTTGGCAATGCATAAGTGATTGATTGGGAAATTGGCGTCAGATTGCCTGGATAAGAGCACGGCGTCGTGGCGCCATGCATGACAGCTGCATATTTCTGTTTGCGCTTTTATCTTTGGGAACGTGGCATGGAGACCGTTTGGAGGCTAAGGTCGAGAGAGACAGAGGGTAAGCCAAAGGACTCGAAACGATGAATGGAGAAAATGATGATGTGGTTAGCGCCGGTGTGCGAGCGGAATAACCGAACCAGGCGGCTTACCTCGTAACTGTTTCTAGGGTTTCGCAAATTGAAACGTCGTGAGGATAGGAGAGGCAATGACGACACCTACTAGGCGCAACGGGCTCTGGACACGCCAAGCGATCTGAGGTGCCGCGCGAATCTCACGTGAGAACTTGAAATGCCTTTGAAACGAGCAGAGTCAGGAGGGAGCGGAGGGAAACTATGACTGCTACTACTAACTGATACGCGGGTTCGAGTTCTGTCTATGCGACATCGATAAGTAGTAGTAACGCCGAGCAAAGGTGGCTCATTGAGTGCAGCAGTCGAGTGACTTACATTACCACGGTGTTGAATGGTTCTGCTCGTGACTCGTGCTGTGTTTCAAATTGGTCATACTGGGATCCATGATTCGCCTCATTCACCAATATGTGTACGTACAAATGTCGTCACGTGAGCAGATCCGTAACGGGCACTGGCGGTGTACCTCGTTCAAAGCACATGCTTGGGGTGAACTGAGAACGACACAGTGACTTGCAAATTAGGTCTAGAATCACAAAGTTCACGTCACTGCTCGTTTCGCGAGCAATTTTGGTGTTTTGCGAACAGCGGGATGATAACATTTCACGAGATTTGAAACAACCCTGCCATCGCTAATACCTCGCAAAGCCCTCACAACCATCCCCCCTATTCGCTGCCACTCATAGTAGTAACTAAAGCTTACGTTCTCTTCGTCAGCAGCTAGTTTCGCACCAAGGTGATGACATAACGAAGCTGCACAATCGATATTTTCTCCAACGGTTATGTGACTGCAGCGAAATGGCGGACATTTTCCTTCAGTCTACTATAGAGACAGACCTAGGCAAGTCAAGAAAACGCCACGCGTCGCTTCAACCACTCTGTTCGAATTGACGATGTAGAGAATAAAGAACAGTCGGTGATCTGACAAGATTGCCTTCCTTCGTACATTCCAACGTTCAGTCTGTGGTCCTTTGCACGCACCGAATCATTCCTCTCGTCCAATCGTCCGCGTGTCGAACGAGGATTTTCAACCGCGCGACTGCACCGCCATGTTGCCACGACGTCAAGTCACCCCGGCCGTGCCATCCTGCACTACGTTCTCTTCGCACCTCGCCTCTCATCACGCTGCCATGCGGCATAACCGCCCATCTCCCTCTCCACCCTTCCTCGCCCCTTCCTCCTACTCCACTCTCCCCTCCGCGCCTCGGCTCTGAAGTCCATCAAGGTGCGTGCGAGGCGAGTATCAGTGGAGCCGTTCCGCGCGATGGATGATGAGCAGCGCAGCGCGGCCTGCCGTGTATGACTCATGGCACCTCGGAGGTAGCATGCCTCGCTCCTGTCCTTCCTCGTTCATCTTCCTTCTCTGCCTTCCTCTCCTTCCTTCTCCCCCTCCTCCTCCCTCGCCCTTACCTCCTTCTCCTTCACTCTTCTTTCTGCAGTAAACCCAGCATCTAGCTGTTTTTCCACCTCCGCCGAAATTCTCCTGCCAGCGTACCTCCTCTTCGTTTCCTCTTGTGGCGTTGAACTTCCTCACAACCTTTCTCGCCCCTCGCATGCGGAGCTTTGTCAACATGTCTGCTTAGAAGCGCGTAGATCCCACTGCGGCCGTCTGCCTCTCTTCCTGTGCGTCCCTTCACCCCTGGCCACAAATACTAGGTCAGATTGTCTGCCAAGAAGCGCCTAGTACCATGTGTCCTGCCTGGCTTCCCAAGTGTCTAGTTGTCAGTGCTGCCACTCCTGCACCTCGTCCCCTCTGCGTTCCCTGTCTCGCTCGTGTCTTCGATTCGATTCAGTCAGCTTGCCTCTACCGTTGCATAATCACTTCGTCCCCTGTCCAGCCCAACTCACCCCATCTGCTGCTACTTACGTCACCAGATTTGCGTTTATCTATTCTGTTGCCTCCTCACTTAACCAGCAGCCGTTTGATTCATCCCATTGTCATATGAATTGACGCATTTAAAGAGGAAAAACTTGCTACTTGCAAGCTTCTTGTGATGCCACTTTTGTCCTGCTGTACTTTTTACTGTCTCCTCCCTCTCCCATGCCTCGTGCATCTCATCCCCGTGCCTTCTTCAACCCGCAGTCACACACGTCCTCAGCCACCCGCTGTAACACGCCTCCTCAGCTGCCCCTTCCCTGCTGCTGCCAAGTCGTGCTTTGCGCTTCAGCCCCTCCGCCAGCCGGTAGTTGTTTTGCTCTCATCCCGTGAGGACGTGGGTATATCCCTGGCTTCTTTGACCTTCACTCTTTTTATCCCTCTCTGCGTTCTTTTCTCTTGCTACTGCTTCAGCACCGTTCATACCTCAATTAATCCACTACTCACCAGACTCAGTCGCCTACTGACCTTCTCACTTGCTTGCATCACCTTCATCCTCTTCCATCACCCTGCTCTGTTCTCTCGTCCTCCCAATGCTTGCTTCTCTCCACCCTTAACCCGTTCATGCTCGCTCATTCCACCTGACGCAATTCTTTCCTTCTATGCTTCCACTCCTTGGCTCGTCACCTCTCCTCGTCGTCACCACTTCTCATTGCCACCTCTGCTACGCTTTTTGCTCACTTCCACTCCTCTGTACCTTCACCAGAGGCTGTGCCTCTGCAACCTGGCTCGCTCCTGCTTCCCCTCCATCGCTTTGGACTTATTTCTGTGCCCTTGTCTCCTAACTTTCCACCCCCCAATTCATACCTGACTCTCATTGAACTAGCTCATTCCCGCTTCTTCCATTTGTCTCCATCCCTGATCTCAATCTCCGCCTCCCATGCACTCAGCGCGCAACTGTCTTCCTTCCCCCGCTGCTGCAGCTTGTCATCCCCTTCCCCTGCGTCTGCCACTTATTCCCCCCTTGCTCTGCTGCTCCCGCTCCTCCTCCCCCTCCCGGGGCCCCCTTCCCTCTTCTGGTTTGGCCACTACCTCCCGTCCTGGCCTGCTCCTTCATTCCACTGTTCCCCTCCTGTTCCGCCTCCTCCCATCCCTCTCCTGCTTTAGTTTAGCCGCTCTCCTCTGCTCCTACTGCATTTCAATGTGCAGTCGCTGCTGCCACAGGGCCTGTCTTCCTTCTCCTGCCGCTACCCCCCTCCCCTCGCTTGCCCTTCGTTTTTTCCTATGATGGATTATACGCTTATAGCGTATATACCCGTGTCGTATATACGCTAGTGTTTGCACGCTATACGCAAGGGGGGTCTGATCAAGGATACGCTTTTCCGGGCAGGTAAAAAACTTTCCTGGGCAGGGCAAAAAACCCTCCGGGAATGCAGCAAGGGGGGGTTCTGGTGGTATGTGCTTCTTCCGGATTTTTTTCGCCCATATTAAGAATTTGCCACGGCCATACATAGAACATCAATGTGACTCACTACTATCTTTACTCTACCACCATCATTAACCCCCTTCTTGGCCCCATACTCACTCTACTACTCATACTCGTCCGCCAAGACCTCGTCCTCACCTTCCTCCTCCTCCATCTCATCCGAGATGTTGTAGCCAGCGGGGATGGGCGGCTCCACCTCGTTCCCTTCCCGCGCACAACTGATCGCATCACATCATCGCGCGTGTGCCATACGCGCACAACGTTCCAGTTGTGAGTGACGTACACCAAATCCGCGCATTTCGCGGATCCTAGGCGGTTGCGGCGGGCAGTGTGGACTGATTCCCACGACGACCAACCACGCTCACAGGGAGATGCCGAGACAGGTTGCGAGAGAGTCCGTACGGCGAGCGCCGACAGCTGGGGCGCATCTGTTCCGTTCCACTGCCACCAATTGACCATGCTGTAAGTGCCCGCCTTTACCTTCTCCCGCTGTGCAATAGCGTCAGGGGCTCCAAAACTCCCTTTCAGATCGAGAAAAGACCTCAATTGGTCCCCCAAGGTGAGCAGGTAGTCGCACTCATCATCCCCCTCCTTCCCACCCCTGCTGCTGAGGAACTCCGCATGGCTGGAGATAAAAGCCTTGAAGACCTGCGTGCATTCGGCATCCCCGCCGAATATGTCCTCCTCTTGGTTGGCGGGGTTGAGGATGCGTCCCGCCACGTGCATGGCGCACGCAAGACTCCCGTCCCACCTGTTTTTCAGGATGCGGCGGGTCTGCTGCTTGTCGGTGTTGGACAACTGCTCCTCATCCGCGTCAACAATGGCCTCCACATCCTCGGTAAGTTGGAGCATGATGTCATACATGCGTCCCATCATCCCGTTAGCGCCCCCATCCGTCCGCCGCATTGCCATGTATGGGAGCTTCATGAGCTTCGCGAAGAATTCTGCAGTCTTCCACCAAGCCGCGTCAAGTACGTGCGCGGCAAACCCCTCCGCAGCCTTCTTCCGCTCTCCCACAGCCCACTCTTTCCACAGGTCGGAGAGCACCATTTGGGTAAGGGAGTTACGGAGCTCACACATCCGGGACACAGCTATGTACTGTGTCTTTCCCACCACCCCCACTTCCCCATTGATGGTTCTGAGGGTTGAATTGAGATATCATAGGATTGTCCCTAGTGCGACAGTGATACGGATGGAGAGGAGGTGGGGAGAGTATACAAACGCCGGGGCGTACATACCGTGGGATACATTGATGTTTCCTTTTTGTCTGCTTTTTGTGCTGCCGCTATGTCTCGAATTTCCGCTCCAGTCACTCCATTCACGGTTCCGCCATCACCTGCTGCAGCCACACCAGCCACAGCAGCCACCGCAGCGCCCGAAGCCGCAGCAGCTCTAGGGTGGCTCCTGTGACTACTGTGGCTGGTAGTGCTGCTGCGGCTGCAGGGGCTGCAGTGGCTGTTGTGGCTGGTGTGGCTGCAGCAAGTGCTGGCGGAACCGTGAATGGAGTGACTGGAGCGGGAATTCGAGACATAGCAGCAGCACAAAAAGCAGAACGAAAAGGAAACATCAATGTACCCCACGGTATGTAGGCCCCGGCGTCTATATACTCTCACCACCTCCTCTCCATCCGTGTCACTGTCGCACTAGGGACAATCCTACGATATCTCAATTCAATCCCGGAACCATCAATGGGGCAGTGGGGGTGGTGGGAGAGGGTGTGAAGTTTAGAGGCCTTATCGCCGAGAAACAGACCATTGACGTTTGATCTACCACCGTTTCCAATTTGCTAGTCTCGATTCCTCCCCTCTCCCCTCACTTCTCCCGTCGTCCTCGTCCTCCTTCTCATCCTCCCTCGTCTCAACCTATTTCTCCTCCCTTTCCTCCTCTTGCCCTCCCTCCTCCTCTTCCTCTTCCCTCTCCTTTTCTCCCCCCTCTCCTCCCCCACCCACGTCCTCCTCTTCCACTTTCATCTATTCCTCCACCCTCTCCTGCCTCTTCCTTCCACTTGCCAAGTCTTCATCTGCTATACGCTTCCTGACAGTGTGTGGCTCTAACAAAGCACATAAGCATGTAATAGGAAATAATCGCATGGAACTCCTTTCTCCTTATTCTCAGCACCCCATTCCCCCACTATCCAACACTTACGCGCAAGTCGCATCACCCGAACCCCCCGTTGATACCCAGGGAGCCCATCAACATCTCATCTTCGCCACTCTTCCCCGCGCACTTCTATCGTTAGCCCGCGCGCCGCGCGTGCGTGCTCTTACTGCCACCAACAGCGTTGTTGCCGCCCTGGCATCGGCAGCCGCCAAAATAACGAACAACGCCATCCATCGCGATTTCCTCAGTGATTTTCGCCCAGCGTGCCTTTTCGTCCGCGCAGCGTTGCCCGTTCCGCGCGAGTCCGTCCCATGGCCCTCCGCCTCCACCCCGCATTGCCCCCAGGTACTCGCCCCTTGTCGCCTGTGACACTAACGAGCGAACGCATTAGGTTCGCAAGCAATACGCACTTTGTAGCACACAATGGTTCACACATGCTATTCCTCGCTTCGCTATACGCTGCTGCGTTAAGAACGAGATCCCAGCGCAAGAGCGGTTACATCCCACTTCCTGCATTCCCCAAATCACCTACACTTGTCCTCTTCCCGTCCTTAAATTCCTCTTCCCCTTGACTCTAGTTCCTCATTTCCTCCCGTTCGCTACTCTCGCTCCACTCTCTCGCCCCTCTCTCCCTCCCTCCCTCTCCCTGCGTCCTCTTCCATGCCCCCCGCCTCCCTGTTTGCTTTCCTTTCCCTCCATCGCCCCCCTTTCCCTTTTTTCCCAGAATTTCCTCGTCCGCGCGCCACCGCTTGCATCACTCCCCAGCTTCGCAACTCCGCGCGGACCTTTCTTCCGCGCGCCCTTTGCCCCGCGCGCGTCTACTCTCCTCCGCGTACTCGCTGGCCACCGCGTCCTCGCTCTGCACCGACTGCTGCGCCACTCCGCCAAGCGTAGCGCGCTCCTCCCCGCAGGCGGAAGGCGTGGCGCGCAGCTGCTGCAAGGGCGCGGGCGAGGCGGGCATCGCCCCTGGTGACTGGGGGCGCAGTGAGGGGAGGCGAGTGGCGATGGTATGAGGAGGGCGGGTGAGTGGGAGTGACGCGGGGAAGGCGGGTGAGTGGCAGTGGTGCGGGGGCGGGGGGCCACGTGAGAGGCAATGTGACGGGAGAGGGAGGGGGGGGGGCGGGTGAGTGGCAGTGGGAGGGGCTGTGCGGGTGAGTGGCAGTGTATGGTGTCTTGGCATGCCTCCCCAGCATGCTTCTGTTGTTAACCCGCCTCTTGCTTCCCCCCTTCCCCCTCCGCTTCCCCCGGGCACCGTCAGACCTCATGGTCGCTGCCACCCCCCCCTTCCCCGCTTCCCCCTCTTTCCGCCCTCCCCTCTCCTTCCTCCAGAACCCGTGTTGCTGCTCTCCACCCTGGGCATGCACTTGCGCAACCTGCACTCCCACCCACGCTGCACCGTGGTCATGCAGCAGATGCCACCTTCCCCCAGGTGGTTTGGGTTTGTGGCGCCAGTGGCGGTGGCAATGGTGGTGATTGTGTGCGGCACAGCACCCGTGTGGGTGGGCGTGGGCGTCGTGCTCGTCCTCTCCTCACTGCTTCAGCCGCTCTACATCTGCCTCGTTCGACACAGGTGTGCGTGCATGCACACACACACACATTCGCGCACACCCACGCACTCACACACCCACGCACACACAAATGCATGCTGTGCTTGCACTGCGTTGCTCTCGTAGCCCCACAACCTGCTCTTTCTCCTCCGCTCTCTCACTGCCTCCCTCGCTCTTCTGTCCGTGCGTGCGTGCGTGCGTGCGTGCGTGCGTGCGTGCGTGCGTGCGTGCGTGCGTGCGTGCGTGCGTGCGTGCGTGCGTGCGTGCGTGCGTGCGTGCGTGCGTGCGTGCGTGCGTGTGTGTACGTGAGTGCGTGAGTGCTACCCACTGCACTCACTGCACTCAATGTACTCACTAACTCCTGCCATTTCTCTTGCAGTCTTGGCTCCTACACTCTGCAACCACACTGCTCTTGCACCAGCGCACTCTCAGCTCCACTCCCCACACCCTCTCCCTCGCCCCCTCCCTTCTCTTTCCCCCACCCCTCCAACCCAGCACGGACTGTCGCCCCCGCGCGAGTGCACTGACTACCAAGGCACCATCGCCTCCCTTCATGCGATTCGAGCAGGGTGCGGGCGCAAGACTACCTGGGCAACCTGTGGGTCACAAGTGGGTCAGTCTCAGGTCAGTTTCAGGTCAGTCTCAGGTCAGACTCAGGTCAGTCTCTCAGGTCAGTCTCAGTTCATCTTTGGTGGCGGAAAGTGATGGTGGTGTTGCAGGGAGGTCTCAGCTTCTTGGCTGCCATTCGCTCCCCTCCTCCCAGGTAGGTTGTGAGCAGAGGGGCATGAGAGTGGGGCGGATGACAAGGTAGTGAGGCGGAGTGGGGCACACATGCTGCAGGTGGGTGGGGCACACATGGTGCTGTCTTCAAAAGCGAGGAGTTGCCCTTGATCTTCCCTACCCCACCTATCTTACCAGTTTTCCTTGAACCCCAACAGCCCCTGTTTTGCAGGTGCAAGACAAACATTGCCACCTTTGGAGCAGTGAGCTGTGGCCTCTCAACAGCGGACTGGCTTGATCAAATTGGCCACCTTTCCAGGGCCTGTCAACAGAGCTGTGCTCTGCCACTTCTCAGCCTTCGTCCTCCCTGCCTGCCCTGCCTTCCCTTCCTTCCCTGCCCACCCTTGCCTTCCATCACCTCCCTCTCTGCAGGCACTATCCGGCAGGTGCAAGGCCTAGATCACCACATCACCGTCGCACTCGAATAACCCTTGGCGGGTTCTCCAGTCCAGCAGTGTGCTCTGCCTCTTCCTTCTGAGCCTTCAACATCCTCGGCCTCCGCAACAGCGAGGAGCTCTCGTTGCTCAGCGATAACAACCTCTGCGATTGTGTTTACATAGATGCGCCTGAATGGAAGTCTGCTGCTGCTGCTCTCCAAGTGTGACCGCATGACCATCTCGTCCTTTTCTTGCCCATTACTTTCCAAATGTCATTCTCCTTATTCTGCTGAGCAGCAGTCTGCTGGTTCTGTTGCCCTATAAGTGACGGCATGTTCTCGTTGTTACTACCCACGAGTTTCCAGAAATGTTAACAAATGGCAATAGGCAAAGGACCTCGTCTTTCAGACTGCAGCTGCTGGAAATGTATGCACTTTTCCTTGGTGTAGTTTGGTTTCAGTTCAGATGGTCCATACATTGCAAGTTGCAACCCATCAACAATCTGCTCGGAGCATGTAACAACTTTATAGTGCTGCACCTCACAGGCATCTGTGACAATACACTTGACAACTTAGACATGAAGCTACACAAGCATTGTGGTTGCATAAGTCCAAAGAGAGCAAAGCACAAGCTGGCATGTCAACACATGACCGAGGCCTGAGTGGGAGTGTAGGCAGGTTGGGGCGAAGTGAAGTCGCAAGGGCAGAAAACAGGAGGCGAATGAATGATATGAGTGGAGGTTGTGAGACGAGTGGGGTTAATGAGAGGAGTAGAACTCAAACTCGTGATTTGCTCGTGTCTAGCAATCCCGTAGGCACCGCTCGAGGAAGTTGCAACGAATGACTGAAGGCTCACCATGAGTACCTGATTGCATGCATTCAGTGCTTCAGGCCTGTCCAAGGCAAGATTGGATTAGGGAGGAGGGTTGAAGTGGCAGTGGTGAAAAGGGAGAAGGAAACAGGAGTGGCAGTGCAGAGACGGAGGGAAACGGGGAGGGGACAAGGGGACGGGGGAGAGTGATGGACAAATGTTGTACAACATTTACATTGAAAGCAAGAGGGGTGGTTTTATCAGCTGCCACACACGTCATTGTTAAGACACATACACACCAGTGCATTCTGTTGAAGCAAACACAGGACAGTACCCAGCACCTCTACTCCAGAGCCTGAACATCTTCTTAGCATTATGAGCTCCCCACATAATTAGCAGTAGTATGCTGAAAGAATGTGTTTGTACGTGAGGCGCAATCTGCTTCTGAGCTTTGGATTTGGCTTCCATCACATCGGAACCACCATGCCAAAAACATTGACTAATTGATTTGTGAAAATTCAGATTAGTACCACCAGGCACAATATTTACATACTTACACGCAAAGCCATCCCACCACTGGGCAGTTCAATTCCACTTCCTCTGGGCGTAAAAAAGGTTTCACAGCAAACTCGATCGCCCCTCTCCGCTTCCCTCAAATGCCAATTGCCCCCTCCCTCCTCCCCATTTGCAAACCGTCCACCCTACCTCAGTTTTGCAAACTTGGCTGTCCTGGTTCGTTCTTGTCACAAATGTACATCCCAGGTTCAGGGGCAGAATACAAACCTTTTTGCTACAAACCTCCCTCTCACCACTCGCCTCGCCACTCCCCTTGCTACCCACTTTACCACTCACATTGCGCTCATATTGAAACTCACGTTACCACTCACCTTACTTACCCACCTCACCACTCACCTTACCACTCACCTTACCACTCACCTTGCCACTCACCTTGCCACTCACCTTACCACTCACCTGACCACTCACCTTACCACTCACCTTACCACTCACCTTACCACTCACCTTGCCACTCACCTTACCACTCACCTTACCACACACCTTACCACTCACCTTACCACTCACCTTACCACTCACCTTACCACTCACCTTACCACTCACCTTGCCACTCACCTTACCACTCACCTTACCACTCACCTTGCCACTCACCTTACCACTCACCTTACCACTCACCTTGCCACTCACCTTGCCACTCACCTTACCACTCACCTTACCAGTCACCTTGCCACTCACCTTACCACTCACCTTACCACTCACCTTACCACTCACCTTACCACTTACCTTACCACTCACCTCACCACTCACCTCACCACTCACCTCATCACTCACCTTACCACTCACCTTACCACTCACCTTACCACTCACCTTGCCACTCACCTTACCACTCACCTTACCACTCAAATTACCACTCACCTCACCACTCACCTCATCACTCACCTTACCACTCACCTCACCACTCACCTCATCACTCACCTTACCACTCACCTTACCACTCACCTCATCACTCACCTTACCACTCACCTTGCCACTCACCTTACCACTCACCTTACCACTCACCTTGCCACTCACCTTGCCACTCACCTTACCACTCACCTTACCACTCACCTTACCACTCACCTTACCGCTCACCTTGCCACTCACCTTGCCACTCACCTTACCACTCACCTTACCACTCACCTTACCACTCACCTTGCCACTCACCTTACCACTTACCTTACCACTCACCTTACCACTCACCTCATCACTCACCTTACCACTCACCTTACCACTCACCTTACCACTCACCTTGCCACTCACCTTACCACTCACCTCATCACTCACCTTGCCACTCACCTTACCACTCACCTTGCCACTCACCTTGCCACTCACCTTGCCACTCACCTTACCACTCACCTTGCCACTCACCTTACCACTCACCTTGCCACTCACCTTACCACTCACCTTACCACTCACCTTACCACTCACCTTACCACTCACCTTACCACTCACCTTGCCACTCACCTTACCACTCACCTTGCCACTCACCTCACCTTACCACTCACCTTACCACTTACCTTACCACTCACCTTACCACTCACCTCATCACTCACCTTACCACTCACCTTACCACTCACCTTACCACTCACCTTGCCACTCACCTTACCACTCACCTCACCACTCACCTTGCCACTCACCTTGCCACTCACCTTACCACTCACCTTGCCACTCACCTTACCACTCACCTTACCACTCACCTTACCACTCACCTTACCACTCACCTTACCACTCACCTTACCACTCACCTTGCCACTCACCTTACCACTCACCTCATCACTCACCTCAGCACTCACCTTACCACTCACCTTACCACTCACCTTACCACTCACCTTGCCACTCACCTTACCACTCACCTCATCACTCACCTTGCCACTCACCTTACCACTCACCTTGCCACTCACCTTGCCACTCACCTTGCCACTCACCTTACCACTCACCTTGCCACTCACCTTACCACTCACCTTGCCACTCACCTTACCACTCACCTTGCCACTCACCTTACCACTCACCTTACCACTCACCTCACCTTACCACTCACCTTACCACTTACCTTACCACTCACCTTACCACCCACCTCATCACTCACCTTACCACTCACCTTACCACTCACCTTACCACTCACCTTGCCACTCACCTTACCACTCACCTCACCACTCACCTTGCCACTCACCTTGCCACTCACCTTACCACTCACCTTGCCACTCACCTTACCACTCACCTTACCACTCACCTTACCACTCACCTTACCACTCACCTTACCACTCACCTTACCACTCACCTTGCCACTCACCTTACCACTCACCTTACCACTCACCTTGCCACTCACCTTACCACTCACCTTACCACTCACCTTGCCACTCACCTTGCCACTCACCTTACCACTCACCTTGCCACTCACCTTACCACTCACCTTACCACTCACCTTACCACTCACCTTACCACTCACCTTACCACTCACCTTACCACTCACCTTACCACTCACCTCAGCACTCACCTTACCACTCACCTTACCACTCACCTTACCACTCACCTTACCACTCACCTTACCACTCACCTTGCCACTCACCTTGCCACTCACCTTACCACTCACCTTGCCACTCACCTTACCACTCACCTTACCACTCACCTTGCCACTCACCTTGCCACTCACCTTACCACTCACCTTACCACTCACCTTGCCACTCACCTTACCACTCACCTTACCACTCACCTTACCACTCACCTTACCACTTACCTTACCACTCATCTCACCACTCACCTCACCACTCACCTCATCACTCACCTTACCACTCACCTTACCACTCACCTTACCACTCACCTTGCCACTCACCTTACCACTCACCTCACCACTCACCTTACCACTCACCTTACCACTCACCTTGCCACTCACCTTGCCACTCACCTTACGACTCACCTTGCCACTCACCTTACGACTCACCTTACCACTCACCTTACCACTCACCTTACCGCTCACCTTACCACTCACCTTGCCACTCACCTTACCACTCACCTTACCACTCACCTTACCACTCACCTTGCCACTCACCTTACCACTTACCTTACCACTCACCTTACCACTCACCTCATCACTCACCTTACCACTCACCTTACCACTCACCTTACCACTCACCTTGCCACTCACCTTACCACTCACCTCATCACTCACCTTGCCACTCACCTTACCACTCACCTTGCCACTCACCTTGCCACTCACCTTGCCACTCACCTTACCACTCACCTTGCCACTCACCTTACCACTCACCTTGCCACTCACCTTACCACTCACCTTGCCACTCACCTTACCACTCACCTTACCACTCACCTCACCTTACCACTCACCTTACCACTTACCTTACCACTCACCTTACCACTCACCTCATCACTCACCTTACCACTCACCTTGCCACTCACCTTACCACTCACCTCACCACTCACCTTGCCACTCACCTTGCCACTCACCTTACCACTCACCTTGCCACTCACCTTGCCACTCACCTTACCACTCACCTTACCACTCACCTTACCACTCACCTTACCACTCACCTTACCACTCACCTTACCACTCACCTTGCCACTCACCTTACCACTCACCTTGCCACTCACCTTACCACTCACCTTACCACTCACCTTGCCACTCACCTTGCCACTCACCTTGCCACTCACCTTGCCACTCACCTTGCCACTCACCTTACCACTCACCTTACCACTCACCTTACCACTCACCTTACCACTCACCTTACCACTCACCTTACCACTCACCTCAGCACTCACCTTACACACTCACCTTACCACTCACCTTACCACTCACCTTACACTCACCTTACCACTCACCTTACCACTCACCTTGCCACTCACCTTACCACTCACCTTACCACTCACCTTGCCACTCACCTTGCCACTCACCTTACCACTCACCTTACCACTCACCTTGCCACTCACCTTGCCACTCACCTTACCACTCACCTTACCACTCACCTTACCACTCACCTTACCACTTACCTTACCACTCACCTCACCACTCACCTCACCACTCACCTCATCACTCACCTTACCACTCACCTTACCACTCACCTTACCACTCACCTTGCCACTCACCTTACCACTCACCTTACCACTCACCTTACCACTCACCTCACCACTCACCTCACAACTCACCTCATCACTCACCTTACCACTCACCTCACCACTCACCTCACCACTCACCTCACCACTCACCTTACCACTCACCTTACCACTCACCTCACCACTCACCTTACCACTCACCTTGCCACTCACCTTACCGCTCACCTTGCCACTCACCTTGCCACTCACCTTACCACTCAGCTTACCACTCACCTTACCACTCACCTTACCACTCACCTTACCGCTCACCTTGCCACTCACCTTGCCACTCACCTTACCACTCACCTTACCACTCACCTTACCACTCACCTTGCCACTCACCTTGCCACTCACCTTGCCACTCACCTTACCACTCACCTTACCACTCACCTTACCACTCACCTTACCACTCACCTTACCACTCACCTTACCACTCACCTTACCACTCACCTTACCACTCACCTTACCACTCACCTTACCACTAACCTTGCCACTCACCTTACCACTCACCTTGCCACTCACCTTGCCACTCACCTTACCACTCACCTTGCCACTCACCTTACCACTCACCTTGCCACTCACCTTGCCACTCACCTTGCCACTCACCTTGCCACTCACCTTGCCACTCACCTTGCCACTCACCTTACCACTCACCTTGCCACTCACCTTGCACTCACCTTGCACCTTGCCACTCACCTTGCCACTCACCTTACCACTCACCTTACCACTCACCTTACCACTCACCTTACCACTTACCTTACCACTCACCTCATCACTCACCTCATCACTCACCTTACCACTCACCTTACCACTCACCTCACCACTCACCTCACCACTCACCTCACCACTCACCTCACCACTCACCTCATCACTCACCTTACCACTCACCTTGCCACTCACCTTACCACTCACCTTGCCACTCACCTTACCACTCACCTCACCTTACCACTCACCTTACCACTCACCTTACCACTCACCTCACCACTCACCTCACCACTCACCTCACCACTCACCTTACCACTCACCTTACCACTCACCTTGCCACTCACCTTACCACTCACCTTACCACTCACCTTGCCAATCACCTTACCACTCACCTTACCACTCACCTTGCCACTCACCTTGCCACTCACCTTACCACTCACCTTACCACTCACCTTACCACTCACCTTACCACTCACCTCACCACTCACCTCACCACTCACCTTATCACTCACCTTACCACTCACCTTGCCACTCACCTTACCACTCACCTTACCACTCACCTTACCACTCACCTTACCACTCACCTTACCACTCACCTTACCACTCACCTTACCACTCACCTTACCACTCACCTTACCACTCACCTTACCACTCACCTTGCCACTCACCTTACCACTCACCTTGCCACTCACCTTGCCACTCACCTTGCCACTCACCTTGCCACTCACCTTGCCACTCACCTTGCCACTCACCTTGCCACTCACCTTACCACTCACCTTACCACTCACCTTACCACTCACCTTACCACTCACCTTACCACTCACCTTACCACTCACCTTACCACTCACCTTACCACTCACCTTGCCACTCACCTTACCACTCACCTTACCACTCACCTTACCACTCACCTTACCACTCACCTTACCACTCACCTTACCACTCACCTTACCACTCACCTTACCACTCACCTTACCACTCACCTTACCACTCACCTTGCCACTCACCTTGCCACTCACCTTGCCACTCACCTTGCCACTCACCTTGCCACTCACCTTACCACTCACCTTACCACTCACCTTACCACTCACCTTACCACTCACCTTACCACTCACCTTGCCACTCACCTTGCCACTCACCTTACCACTCACCTTACCACTCACCTTACCACTCACCTTACCACTCACCTTACCACTCACCTTACCACTCACCTTACCACTCACCTTGCCACTCACCTTGCCACTCACCTTGCCACTCACCTTGCCACTCACCTTGCCACTCACCTTGCCACTCACCTTGCCACTCACCTTGCCACTCACCTTACCACTCACCTTACCACTCACCTTACCACTCACCTTACCACTCACCTTACCACTCACCTTACCACTCACCTTGCCACTCACCTTGCCACTCACCTTGCCACTCACCTTGCCACTCACCTTACCACTCACCTTACCACTCACCTTACCACTCACCTTACCACTCACCTTGCCACTCACCTTGCCACTCACCTTGCCACTCACCTTGCCACTCACCTTGCCACTCACCTTGCCACTCACCTTGCCACTCACCTTACCACTCACCTTACCACTCACCTTACCACTCACCTTACCACTCACCTTACCACTCACCTTACCACTCACCTTGCCATTCACCTTGCCACTCACCTTGCCACTCACCTTGCCACTCACCTTACCACTCACCTTACCACTCACCTTACCACTCACCTTACCACTCACCTTACCACTCACCTTACCACTCACCTTACCACTCACCTTGCCACTCACCTTGCCACTCACCTTGCCACTCACCTTGCCACTCACCTTACCACTCACCTTACCACTCACCTTACCACTCACCTTGCCACTCACCTTGCCACTCACCTTGCCACTCACCTTGCCACTCACCTTGCCACTCACCTTGCCACTCACCTTACCACTCACCTTACCACTCACCTTACCACTCACCTTACCACTCACCTTACCACTCACCTTACCACTCACCTTACCACTCACCTTACCACTCACCTTACCACTCACCTTACCACTCACCTTACCACTCACCTTACCACTCACCTTGCCACTCACCTTACCACTCACCTTACCACTCACCTTACCACTCACCTTACCACTCACCTTACCACTCACCTTACCACTCACCTTACCACTCACGTTACCACTCACCTTACCACTCACCTTACCACTCACCTTACCACTCACCTTGCTACTGTTCTTCCCACTCCTCGTCCTGCTTGTCCTGCCAGGGCATGTGAGCTTGTGGGAGGGCCAGTGTGCCTTTTGGCACTCTCTGCTGCAATACGCCATCTTGCCACACCCACTGCACCTCCTCAGCTTCACTCCGCCACCCTCCGCCGTTACACACCCCGCAGCACCACACGCACGCCCCCCTAAAGACAGAGGACCGGAGCCTTGTGCGTTTGAATTGGGTTTCGTGTTAGAAACGGCTCTTGCAGCAACGCTAGGTGCAGCGAGGGTGGATGCAGCACCAGAAGAGGGTGGTGCAGTGGCAGAGTTCTTTGAAGCAGCAATGGATGTTGCAGCAGAGATTCTCACAGCAGCGGCCATGGAAGCAGCAGCAGCTGTGCTTGTCTCAGCAGCAGCAGCAGCAGCAGCTGTGCTTGACACAGCAGCAGTGGTGTTCACAGGAGCAGGATGGGTGGAACGGACAGCAGGAGTGGGAGAGGCACCCGGATGAGAAGAGGCAGCAGCAGCAGCAGGGTGGGCGGAAGGGGCAGCAGGGGAGGCAGGGCGGTAGCACGGCTCCCCCAGCAGCATCTCTCGCAGACATGCCACCAGATTGACTCCCCCCGGCCATGCCTTCAAATAAGCCGCCTCCTCCCCCTTGTTGCCCTTCCGCTTGCTGCAGATACTAGCAAGGGCAATGGCAGGGCCATCCTGGTGCTTCATGTCTTCACGGAACCTGGGCAAGGCAGACCACTCAGACACCTGCATCACCGTCTCTGCATGCTCGCTCGTACCATACTCCCTTGACTGGCTGCCACTGCACGCGGGCCTGCCAGCCCCCGTACTTGCAGCAGGCAGCATTGCCACCTCGAACCACGACTGCACCTCCTCCCACACATCCCCACGATCACCCTCACCCCTCCCACTTTCTCCACCCTCCCCTCCCTCTCCACTGTCCCCATTCCTAGCACCCCTCCTGCCCGCCTTGTCGTTCGCCCCATTGCCGGCCCCATCAGCCTTGGAATTCCCCTCCCCTTCAGCCCCACTTTGCGGGAGGAGAGCCGTGGAGTGGTGAAGGGCAAGGGTGAGCAGGAAGAGGATGGGTACCTCCTCCACCCCTTCCTGCAGCGCACGCACGCAGCCATACGGAGCATCCAGCCGCAGGCCGGTGAAAATGTTGCGATACTCATCCGTGTGCGGCGGGAAGACAGAGACGAAGCGGTGGACGAGGGCGGCAGCAGGGCGGAAGGCGTAGGTGGCGATGAAAGCGACGACGGGGACGTGGGAGGTGTAGATGGTGATGCAGCGGCTGCAGTTGGCACATGCCGGTGGCACGAAGAGCACACTGGCGAACTCCAGTATCAAGTCCACGTCTGCCCTGCACCGCACCATCGGACGCGTTTCAGCCCCGAGCGAGACACCTTTGGTGGGAGCTTTCCGAACAGCTGCTGGTGCTGCCGCATGCCCTCTGTTCCTGCGATCCCGCCTGCCATCCGCCCTGCCCAGGCCAAAACATCTGGCACTTGAGTCGTCAGGAAATTTCATAGCAGCTTCATCTCCCTCGGGCCACTCCTCCCACTCCGGAAGGCGGCTGCTTCCATCCAAAGGCTCGGGAACAGCACCGAACCTGACCAGTAGGCTCGGAAGATCCCGAAGCGGGTGGCGCATGGGCAGGACCTTGCCCTGCGGCCTGTCCTTGAAGCAGCTCTTGGCGGAGATGAAATCTGAGCCATAGACCCGAAGCCACTGCAAGATGCAGGCAACCCGATACGTGAGCAGCCCAAGAGCAGGGAATGTCTTGACAGGCACGAGGCAAGTCTCACGGGATCCTTTGGTACAAGAGTTGAACGTGCCACCGCTGCCGGTTGATCCACTGCTGCTGCTGAGGGTTGGTCTGCCTCGGGCTGAGGCAGCAGCCGCCTTTGAAGCTCGACGCCCTTTCGTTGGTGCCGCTGCTGCTGCTGTCCTGAGTCCTCCTCCTCTTGCCCCTGCCCCTTTCATCCCTGATGCCAGCCCCTGCTGTGTGAGCCTCCCCCTGGCCTCCGTGATGGCAGCATCTTCCACCATGCTGTTGCTGCTGGTGCTATTGGCCCCTGCGAAGAACATGGCTCCCAGACTGCGGTGCTCCGGCCTGGAGAGCACTGAGGCGACTGCCAGGGCGAAGTCAGTGGCACCCACGCCACTCACATACATGCCCTTGGGAATACCCCTGCCACTATTCCTGCTACCGGTGCTGCTGCTGCCGCTGCTGCTGTCACTCCTGATGCTGATGCTGCTGCTGCTGCTGCGGCTGCTGCTGTCCCCCTCACTGCAGTGGCTGCACCGGAACTCCCTCCCGTCCCCTCCTCCATGCTCCAGAATCCAAGCCATGCCGTCCACATACCTCTCCCACACACGCCCCTTCAAATGCTCCCTCCACTTCAAGTCCTTCCTATCCCTCCCGCACCTGCTAGCAACCCCTTTGACCTCTACCATATTCGCTGTCTCCTCCCCACCTCCGTGCTTCCCAGAATCAACCCCATGTGACGCCTTCTCACCGGTCTTTCCCCCGCCTACCCCCCTCCCCTCCGCGTGCTCCTTTCCCAGCCAGCCTGACAGCACATGCTGCACGAAGAAACCAAACCCTTCCTGCAGATCAGCACTCTCCTTCACCCCCAGCACCTGCACCAGCATGGACGCAGCATGGTCCTGCTCCTCCTGCCTGCCCGCCCCCAGCTGGGCCACCAAGGCTGGGTACACCGGATCATCAATATAAACATGAGCTTTCCATAGCGTGTCGATTCGGGGCCACCTCGCCACAAGCACGAGGAAGACAGCGAAGCTGACAGCACGGCGGTAGGCAGCCCAGCAGTTGCTGCATCGCTAGCAACAGGACCACGGTGCGGAATCAACAGCAGCAGCACCAGCGGCAGGAATGGTCAAACTTGCAGGCAGGCGGGATCTGATTCTCTCCAGGTCCATGAGCACGCCCACACGAGGCTCAGCCATCCACTCGAGCAGCATCACTTCCTCACAGACGAACGGGGCAAGAGTGCACTTGCACATGAACTGCGCAAGAGGCTCCTCCTCCTCCTCTTGCTTCCCAAACGCTGGCACTTCAAAGGAATACTCCAGCACGCCCCTGTTGACCACGTCCAGGTGTGCAAGGGGGGTGGTGCGAGGCTGCTCCACATGCAGGAGCGATTGGAAGAGGTCAAGGCTCTGCATGGTAAGAGCCCGCTGTGCTCCAAGACTAAGCACTTGGTTGAAGCAGCACTCGCACTCAGCCGCGTCCCACCAGCCATGCACGTCCAGGTAATGAACCATGTCCGCCCGACACAGCACTTGAGGCTTCCCCGGTGCTTCCTGAGCTCCCATTCCCCCTATCCCCCCCGCGCTCTGTGTAACCGCCTGCATGTGAGAATTCCACCGCCTCAATACCTCCTGCCGACCACGCCAAATCTCCTCCTTGAATTCCGAAAGACCTCCGCCGCAGGATGAGCCACTCCCTGGTAAATCTCCTTTCGGCTTCGTGTCCTCGCCCTCCTCCTCCTCGTCGCTGCTGGAGCCGATGTGGTCCCACTTGCTGTAATCGACTGTAGAAGTTCTAGGTGCAGCAGCAGTAGTGATTGGTGCAGCAGCACTTGTGATTGGAGCAGCAGCAGTAGGTGGAGCAGCCGCAGATTCAGCAGCTTGAGCAGCAACAACAGCAACACTTGGTGCAGCAGGAGGGAGAGTAGCAGCAGCAGCAGAAGGAGGCACCTCAGCAGCAACCGCAACAGCAGGAGCAACAGCAACAACCGGAGGCACAATCGCAACAGGTGGAGCTATAGGGGCCTTCACGCTCTGATCAGCCCCGTCCTTCCGCTTCTCCACTTCACCACCAGTCACTGTCTTCACGGGAAACACCTTAACGGTGGAACCCGGTTTCAGCTTCGCTTGCGCAACGGTGGAGTCAGGCGAGAGGTACACCACCTGACCTAGCACCATGAACCGGACTGGCTGCGTCCCACACACCGAGTCAGTGTCCTCAGCGGCTTCCTCGCCATCGTCGCCTCGCTGCTGCACGTGACGTGCCTCGCACACCGAATCCCCGGTTCCTGGCGGCGCCTGGCGTGCATCGCACGGCAGGCAGCAGTCCGGCAGGTGCGACTGAAACAGTCGGCTGAAGACCGATCGGAGAGCCTCCTCTGGGGAGGCAGCGACGTGAACGTCCACGTGGGACGAGGCAGATGCTTTATCGCCACATCGGCTATCATTGGAATGTAAGTCGCTGCTATGATGGTCCTCGGATTCGCGGGGAACCAAGCTTATGGGAATTCGAAACCGAACCTCAAAAGCCATACCCGCACTCCAGATAACGTGGAGCGAACTTACTCCTCAAAAGAACACTATATGAACGAAGCCGCGTGTTCATCGCTAACTCTGTCATCCATATGTGCTGCATTCGCTGCTGAAGGCTCCTAGCATGTGGTGGTGATCTCGATAAATATGCTCCGAGGATTCTGGAATATGATGGTGTTCGAATTCTGGTGGCGAAAGTTGGGTTTTTTTATGACGACGTGGTTTCAGCTCAGGTTCAGTTCGCTTGAAGCGAAAGACGAACACAGCGAAAATATGCTCACTGATTTCGCAGCAGTGCAACACCAGATTCGACCGACAGAATATTCGGTTACCGTTTTGCCAACCCAATGTCGAGTGTTGAACCGAGCAAGACCTTTTGCGCGACAAGCACGAAATGTCGTAACTGAAATCAGTCTTGTTCGCAGCTTCAGATTTTAGTGCTAAACCCTAAACCCGGAAATCGACTTTCAGCTTCGAATAACACCTCCATGAGTGCACCTTGTTGCAACACAGCTTGTCGAACGGTAATAACGCGACCTATCATGTGACTCTATCAAAACGATGTGACAGCCTTTGCCTCCTTAATAGCAAGAGCCCTGAGTCATGAGTCTGGGAACCATCGCGGGTCGTTTCATCGAGTCCATTGGATACGAGCGATGTGATAAAATGCAATGGTATGACATCAAGTCAGTCAACAACAATCGAGGTTGCGGCTATGAGCGCGGCTGTAACTACACTGGCCGCATCCCTGCGTCTGCAAAGAGCAGCGTACCGGACGGAAGTGCTTCAGAGTCCTGGAAATCGCCTCTATTTTTTTGTATCAGATAATGAGTCTGAGGATTCGAGACCTGGCTAAGAGCCACTGGAACGACGAACCGCGGATTCAGGAGGCGGAGCGTGCGATTGTAGGCGTAGGATGGGCTTGTGATGCGACCGATAATCCGCAAAATCGAAATCAGAACAATCGATGCTGGCGACGACAACCTCAGCATAAAACGAGAAGTATAGGGATGCAGAGAAGGAGATGGTGAAGGAGCGGTGGAGGCAGCAGGCGCTGCGGCAAGCGGCGAGACGGACGAAGCAATCGTCAAGCAGTGCATGCGGCGTTGGCGGCAGCAGTGGCGGCTGCAGGGTGGGCGGGAAGGAGGGGGAGGGGCAGGTGAAAGGGGGGAATGCTGATAGGGGCTGGCGGGTGATTTGACAACTTGGAAGTAACCAACGCTTTGAGGGGTGGAGATTCGTGTGAAACTCACTCAGGAGAGGGATTGGTGAGAGGGGGGTTGAAGGAAAGGGGAGGGATGGGATGGGGGGCGATGTGAGAGGCGATGCGTGAGAGGCTGTGTGTGGGAGGATGTGTGCGAGCGAGAGTCAATCTGTTGGAGTCCATGTGTGAGAGTCACTCATAGGACTGTGAGGGGCCGCTGAAGAGGGGGGGGGCTCCAAAGGGAGTTCTAGAGGATCCGCCTAAACGGGGAGGGGGTGCCCACTCTCCATTCCCACCCATTTCCAAGTCCTCCGTTCCCATCCAAACCTCATTCCCTCTTCCCACCCCTCCCCTCATCCCTGTCACCTCCAAGGCCGCGCCCCTCCTGCTTGCTCACATCCACTCGCACCCACTCGCGCATGCACACTGCTCGCCAAGGCACCACCGCAGGAGGACCATATCGAACCCTCCGCTCACGCGGGCCGGTTGGAATGGCTGGGCCTGCAATGTGCATGTATGGGCATCACCATGCGTGTCAAGCCGGTCGTTGACTGCACCGTGCCTCACTGGAATGATGCCTCACTGGAATGATGCCTCACTGGAATGATGCCTCACTGGAATGATGCCTCACTGGAATGATGCCTCACTGGAATGATGCCTCACCGGAATGATGCCTCACAATATGTACTACACACGACTTATGGGCCCTTTCTTTTTCTCTGTTTTGCAGGGATGTAATTTCCTTCTCTCTCACACCATCTCACTCGCACTCGCAATCTCCCTCCTACCCCGACTCTTCTTCCCACTCCCCCAACTCCCTCCCTTTTCCTCCAACCTCCCCTCCTCTCCCTCCGCCTCCACACACTCCTCTGCCTCCCTTCCTGGAACCCTCCTCCTTCGCCTGCAACTCTCTCTTTGGCTCCTGGGCTGGGATACCGCCTTCCCCGCTACAAGACGAAGCAGGCCACCCGATAAATTTCTCCCATGTCTCAGCAGCCAATCAGCAACTTCCCCCTGGCGAGATTAAGCAGGTTCGGCGAGGGCTGCGCTTGCTTCGGAGAAGTGCTGCCTGTCTCGCTGCTGCCCACGCCGGCAGGTTCGGGATCGCCAGACCTGGAGATGAGGCTCGGGGAGGAGGTGGTGCTGAGCTGGACGAGGTTGCTGAGCTGGCAATGATGATGTCAGCTGCCACGCGGGACACGCGATCACCCTTCCTGCGGTAAGCTGAGTTAGTCCTCCTCACACTTTCCGCACGTGCTATGGTAAAGATTTCTCCTAAGCTGCAGCTCGCCGAGTCTTCATGGCTTTCCTCCTCACACTTTCCGCACGTGCTACGGTAAGCTTAGCTCACGGTCTTCAATTCGTCCAAAGTTCCCCTTTTTCCGTCCTCCTCACACTTTCCCCCTCTCGCGTCCCTTCCTCCCTTCCCTCTCTTTCCCTCCCCCACCTTTCTTGTCTTGCAACAACCTGACATGCAACTCATCGTTTCACCCCAATCTTTTTCTCCACCCCACCGTAATGCACCACAATACTCAGACCTCCCCACCTTTCCTCCAACAACCTGTTCCGTTCTCCCTTTCCTTTCTCTCTTCCCCTTCTCCTCCTCACTTTGCCTTCCTTGCAGCAACCAGGCATGTGACTCCTCGTTCCTGTTCTCCTCCCCAACGTCCACCATTGCTTGAAACCCTCCCTTCCCTGCCCCCTTCCCTGCCCCCTCCCCCACTTTAATTTCTTTGCAGCAACCTGGCATGTGACTCGTCGTTCCTTTTCACCCCCCCCAACCTCCACCACTACTCAGCCTCCCCACCTGGTCCCTCACCATCCAGCTCTCTTTCACGCTGTCCACTCTTCCTTCCCCTTTCCTGCCCCTTCCCCTTCTCCCTTCCCTTCTCCTCCCCCGCCTTGCTTTCCTTGCAGCAACCAGGCATTTGACTCCTCGTTCCTTTTTCTCCCCACCAACCTCCACCACTGCTCAGCCTCCCCACCTAAAACCGCACCATCCAGCACTTCCCCCCTTCGCTGCTGCTGCTCCCTCTGCTTCTGCCGAAGGGGGAGCAGGGGAAGGGGTGCAAGTGCCTCACGAGAACCTTCTTGGGAACTCCCTTGTCGAGGACTATATAAGCACAACAGCAGCAACCCTGGTGAGTGGAGGGAGATGATAAGAGATGAGAAGAGATGTGATGGCAACAAGGGCTAATTCGTTTTAGGGCTATAAGGTTGGTTGTGAGACGTCTCGAAGCACAACAACAGCACCGCCCTGGTGAGTGAAGGGAGATGAGGAAAGATGAGAAGGAAGGTAGGCTTTGTTTATTCTACACTTACATAATCTAAGGTTGGTTGTGAGACGTCTCAGAGCACAACAGCAGCAACAGGCCTGGTGAGTGAAGGGAGATGAGGAAAGATAAGAAGTAATTTAGGCCTGATTTATTCCAAAACTCCCATTCTGCTTTAGGTATGTATTGAAACCTCCACCTCTCTCCCTTATTTAACCCCACACTCCTTCCCATCCTCCCGCTCCCTCCCTTATTCCAAGCTGCACGGCTGCAGAATGCCCTGTATTGTCACCTTCGATACAAGCACAAACAAAACACTTTCGCATTCAACGTTTAACCCCTCCTGCTCTCCCTCCCTCCCCGCTTCCAAGCAGCACGGTCGCAGAATACCCCGGAAAGTCGTTTCTGATACAAGAACAAGCGCCGCTCTTCCCCACACCCATCGTAACACCATGGGCCCCAGCCCCAACACACCTCTGAACCCCAGCATATCAAATCTTAAAGGGCAGGTTCGGACATGCCATCCTATCTGGTCTCTGAACCTGGTGCAAATGGGTTGAATCTCAAGCAGAGGCTGCTGGGATTGAGAGGGAAGGGGCATGGTGAAGGAATGGGGTCTAAGCGGGAGAGAGGGAGTGGGGGAGAGAGGGAAGGAGGCGGGGGGGAGGGGGAAGTGGTGGGGGGGGGGGGATTGAGTGGGCGGTGGTGGATTCGGTTCAGTTGCCACCTCCCCCCAGTGATGCTGAGGATATGGAGCATTGGATTCGAGCCATGATTGTTGATGCAAAGAGGTGATGTAGGGGGGATGGAGAGGGTGAAAAGGGGAGGGGATAAGGTAGCAGGAGGTGGAGGGAGAGCAGGAGATTAAAGGTACACCAGGAGAAATTGTACCGTATGAAAGGACAACATTGTATCGTACATATTTCCGGTGTATGGCTGTTAGAAAGTCATACTTGTACCAGCTCTACAAAATATGATATAGAGTACATTCCTGCCTTGATGCTCTTCGAACTATGCGTCACAAACCTTCCAGTACCGTACCAGGAAAAAATTCCTGCCTGTCTAGCCATTTTACGTGATGTTTGTGTGCTGCAGAGGGCATCCAAATATCTTACCAGAAAGTGCAACGCAACAGCCCGTTGGGTGTGTCGTGCCTGCTAGTATTCTCATAAGTACTTACAAGGAGGGCTGGCTGGTTGGCACACCAAGAGAGAAGGTCAGAGTGTAAGAGATAGGTGAACAGAAACAAGCTTGGGCTGGGTATGTAAGAGAATTACGGTATCTTACACTTATGGTATGTAAACTTTTACAGCATGCTGATCATACAGGTGCCGCATTCCAGAGGCGCCTAAAGAACATCCAAGATAAATCCCAAATTGTCAAAGGTGTCCCACCAGCAGTGATTTCTCCCGCAGCAGCAACGGCCATGGCAGCAACCAGCTTGCTCATTCTTCCCGAAGCTGCTGAGATGGAATAGCTTTTGAGGCATCTCAGAAAAGTCATGCCTGTGTTACACCGGAAGTCCCATCGGCAGTGAATTCTTCAACAGCCGCAACAGCCATGGCAGCAACCCGCGCACTGAGCCTCCCCGAAGCCCGCTGGGACTTGCAGCCGTGTGGTCTTGACAGAGAGCTGTTGCATGGAGAGAGATTGCTGACACATGGAGAGAGCTTGCTGGCATATGGAGAGAGCTTCCCTGCAGAATATGCGCCGTGGTGATGCCGCTGCTTCTGACGAAGCACGTCGGATGTGAGCTTGCGACACGAGTTGACCGTGCTGCACGTGGTTCCGTACGTTGTCTTGATCGTGAGCGTCGCAAGCGGGAACGTGAAGGCAGAGGAGGGGGAATCATCAGCAGTAGGCAGGGGACCCTTAGGTGATGCAGCAGCAGCAGCAGCAGACGTGCTGGAAAATGAGGGTGCAGGTTGGATGGCAAATGCAGGGGGAGGTTGGACAGCAGAAGCAGCAGCAGCCTTGGGAATGCTTCTAGGAGAACCAGAGCCGGAGAATGAAGATGGAAACAACGAGGCGCCACAAACCCAAGGGTCGTTCAGAACCTCGTCAATGGACGGTCGGATCTGAGGGTCCGTTGCGAGCATCGAACGGATGAGATTCTTCGCTTGGCCTGAGATGAGCCACCAACAGCGGGAGTCCCAGTCCTTGCTTTCGTCAAACCTTCTGCGACCATTCGCGAAAGTCGGCCATTTCCCGGACAGCATCGCGTACAGGGTAACACCAAGGCTCCAAATGTCCGCAGCGAAATCGTACGATTTTCCCGCCAAAACCTCGGGAGCCTCGTAAGGGGAGCTGCCTGCATAGCCATTGATCTTCTCCCCTGGCGCAAGCACCTTCGCTGTTCCGAAATCCGCGAGTTTCGTGGTGAATTCGCAACCTCGACCCATGATGTCGCTTATTAGGGTTAATCTAGGAGACCCACTAGGTGAACCGCTTTCAGACGATACTCGCCATAGGAGAGAACTTGAAGTTTTGGCGGGAAACAAAAGAATGTTGTCGGGCTTGACGTCGCGATGAATAACCCCTTTATAGTGGCACTGCTTTAAAGCCATGGCGACTCCTTTGAACAGCTCACGCGCCTCGGACTCCGGAATCCGTCCCTTTTGCTCTATCCGCGTTAGAAGATCGCCACCTGTAGCGAGCTCCATTACAAGCACCATCCCCTTCCCACCCTCTCCGATAAAAACATCCTCGAGAGTAACGATGTTTTCGCACCCTTTCAGGAGCGAAAGAGCCGTTACTTCCCGTTGCGCGGCGTCAACGGCTTGCTTGCGCGCCTCGACCACCTTGCAGGCGAGTCGCTTGCCGGACACGCGCTCCGCGCATTCCGCAACGACGCCGTATCGTCCCTTTCCCAGATCACCCCTGAATTCATACTTCTCCGCAAAAGCGCTCAGAGACTTGTGCTGCGCCATGAATTGATTCATTACCCGTTATAACTGAAAACGGGGACGTATCTTGTTTGAATTCAGTAACAAGTGATTCAATCGATCTTAAGTGATGCGGGAGATCGAGCACTACGGCGAATGCGGAAAATTTTCTCCGACTGTAGGATCGTCTGAGCGAATGCGGCAGTGGAAGATGTGAAGGTTTGATCATCCGCAGTGCTTTTGGAAAATGACGTGAAGATTTGATGCGACTGACGACGAAAGCTCGAGATGACGCCATGGTAAGTACTACTACCCGATATTCCTGCGAAGGGAGTCGCGTCGCGTCGCGGCACGCTACCACCAATCAGACGAAACCAGGAGTTTCCTGGGTGCTGCTGTGGATGGATGAAGTGACTCACTAGCTCGGAAGCTCCTCATAGCAGCACCAATCACGCGCAACCAGGAGTTTCCTGGGTGCTGCTGCTGCTGGTACCTCGACAGTGCCGACTCACGCGCCACGCGCGAGTCATATGTACGAAGGACAACTAAGTTGACGATCTAATGGGTAACTTTGCCTTGGCTGCTGTGGAGCGAAAAGGAGAGTGGGAGGGTAGGAGGGTGCAGAGGAACTGAGCGGCTCAACTTGACGCGCTTTTGCGATAAGCAGTTGATCTACTCCCCGGGTAACCCTGTCTGTCGTGATTAGGTCTGAGAAATTGTTTCGCCTGGGTGTGTAGACCCAAACCCCCGAGCCGCCCATTCCCACCCTCCCCTGGTAACCCTTTCAGTCGTGATTGGGTTTGGGAAATTCGTTCGCCTAAGAATTGGACGGTAACCGCTCTCCTCAACCCTCCGCCCTCGCCCACTCCTCCTCTTCCCCCCACTCCTGCCCCTGCTTCCCCTTCCGCCTGACAACCTGGAACAACAAGCCTTTCAGCGGCTGCTAGGAAGGAGGCGTGGGGCGCAAGCGCGTTAGGCAACAGTCAGCAGCGAGTGGGCCCAGTTTGGCGTGAGCGAACATCGCACGAGTTACTCAGCAGGTGTTATATTCGCAGGTTTTGTATGTAGAAGCGATAAAACCTGCGAATCCGATTGTTACCGGCTATTCGTGATGTCGAGTTTGGTCAAATTTCACGGAAATTTGAGGACCCCACGACGAGGTCAGCGCAGACTGTCAGCGTCGTTTCACGCGCATCCTCCTACGAACGAATAACGGTAGGAGTACGTGACGTATCGCTGCTAGGAGGGGACGTGGGGCAGCAAGCGCGTTGGGCAACAGTCAGCGGAGTGGGCCCGGTTTGCGCGTGGGCGGAAATCGTACGAGTTACTCAGTAGGTCACGTTGAATGATGCCTCACCGGAATGATGCCTCACCGGAATGATGCCTCACCGGAATGATGCCTCACCGGAATGATGCCTCACCGGAATGATGCCTCACCGGAATGATGCCTCACCGGAATGATGCCTCACCAGAATGATGCCTCACCGGAATGATGCCTCACCGGAATGATGCCTCAACCACTGCTGCACCGCCGCCAGCGGTGCCGCGGCCAGAAACGTAATGATTTTCCATCAGCTGTGCGCGTGTCTGCATGCGTAGGACGTATGCGTCTCCTACCTGCCTGCCTGTCTTTCCCATAGTCGCTGTTGCTGCCCGCATGAACCCTCATGCAACCCACTGCACCAACTGCACTCACTGTACTCGCTATCTCTTGCCATTTGTCATGCAGTCTTGGCGCACTGCTCTTGCACCAGCGCACTCTCCCCTCCCCTCCCCACACCCTCTCCCTCGCCCCCTCCCTTCCATCTCCCCCACCCGTCCACCCCAGCACGGTCGTTCGCCCCTCGCGCGAGTGCACTGAAGGCACCATCGCGCCCCTTCCCCATGCGATTCAAGCAGCGTGTGGGCGCACTGACTACCTGGGCAACCTGTGGGTCACAAGTGGGTCAGTGTGAGGTCAGTGTCAGGCCATTCTCAGGTCAGTCTAAGCCCACTCTACCCCTGCCCCACTTAACACTGTATAAATGTGTGTACCATTACAATCCCCTTGATGCTTGAGTTGCTGTTGTTACCTAAGCTGCTTGATGTACTCTACAGTAAAATCACAAACATCCACTTTCTTCTCGCCTCAGATTCCTGGAAAATGAGTTTGTTGATTCGACCTGGAACAACTCAGGCATTTCCTAAAAATCACAACACCCTACCCTCCATGATCGGCTAGGTCTGAGTTTCCAATACGCTACTAGGTTTATGTGCACTAGAGAATGAAAGCAGGACCATCAAAGTTCGAAAAACTAAAGCAAGACCACGGTGCTGGCGAGATTCACGATATTGTTCAGGCACAGGAAGAAAAGAGTTCGGCTAAAGAGAAGGAGAGGGGGAAGGAGTGGCGGCAGCATGCGCTGCGGCAGGCGGCGAGATGAGCAGGGACACCGCCAGTCAACGCAAGAGGCGCTGGCGGCAGAAGTGGCAGCAGTGGGGAAGGAGGGCGGTAAGGAGGGCGAGAAGGAGGGCGGTAAGGAGGGCGAGAAGGAGGGCGGTAAGGAGGGCGAGAAGGAGGGCGGTAAGGAGGGCGAGAAGGAGGGCGGTAAGGAGGGCGAGAAGGAGGGCGGTAAGGAGGGCGAGAAGGAGGGCGGTAAGGAGGGCGAGAAGGAGGGCGGTATGGAGGGCGAGAAGGAGGGCGGTAAGGAGGGCGAGAAGGAGGGCGGTAAGGAGGGCGAGAAGGAGGGCGGTAAGGAGGGCGAGAAGGAGGGCGGTAAGGAGGGCGAGAAGGAGGGCGGTAAGGAGGGCGAGAAGGAGGGCGGTAAGGAGGGCGAGAAGGAGGGCGGTAAGGAGGGCGAGAAGGAGGGCGGTAAGGAGGGCGAGAAGGAGGGCGGTAAGGAGGGCGAGAAGGAGGGCAGGAAGGAGGGCAGGAAGGAGGGCAGGAAGGAGGGCTGGGGGGCGGTGAAGGGGGGTCTGCTGATGGCGCTGGCGGGCGATTTTGGAAGTCGCCAAGGTGAGACGCTCTGACAGTCACTTAGGAAAGGGTGGTTGAGTTGAGTGAAGGGGGGTTGAAGGAAAGGGGAGGGATGGGATGGGGGGCAATGTGAGAGGCGATGCGTGAGAGGCTGTGTGTGGGAGTCTGTCTGTTAGAGGCCTTGTGTTTGAGTCACTCAAAGGATTGTGAGGGGCCGCTGAAAGGGAGGGGTGCTTCAAGGCGGGTTCTAGAGGATCTGCCCAAACACCCTGCAACTCTCCCTTCCCACCCTTGACCAAGTCCTCCGTTCCCATCCAAACCCTATTCCACCTTCTCATCCCACCCCTCATCCCTGTCCCTTCCCGGGCCACTCCCCTCCTGCTTGCTTCACACACCCACTCGCACCCACTCGCACCCACTCGTGCATGCACACTGCTCGCCAAGGCACCACCTCAGGAGCATCATCTCGAACCCTCCCCTTGTCCCCCTCCTTACCCTTACCCCCTCAGGACGCCCTTCCCTTTCACTTACCTTCTCCCCTTCCTTTACCCACTCCCCCCTGCCTTTGACCCACTTTACTTGTTCCCCTTACCTCCCCCCTCTCCCCGTACTCCTTTCCCCTTCCTTTACCCCTCCCCCTGGCCTGACCGACCTCCGTCCCCTTACCCCCTCCCTTTCTCCTTACGCACCCCCCCTCCCCTTACTCTCTCCCTTTCTCCTTATGCACTTCAACTCCACCTTACCCTCTTCTTCACCCGTACCGCCCTTCTTTTTCCCCCATCTCCACCCCCCTCCCCCACCCCTCCCCCACCCCTCCCCCACCCCTCCCCCGACCCCAATCTCCTACCCCAACGCCAGGCTCTGTCGTGACCTGTCTCGCCACTCATCCCCGGCGAGATCAATTCATGCAGTTTGGTTGGAATGGCTGGGCCTGCAATTTGCATGTGCGGGCATCAGGGCGTCACCACTGGTGTCAAGCCCCGCGATGGCTGCCCCCGCGTCGCCTCACAGGGATGATACCTCACCGGGATGATACCTCACCGGGATGATACCTCACCGGGATGATACCTCACCGGGATGATGCCTCACCGGGATGATGCCTCACCGGGATGATGCCTCACCGGGATGATGCCTCACCGGGATGATGCCTCACCGGGATGATGCCTCACCGGGATGATGCCTCACCGGGATGATGCCTCACCCACTGTTGCACCACCGCCGGTGGCGCGGCAGCCAGAAACGTAATGATTTTCCATCAGCTGTGCGTGTGTCTGCCTGTGTTGGACGCCTGCGTCTCCTGCCTCCCTGCCTGTCTTCCCCTTAGTTGCTCCTTCCCCTCCTTCCTCTCTCACTCCCTCTCCCAACTCCCTCCCTGGTCCCCCCCTCTCCTCATCCAGCTCCGCACCTGTTTCTTCTAGCTTACTTCTGCACCACTGCACTCACTGCACTTACAGCACTCACTCCCGCCACTTCTCTCAGCTTCTTGCACTGTTCGGCAATTTCTTTTCGAGCTTTGTTTCTCAAAAGTGATACAAGCATGGCCCACTGCACTGACTCCCGCCCTTGCATAGGCCACTGCTTATCTCCCCTCCCACTTCCGCCACCCCCTCTCCTTTCCAACTCTGCAGTTGCTTCTCCTACACAGAATTCCAGACCACCAATTCCTGCCCCTACCCTACAGCACTGTCTCCCACATCCCTCCTCCCTTCATCCGTCTCGCTGCCCCCCTCCATTCCCGCCCCCCTTCCCCTCCCCTTTCCTCTTCCCTCCCCCCCACAGCTCTGCACCTGTGGCTCCAACTTCTGAGCTACGGTCTCTGCTGCCACATCGCGGTCAGACTTCTCACTCACCAGCGCACGACCCCCTCCCATCCCCTCCCAATACCCTCTCCCTCTCCCGCTCCCTCTCCCTCTCCTGCTCCATCTCCCTCTCCCTCTCCCTCTCCCTCTCCCTCTCCCTCTCCCTCTCCCTCTCCCTCTCCCTCTCCCTCTCCCTCTCCCTCTCCCTCTCCCTCTCCCTCTCCCTCTCCCTCTCCCTCTCCCTCTCCCTCTCCCTCTCCCTCTCCCTCTCCCTCTCCTTCTCCCTCTCCCTCTCCCTCTCCCTCTCCCTCTCCATCCCTCTCCCGTTCCTTCTCCCTTTCCCGCTCCCTCTCCCACTCCCTCTCCCTCTCCCTCTCCCTCTCCCTCTCCCTCTCCCTCTCCCTCTCCCTCTCCCTCTCCCTCTCCCTCTCCCTCTCCCTCTCCCTCTCCCTCTCCCTCTCCCTCTCCCTCTCCCTCTCCCTCTCCCTCTCCCTCTCCCTCTCCCTCTCCATCCCTCTCCCGTTCCCTCTTCCTCTCCCGTTCCCTCTCCCTCTCCCGTTCCCTCTCCCTCTCCCTCTCCCCCTCCCTCTCCCTCTCCATCCCTCTCCCGTTCCCTCTCCCTCTCCCGTTCCCTCTCCCTCTCCCGCTCCCTCTCCCTCTTCCTCCTCTTCCCTCCCCTCTTCCAGCACGGACTCCTGTCCCTACAGCGCAGGCGCACTGACCACCAAGCCACTATCGCCTCCCCTCGCCATACCCTCCCCGCTTTTATGACGCGGACGTCCTGTTCACCAAAAGAGGCAATGGGCTGCAGAGTGTTCCGGCTGAGGGAGAAGGACGGAGGTGCGTTCCTTGTGCAACCTGGGGGGGGTGGGGGGGGGGGGGGCTGGTGGGTGCCACCATGACAGTTTTCTACCTTAAGGGCGAGCAGCGGGAAAGTGAGGTGGGTTCGCTGGGCAAAAGGAGGTGTGGTGCGACAAGAAGGTGCGCAATAATAGACCGCTTCTGCTGGGTGAGGGAGGTGTGTGGATGGTGCGAGGAACATGGGCCACCTGTGGTTCAGTAGCAGGGCAGTAGTAGGTGAGTCTCAGGTCACTCAGGTGACACTCAGCAGTTCAGATTGAGCTGTGTTTGAGGTTGATCCGAGAGAGGCTAAATGCCCATGGTGGTGTTTTCAAGGTACCTCTATGCCTGCTGCATGCCCTGCACTTGCATGCCTTGTGCCTGAATTCCCTGCGGCAGTGCTGCTGTTTTAAGGTGGCTGTTATTAAGTGGGCGGCTGGGCACCTACGGATCACAAGCAAGTCAGTTGCAGGTCAGTTTCAGGTCAGTCTCGACCGCCCCAGCTTTTCCAGCGCATCAGTGCAGGGCTCTCTTCACCCTTCCGTGCTTGTGTATGTTCCTTGCTTCCGCTCCCCTCTATCCGCCCTTCCCCCCTTCCCCACACACCCCACTCTTCGTTCCAACTCTTCCACAGTATCATCCATACCCCTCTTGCCTGTGCCAGTATCTTTGCTGACCCTGCTGCCTTCCATCCCCTCCCCCACCAACGGAGCTTCCAGCGCATCATGGTGGGCGGGGCACTATGGCATGCACACCTCTCCCTAGGCATAGTTCAGGCAGGCATAACTCAGGCAGGCATGATTCAGGCAGGCATGGTTCAGGCAGGCATGGTTCAGCTTGGTATTATTCACCCCTCTCATAACCCCGACTTCTCCCATTCCCCCCACTCCCCCCACTTCGCTCTTTCCCCCTTCTCCTCCAATCCCCCCCAGTTTTCTCATTCCCCTAACTCCCTCATACACTCCACTCCTCTCACTTGTGCATCCACACCGGCTTGGCTCATTCCCTCTGAGTTAACCTAAGATACAGGAAGCAGCTCAAAATACACGCTAGCTGTGGTGGCGCCATCTGGAAAGTTACGCATGCCTCATAAGATCCAGTATTCCCATTCACCAGATCCGGTTGTCTGCCAAAGTGCATTACTCAGAACCTCCAACAATCACCGTTTTGTTGACTCATTTCCTGGGTTTCTTACATGCCACTTGCCGTTCCATTGCCAGCTGTCATGGAGCTCTATCCCACTCAGGCATCTGCCATGATATGTCAAATCTATCCGAGAACAAGTGTTCTTCATGCTCTTCCTGCTTTCTGCCCTTGCACCTGCTACCGTGAGCTGCTTTCACTCGCATCAGGTCTCTGTCATGCTTTGGCAAGGCAGCTCATGCATTTGCGATGGCTGTGTAATTTCCTGTCAGTTGTCAAGTGTATGAACGCAAGACGCTTGGTGTGATTCTCGCATTTTGACAGAGAAATTGTCATGTGGGTCTCCTGTTGGAGATGTTACAAATCTCAAGTTGCTGGTTTGTTGCCGCCGGATGCATGTGTGGGCCACACTGAATTTTTGAAACCAGGTACAGCCATATCGAAGTGCATGCATGCATACTAACATCCAGCAGCTGCAATCTGAAACAACAAGGTTCTTGGCTTGACGCCAGATGGTCATTTAGAAATCTTTGCGAAATGAACCAGCTGACAGCGCGTGTGTGAGAGCAATGAGGAGTAGTGCCTTGTGCCTTAAAATTATCTGGAAACAAAAGTTCGAACAAAAACAGCTTGATTCTTGTGATATGAGTGGCGTGGAGGTATGAGAGGAGAGGGGGTATGAGAGGAGTGAGGGTATGAGAGGAGTGGGGGTATGAGAGGAGTGGGGGTATGAGAGGATTGGGGGTATGAGAGGAGTGGGGGTATGAAAGGAGCGGGGGGTATGGGAGGAGCGGGGGGTATGAGCAGAGTGGAGGGTATAAGAGGAGTGGGGGGAATGAGTGAAGTAGGGGGTACGCGAGGGATGGGGGTGGTGAGAGGAGTGAGGAGTATGAAAGGAGTGGGAGAGTTGGGGTATGAGCGGAGTGGGGGTGATGACGGGGGGGGGGGGGCACGGGGGGTATGACAGGAACGGAGGTTTGGAGAGAAGTGGGGGGATGTTTCAGAATGCATATCTCAGTAGCCGTCTCTCAAATTCAATATCTAAAAAAATATTTATCCGAATGAATCAGTATCTTAAAATGCAGATTTCAACAAGAGTGTTTTTTCATGCATCTCTCTCAGGTAAATCTGTTGAATTTTAGCTCATAGATCAGCATGAGACTTTCAGACTCTGAAGAGCATATTTCAAAACACATTTCCCAAAATGCATCTCACCTGCATAGTGACTGTGGGTGCGCACTGCTTCAGAAGAGTCAATGGCAAGACAAGAATGATGTGACTTCCTGAACAGTGGATTGATTTACCGTAATTGAATATAGCGGTCTCATCCAAGCAGCACTCCACGGCTCCTGGCTGACTTACTGGGTGTCTGTGGGAGGGACCATTCAACAAGCACAGAGACTACCACACTTGCTGAATATTTTTGTGTTGTTGTTGTTGTTGTCGTTTTTTTTTTTGTTTTTTTTTTTTTGTTTTTTGTTTTTTTTTTTTTTTTGTTTTTTTTTGTTTTTTTTGTTTTTTTTGTCTAGGCATGATGTAGCCCAAGCGAATACAAGAAACAAAAAAACGTGGGTGCAAGACAACCAAGATCAGAGCAAAGACACTACCAGGTGCAAGAAGCAAAATCAGAGAGCAAACTACCAACAAACAAAAGAACATGGGTGCAACAAGACAATCAAAATCAGAGAGCATACAAAAAGTCTCTAAACCGTCCCAACCAGTCAATCATCTCCCCTGGCACTAGCTGCACTGCCTTGGAACCAGTTTCACTGCCCTGGCACCGGCTTCATAAGCGCCTTTGCCATCCAGCATCTGCCAGACACTGCAAGAACAATCAGAGCGCACTGTACAGCTGCTTAGCAAAAACCAGCAAAGGAATTTACCTAGTCAGTGGAAACAGCCCCCAATGTAGTGCGGCGCATTTGACAAAGTCAAGTCCAGCCACCCACCTCAGTCAGCTGCAAGCGAGCCCAATGCAGCCAGCCAGCCGAGTCAATGCTCATCAGTCAGTTGCACGAGTTTCGCAGGAAGGGAGGGGATGGAGGTATGTCGGAGTATCAGCCGGTGCAGCTGGGTGAGAAACTCCGGGAGGTGCTGCAAGGCGTTGCAGCAAATCAGCTCCAGTTTGCGCAGCCGAGACAAGCAGCTCATGCCCTGAGGTAGCAATGTCAACTGAGGGGCGTTGATCGTCAATGATGTCAGCGAGCTGAGCTCCATTAGGCTTTCTGGCAGCTCCTCCAGTGACCACGAACGAAGATTCAGCTGCCGTAGCTGCGGCAGCGCTGCTGCCATGTTTGCCGAAAGGCTGCAGATTCCCAGCGCCTCTATCAGCAAGCTGCGCAGGCGAGGGAGAAACATTAAGGGGATTGGGAGCTCCCGACTATCACGTTGCAAGCGCATCTCCAGCTGCTCCAGCTTCTCAAGACACGACAACCTGCTGGTCCCTGCAGGCCCGCATATCACCCCAACACGGTTCAGCTTCAGCACCCTCAGCTGCGATAACTCAGAGATATCCACCACATGGGAAGAGCCTTCCCCGAAGGGACCCAAGCAGAGGGTTTCAAGAGAAGGGGGAAAACCAGCAGGTGGTCTACTCAGCTGCCAACACTCCGTCAGCTCCAGCCTCTTCAGCCCCACGAGCGTATCCAGCCTCGAAGGTACACTCGAGAGAGAGCAGCAGCCTCTGACCTCCAAGGTCTGAAGTCTCGTAAGCCGTGTCAGCGAGCTAGGAAGCGTGCTGATCAAAGAATCAACAATCTTCAGCTCCCGTAGGCTGCTCAGCTCTCCCAGAGCTTCTGGAAGCTCGTTCCCACCACATTGTTCCAGCTCAAGGATCATCAGGGAAGACAGCTGGGTGAATGAAGCCGGGAGGAGCTGGTCCTGGCAGGCATGCACCCTGAGAGCCTCCAGACTTGCAACAGCACCAACGTCCTCTGGCAAGGCTAGACCATACGAGTTTGAGAGGCAGAGCGCCTTGAGAGCCGTGAGGAGGCAGAACCCTGCTGGCAGCTGCTGAAGCTCGTTGCAGTTAAGTATAACGAGTGACTCTAGAGACGTGAGATGACAGAAGGAATGAGGGAGTTCGGTGAAACACAAATCCTCCAGCACCAGGCGTTTGAGGGCAGGCAGGTGGCCGAAGTTGATGGGTAGTAAGGTAAACTCGGAGGAATTAGAGACGACGAGGGTTTCCAAACGACTCAGAGAAGTGATGCTTTCAGGAAGGTGAGTGAAATAATAGCAGTTGCAGATGGTCAGCCTGCGAAGGCACGGCAGCATGTCTCCTATGCCGTCAGGAAGGCTCTCCAGCTCACTGCAGTCGGTGATCAGCAGCTCCTCTAGTTCAGTGAAGGGCGATGCTGATGATAAGAAAGTGTTGAAATCAGGACAAGTCATGGAAAGGTTGAGCGATTTTAGGCAAGATGGCAGCATCAAACTTGCAGCACCCGCCAGCTGATGAATTCGGCAAAGGGTGGAGGTGGAGAGATGAGCGAGTCGTGGGAAATGAAGGAGGGTGGACAGGTGCAAATGGTTCATGGGCATGGTGACATACAGGGAGGTAAGCGCAGTGAGGTTTGTGAAACAGGGATTCTCCACGGCTGAAAGGTCGGTGATAAGAAAGGTGTGCAGGTGCCTTAACTGAAAGAAAGATTCTGGTAGGCTTGTTTCTTGGTGAAGGCAGAAGAGGGCAATATGCTCCAAATTGGGAAGCTTTTGAAAGAACCAATCCAAGCCCTCGGTGGTGATTGGATTGTCCTCCTTTCTACGATAATGCCTAACTAGGCCGTCAAGGCCGAAAGGCAATTTCCGTACAAAGTTCCTTCCCACGTGTAGACTTTTCAGCTTCGGGCATGAAGATGCCAGGTGGGCGAGGAAGGCGTCGTCGAGCGACTCGACGCTGTTGTCGCTGAGATGCAGATGGGTGAGGTTGGAAAAGCACGCTACGGCGGCTGAGAGATCTTGGCGGGACACCAGGAGGTCTTCTTTAACGAAAAGCGCGGTCACGTGAAGCTTCATCATACGGCGCCAATGATGGCAGACGGACGCCATGCAGAGTTTATGAGCCACGTCACCGACTGAAGAGGGGGCTGGTATGGGCGTCTGGATTAACAGCAGATCTGCTTCGTCTCTAGGTTCATCTAAAGGTAAGAAACGGCGACTGGAGGTCCACAGGCTACTAATGTAAAACTCGCATGTAGCACGTTGTTTGAAAGACCGCCTCAGGATCGTAAAGAGCAGCTCGTCTGGTAGACTATTGATGCTCGTGCTCACACTGTGAGGCTCCATTCTAGAAGATCAAAACATCAACTGCGAGATAATGGGCTAAGGAACGGAAAGCAGTTGATGAGATGTGGGCTCCAAGAAACGTTACGATGAAAAAGGTAGCATACTCACAGAGAGAGTCGGTACTAGTAACAGAGTGGGTCCGATCTGCGGCGCGATAGACTGCTCATGTGCGATCTGCTCAGCAGTGGAGAAATGAGAGGAGATGGGAGATCAATCGAGGGAGAACAACGTGAACGGCGTGGACGGCGTGTTCGACATAAGAGCTTTCGTCCTCATAACGACACTGGGTTCAACAAGTGATACAGCAACGGCGCAGGAGGAATCTGAATGGAACGATGGTGGCGTTAAAGTTCGACTTTGGCTCATTCAAGAAGGTCGTTCCCTTGAATTCATCGGATCCAGTTCAGCCAGCCCAGGACGAGACTGGCTCTCCGCTTCGCGTTGCCTGGAATTCGCATGCAGGCCGTTGGGATGAAGCTCGGATCAGGTGCAGCAAGGTTGTTTTTTTTACTAGGTTTTTGCTGTTAGACACTCGCTACAACGCGTGGAACGAAGGGAAAGTTTTGAGCTGAAGTGGGAATGTGAGGGTGCTTGCGAGGGTTTCCACGATGTGCTGTGTTCGTCGCTATTGGCCTTGGCGAAACCGAAACCCAATCTGGCGAATCGCTCTTCGCCTGCCATCCCCCCAATCAGGCTTCTTCCCTGGTCTGGCGTGACCTGTATAGGTTGGGAAGAACCCTGGAATTTCGCCCAACGGTTACGGTTTGTTACCACCGTCGAAATTTGAGAAACTCAAAGTCCTCGCCTGCTTGAATGAAGGCATGCAGGAGTCATCAATTTTGCTGCTGAGCCATGGCGGCCCACCCTTTGCCTGCTCGAATAAATAAGGCAGTGCTTTCGGGCTTCTCCTATACTTATTTAGAATGGTTCCTAGACTGTCACTTCCGTTCGGCTCGAAACTTACGGGACTGTAGGTTCATATACATATGCTGTTGCCTCGCGTCCTAGGCGCGACGCTCGAGCCGCCTATTTCTCGTGATGTTTGATAGGAGGTCGGTAGTGACCCACGTCTTCTTCGAGCCGCCTACAGAGACCTACATTATCCCCCGTGTCAAATCTCCAACTTTCCTTTTTCCTGGTCACGAGATACTTCAATCGAATTTCCCATTGCTACTGAGTCGCCTATCAGTAAATTCCGAGCGAATCATGAGCGCGGCTGTGGCTAGACTAGCAGCATCGCTGCCTCTGCGGGACATTGCGATCGGTGTAGCGATCGGAAGCTGCACTGAAACCGACCTCCATCTTCGAGCGAATTTGAACATGAGATGCTGAAACCCGGTTGCTTTAGATGCGCGACTGGAAAGACGAAAATGCGGATTCAGAAGGCGGATGGTGCGAGAAGGCGGATGATGGGTTCCCTCGAAAGGCGGATGCTCAGCGACCAATAGCGAAGTGAAGGAGGTGAATTTTGAATGTTCTGCTACTATTGGCGGCTCGGCGACCGATAGCTAAGCCTCAGGTCTTTCGGAATTTAATCAGTCATGCGATGTTTGCGAGGTTAGCGAACCTGTGCAAGCACATGAGAGAGGCATAGGGATGAATCAATATATGAATAGGGAGCACGAGAAGGAAATGGAGAAGAACGGCGGAAGCCGCATGCAATGCGGCAGTCGGCGAAACGGGCGGGGACAGCGAAAGGGGCGGGGACACCGCCAAGCAGCGCAAGTGGCGTTGGCAGTGGCAGTGTCGGCGGCTGGGAGAGCGGGAAGGAGGAGGAGGAGGGGGCGGTGATGGGAGGGGTGCTGATGGGGCTGGCGGGCAGATTGACCAGCTCGGCGAACTGGCCAAGGTGAGAAGCTCTGAGGGGTGGACACGCGTGTGAGATTCACCCAGGAGACTGGTGAAGGGGGGGCGATAGGGGGGTCCAAGGGGGGGTGGAGGGCGGGCGAAGGTGGTGTGTGTGAGAGGCGATGTGTGAGAGGCGATGTGTGTGAGAGGCGATGTGTGTGAGAGGCGATGTGTGTGAGAGGCGATGTGTGTGAGAGGCGATGTGTGTGAGAGGCGATGAGTGTGAGAGGCGATGTGTGTGAGAGGCGATGTGTGTGAGAGGCGATGTGTGTGAGAGGCGATGAGTGTGAGAGGCGATGTGTGTGAGAGGCGATGTGTGTGAGAGGCGATGTGTGGCATGGGGCTGGCGGAGGTAGAGGACGTTTCAAAGCTCCGTGGGAGTTCCAGAGGACCCTGCAAACTGTCATGCAACTCTCTCTTCCTACCCACCCATCCCCAACTTTCTCTTCCCACCCCTCACTGACATCATGCCTGACCCCTCCAGCTCCGCTCGCTCCTGCTTGTTGTTTCCATGCCCTCCTCGCACCCACTCGCACAGTGACACTGCTCGCCAAGGCACCTCCTCAGGACCATCTCGAACCCTCCCATTACGCCCTCTCCTTACGCTTACGCACTTCCCTTTCATTCCCCCCCCCCCCCACCCCCTCCTTTACCCACCTCCCCATCCTCCTCTTACCCCTTTTACCATTAGCCCCTCCCCTTCAATGTACCCCCTCCCTTCCCCCTCCCCCTACCCGCTCCCTTTCCCCTTGCCCCTACCTTACCCCTTTCCCCTCCCCTGACCCACTCCCTCTTAACCCCTCCCTTTTACCTTACCTACTCTCCCTCCCCTCAGCCCCTCCTTTCACACGTACTCTCCTCTCTTCTCCTTCTCCTCACCCCTCCCCCTATCCCAATCGCCTACCACAGCATCCCTGCCGTGGCTCGTCTCGCGACTCGTCCCCGGTCTGATTGGAATGGTAGGGCCGGCGATGTGCGTGCGTGCGTGCGCTGCGCAGGCATTCCCCACAACTCCACTTGTCACCTGCATGCCGAAAAGCTCACGGATTTCGAGTCTTCCTTACAATCACTTGTCGCCCGCACGAACCCCCACTGCTGCTCCTTTTCCTCCTTCCCTGCTCCCTCGCTCTCCCAACTCCCTCGCCTTCTCCACTGCCCCCCCACCTCCGCACCTGTGACTCTAGCCGACTTCTGCCTGCCCCACTGCACTCACTCCCGCCACACTTGTCACAGCTCCTAGTACTGTCTTCCACTTTGGTCCGCACTTCGTGTCAGCTTCTAGCATCGCACTGCTCCTTTCCCCTCCTTTCCCTTCCTCCCCTCCCTCACTTTCCAGCCTCTCACCTGCTTCTCCTACACCAACGTCTGCCCTGCTGCGCATACCCGCGCCCCCACGGCATTGACACCACCTCTCTCATAAACCACTGTGCCGTTTACCTTGTGCCCCTCTCCTCGCTTCTTTCCCAAACCAACCCCCACAGCCCCGCACTCCCGCCCCCACGTATTCAATGCCTTCTTGCCCACACGGGTTCCCGCAGCTACGGTATGGCCGCACTGTTCACCAAAGCATTCTTCCTTCACCGGCCTTAACCCCCTTCATGTTCCACGCCCCCTCTTTCAGCTCCGCACCTGCTTCTCCTACACCCACTCCCGCTCCACGGATTCACCTCCTGCTGGCTCACGGATGTCCGCCGTATGGCCCAGGCACACTGTTCATTTCATAGGCAACCCTCCCCACCCACCCCCCCCCCCCCCCCCCCCCCCCCCCCCCCCCCCCCGCCTCTTCAGCTTCGCACCTGCTTCTCCTTACACCCACTCCCGCCTTCACCGGCCTTAACCCCCTCTATGTTCTCCTCCCCCCCGCAGTCCCCCTCCCAGCTCCGCACCTTCTTATCCTACATCCGCTCCTGCCCCACTCACGGATTTCCGCCCCTATGGCCCGAGCTCACTGTTCTTGGGCAACCTGCAAGCTGCTGACTGCACTACAAATTCGCTTACTTCTGCCCCACAGATTCCCGTCCCTTCGACACGGCTGCACTGTTCACCAACTCATTCGCCCTTCACTTCACTGCCCCCGCTTCATCTTCCCCCCACTGCCCCTCCCCTCCTCCCCCCCCCGCCAGCTCAGCACCTGGGCTGGGGTGCACTGTTCATGGAAACCCGCAGACTGCTGACGTGACGGAGTAGTGCGAGAGGTGCAGGGCTGCTGGGTACCCCTTGGTGGTGTTGTTGCTCGCAGGCGAGGCGAGGGGAGAGGTATGGTATGCCTGTGGATGGAGTAGTGGGCTGCATGATACGATACTATAGAGTCGCTAGTGGGTCGCCTGTGGCCAGGCTGCTGGGAGCCCTGAAGCGGTTTTTTTTTTTTGTCATGGACAAGCAGCGGGAGGGAGGGAAGGATTCGTGGAGTGAGGGAGGAGGTGGGCTAATCATGGGTCACCAGTGGGTCAGTAGCAGGTCACATTCACACTTGACTCTCAGGTCACTCTCAGGTGTTTCTCAGGTGACTTGGAGAGGAAGGCTGGAGGTGACAGGGTGAGGTTGGAGGGGCTATGGATGAAAGAGGTCGCCACTGAAGCCATGAATTGTAAGCTGCCTGGAGGTGATGCTGCCACATGCAGCCTCACTGGTGCCGACAATGCTGCTTCGAGACCACGCTCATGCCTGCCGCCGCATCCCTAACCACCAATCCACTGCAAGCTGTTTACGCCTCACATTTTGTAGCCCTAAATTTCCTCCCCTGTTACGCCTGCCCACAAATTGTTCAACCAGGCAGATGCTGCTGATGTGACGAAGGAGGGCAGGAGGCAATGGCGGTGCAAGAGGCATTGGCGGCAGCCATGGCAGCGGTGGAGAGTATGGGGAGGAGGGCGGGAAGGAGGCAAATGGGTGGTGAAAGGGGGGCTGCTGCTGGGAGGCTGCTGGGAGGCTGAGGGGCCATTGACACGCGCAACCTCGGCAAGGAGCAACGCCCTACAGGGTGGAGATGCATGTGAGATTTACTCAGGAGAAGATTGGGGGAGATTGGAAGAGAGTTGGGGGGTGGGCGAGGGGGGAAGAAGGGGGAAAAGGGGGTGAAGGAAGGGGCGCAAGAAGTGGGGAGAGGAGGATTGAAGCTGATGCATGTGAGAGGTTCCGTGTGAGGCTGTGTGAGAGGCTGTGAGCAGCCGCTGTGGCGTGGGGATGATGTCTGTGAGAGTCATTCAAGGACTGGGAGGGGCTGCCGATGGGAGGGCTGCTGATGGGGTATAGAGAGCACATGTCAGTCTCTGGTCAGTTTCACGCCAGTCTCAGATCACTTTCATGTAAGTTTCAGGTACAGTCTCGACTCTCGGGTCAGTCTCGGGTCAGTCTCAGGTCAGTCTTAGGTCAGTCTCAGGCCAGTTTCATGCCACTCTCACATCACTTTCAGGTCAGTTTCAGGTCAGTCTCAGGTCAGTTACAGGTCAGCTTCAGGTCAATTTCAGGACAGTTCAGGTCAGTTGCAGGTCACTTTCAGGTCAGTCTCAGGTCAGTTTCAGGTCAGGTCAGTTTCAGGTCAGTTTCATCTCAGTCTTAGGTCAGTTTCAGGTCAGTCTCAGGTAAGTTTCAGGTCCATCAGTCTCAGGTCAGTCTCAGGTCAGTCTCAGGTCGAGTGCCCTGAGTCAGTGCTAGTTATCCAAGTGGCAATTCGGGACCAACAGGGAACGACACTCTAAAACAATCAGTCAGCAGATGTGCAGAGTGCAACCGTCACTCTCCATCATTGTCCCCCCATCCCCTTCACCTTACACTTTTCCACTTCTCCTTCCACAACCCCATCCACGTCCCCATTGCTATTCCCACCTGTCCACATGAACACAGTCCAGCCAATAGCGTCCAATCTGCCTATCCTGCATCCACCTTACTGCTCTCTCTTTCTCATTCAACCCCTCTCTGGTCATCCTTCCCCCCGATCACCCACCAGGTGTGCCTGGTCCAACCAGCAGCATCCATCCCCTGACAACTATGCGCTCACACACCCGTCAACAATCACTCATCTCCACAATGAGGTTAGTAGTGCCTTGTATGGCATGTGCTCACATTTGTCGCATGGCTTGCCACCACTGCCATAGGCACTTCATTGTCTCTTGCGTCCACCCTTTTGATGTGGAAAAGGCCCTCCCTTGATCTCGTCCCCTCATCACCCCAAGACACCATGATCTCATTGCCCCATCACATCATTATCCAGTTACGGTACATCATTATCTCATCACACCATCACCCCGTAATCTCATCATCTCATCGCCATGTAGTCTCTTGAGTAAAATTTGCCATTGGAAATTGCTTCAGAGTTTAGGGTTGATACGTTTTACGAATTGTGATGATTGCATCTTATTGTTTGAGAATGATTGGATAGCTAAGGGGTTTCTTTTATCATTTATCCATTGTGCACTGTTGTAGCAGAAGAATATGGTGGTCTAAAAGGTAAAGTTTTACAATTGGAAATGGTAACTATAATTGCACCCCCAAACTGCAAGGGATTTGGTGTAGCATTTTCGCGGAAACAGCTCCGACAATATTGCGTAAGCTGGTTCGGCATTCAAACTCGAACCAAACCACCTCCGAGTCGCCCCCGCACCATTCGCCGCACTTCCGAGCCTCGTTTTCCCGAGGTTCTCGCCTAGCTAGGTTGTCCCCTATATCATGCCCTCATTTTCATTGTATTGTCACTCCCTTTGCAATTACTATCGATACTCATTGATTCCTCGCACCCAGTTGGTTCAATATAACAAAAACTATCTGCAATCGTTAGGCCGCTCATTAGCAAGTGTAGAGATATTCACGCTCATGGCGAGCACAGCAGCAGATCGCAAACGACATGAAGAACCAGCGACTAGGTTAGGGTTACGATAGACCAAGGCACTGAAGCGGCAGGTGCGCGGTGGACGAGGTGGGCGAGATGCGCGCATCGCGCGAGCACCGTTGGCCCCCGCCACCAGTGGTGGCGGGATGCGTGGGACTCGGAGCACCGTTGGCGGTCCCCCGCGCGTGGGACGGTGGCACGGAGTGATGCGCGGCGGGTGGCCGCCATCGTCGCGCGCACACACACACACCCGATCACCGCCCCGCTCCTACCATCCACCCCTGCCTGCTTCGCGACCGCGCGTACTATCGACGCGCCGCTGGTCGTCTGCCCGCCGTGACACGCTCGCGCGGGCCACGAGTCGTGCTGCGCAGCTCGCCACTCGCACCAGCACCGTCCGCCGAACGCGCCTTCGCACATCGAGTGCGCCAATCTGAGTCACCTCGCATCGCTCCGTAGCAGCAGCGCGAGCGCGACAGCGTGGCGTTGGTGTGAAGTGGATATCGCCGTCCCCCTCCTCCCCGCCATCGCTCATGCAGCATCTCCTCACGCCCTCCCCTTCGCTACGCCCCTGTTCTCCTTCCCCATCCTTTCTCCCTCCTTTCCCCCTCCGTTCTCCCTTCTCCTCCGTTCTCCCGCCTTTCTCCTTCTCCCTCCCTCCCTTTCACCTATGCCTACGCCCTTCTCTCAAACGGTCCGTGTATTGATATAGGCGTCTAGATACAAGCATGCATGGAAGTACCCCGTAGCACTAAGCAAACAAACGAACAGGGTAGTCAAGCTCAGCACAGCATGAAACAGCCAACAGAATTTGCACCCATTGGGCCCCCTAAGGCATCTCCAGGACCGTTTCCAGTATGGAGGCGGTCCTGCCAGTGAAGCCGGAGGTTCCGCAATATTGGTGATGTTGGCAAAGGATAGGGCGAAGATAGGCATCTATAATCTGATGGATATGGATGACGAGAAGGAGAAACGTAAGGAGAGGTCGAAGGTGCATTAGAGGCATGCGCTGCGCTATGCGGCAAGACGAGCGGGGAAACCTCCAAGCCGCTCAAGCGACATAGGCGGCGCTAATGGCGGTGGCCGGGAAAGCGGGAAGGAGGTGAAGGGGCGATGAAGTGGGGGCTGCTGATGGGGCTGGCGGAGGCCGTTGACAAACTCGAGATCGCCAAGGTAATGGCCGGCGGAGATGCGGTTAGGAGTCTCTTGAATCACTCGAGTCATTCCGATGCGATGGTGGAAGTGGGGGAGTTGAATAACTGAGAAGAAGAGTAACTGAGGCATCGCTGTGAGGGGCTGTGGGATGGCTGCGAGAGTGAGTGAAGGGAACTGGGCAGGCCAGGTGAGTTGAGAAGGTGGTTGCAACCAAGATAAGACTCTTTCTTTTTCCCAACCCCCCTCAATTGCCTCCCCTCACCTCCCAACCTCGGATTCCCTCTTCCCACCCAGCCCCCATTCGCATAACCCTCCCTTTTCCCACTCATTAAACTTCACACTTGTGCGATCCACACCAAAATGTGACCCCCTTACATCTGTCCTCCTTACCACACAGACACATTTCTCACAGAAGCCCTACCCCTCCCTTTCCTCTCCCGCACCAACTTCTGGCCCACAGGTCCGCAAACCTACAGCACTGCTCTCTCGCCCACATCCCTCTCATAAGCCACTGCCCCTTTCCTTCCTTCCTCCCCCTTCCCCTCCCCCGAAACTCTGCACCTGGTTCTCCTTCACCTGCCCACGGACTCGGCCCCCACAGCATACCATCCCCTCCCCTCCCCATACCCTCCTCCTTCTCCCCCGTCCCCAGCCATCCCCGCCATTTCCGCACCTGTTGCACCCTCTGGCCCGCGATTTGTGGCCCTATGGTGTGACGCATTGCTCTCAACCACGGGCTGTCCTTTCCAGTCCCTTTGCCACTTCCCCCAACCATTCCCCTGTCTCTCCACCAGCTACTCTGCACCGCACCTGCTTCTCCTGCACCTGTCTCTGGCCCATGATTTCCTGCGGTGCGGACTGTTCCCAACTCCCACATTGGTGCCTAGATTGGCGTCAGGGCGAACCTGCGCACTGCTCACCCTGCGGGCTGCTGAGTGCACTCCCTGCGCTTCATCAATGCTCTGTCCCCTTCCTTCCCCCCCCTTTCCCCCCAGCTCAGCACCTGCTTCTCTTGTACAAACTTGTGGCCCACAGGCTCGCACCCTACAGCACTGCCTCCCACACCACATTCCTCCCATAAGCCGCTGTCCCTTTTCCTCCTTTCCCTCCCCTCCCCCTTCTGATACCCTCTCACCCCCCTGCCCCCCTGCCCCACACAGCTCTGCACCTGCGTCTCCTACACCGAATCTGCTCCACCTACCTCTCCCACCCCCACGGCGCCAGCGCACTGCTCACCCCCACAGCAGCACGGCAGAGGCTGCTGACGTGGTGCGTGCTGAAAAGTATGTGGGCAAGTTATTATGGGTCAGCTGGTCAGCAACAGGCAAAGCTAGGCGGGCTGCTGGGTAAAACATGGCGGCGTTTTTGCATGGACGAGCGGTGGGAGCAGGAGATGGTTGTTTTGAGGGGTGTTTCCGAGTGAGGGTAGTGGGCTGCTTAATAGGTACTTGTGAGTCCCTAGCTGGCAATGGGTGAGTCAAGGCTGGGCTCCAAGGTCCCTCCCACCCAGGTCACTCTCAGGTCGCTCTAGTTAATCCCAGATGATTCAGCTGTCCTTCATGTTTTTCTGGTCTTGAAGGCGGCTGATTTTGTTCGGCCGCCCAGCTGAATGCCGCCCAGCTGAATGCCGCCCAGCTGAATGCCGCCCAGCTTAATGCTTTGCAGTGGCGTTTTCAAGGTGCTTGATTCTATGTGCATGGTGCGTGCCCTATGAATGCAATGCCGTGTGGAACTAACAGGTGCAGTCTAGAACATCGCTCCTTGCACTCCCCCCCTCTCCCCCTCAACCCCTTCCAATTGCTCGCCACTTCTCTCTCATCCACCTCACTTGCATGCCCCTCCTGGGCTGTTTCCCCGTCACCTCCCAATGGCACCCCCTCGCCCAATCACTCGTCGTGTTTCCAAACAAAGCTACTTATACATTGCCACTTCCCCCATGCCCTTCCCCTTGCACCGGCATTTCCCTCTGGCCCCTCCTGGCTGTCTCACCAGCTCCTCCTGCTGCCCCCTTCCATCCAATCACCCTCAAGGTGTGCATAGAGCAACTTTCACTCTCCATCATTGTCCCGCCGTCCCCTTCCCCATCCCCATACCCATCCCCATCCCTATCCCCATCCGGACCATCCCCATCCTCATCCCCATCCCATCCCAGCATCACAAGTAGCAGCAGCAGCAGCACCACCGCCGCCGCCGCGGGTGCCAGTGTGACCGCTAACACCCACCACCCACCACACCAATTAACAGAGACAGCAGCAAGATGGGTCCAACATCTGCTTGTCCTTGGCTGGTCAAAGCTTTAACCTCACCTTTCCGTAACAAGCCTCGGGCTCATCGAAACCAGCCGGTGAGCCACATTGCATTGACCAGTGGCTATGCACTCACTCTGCTTCAGGCTGCGGTGCCACTGCTGCACCCTCATTCTGCTCTCCCTCCTCCCCTCCTACCTCCCCTATTACTCTCCCATCCTCTCCTATGCTACTTCCATCCTCTCCTACTCTCTCCTGCAATCCAAATCATTGATGAAGGGCCCTGATTGGCCTTCAATGGGGATGTAGCTCAGATGGTAGAGCGCTCGCTTAGCATGCGAGAGGTACGGGGATCGATACACCGCATCTCCAGATTTGCGGGGATAGCTCAGTTGGGAGAGCGTCAGACTGAAGATCTGAAGGTTGCGTGTTCGATCCGCGCTCACCGCACGTTTGACTTTGAACCACAGCCCATTGGGGCCTGCTGTGTTTGCTTCATGCGCAGACTCTTGTGCCTGAATTAGCCAGCTTCACTCACATACCATTGTGGCCCTTTTGCTAGCTGCACTCGCATCCCCTTGTGCCTATTTTTGCTCGCTTCACTGCCTCTTCTGCTCGCGTCACAGTGTCTTTTGCTCGCGTCACAGTGTCTTTTGCTCGCGTCACAGTGTCTTTTGCTCGCGTCACAGTGTCTTTTGCTCGCGTCACAGTGTCTTTTGCTCGCGTCACAGTGTCTTTTGCTCGCGTCACAGTGTCTTCTGCTCGCGTCACAGTGTCTTTTGCTCGCGTCATAGTGTCTTTTGCTCGCGTCACAGTGTCTTTTGCTCAAGTCACAGTGTCTTTTGCTCGCGTCACAGTGTCTTTTGCTCGCATCACAGTGTCTTTTGCTCGCGTCACAGTGTCTTTTGCTCGCGTCACAGTGTCTTTTGCTCGAGTCACAGTGTCTTTTGCTCGCGTCACAGTGTCTTTTGCCCGCTTCAGTGCCTCATTTCACTCGCTTCACTCACGTACCCTTTGTGCCTATGCCTGCTTGCTTCATCCATGCTGTCCAACAGGAATGCCTCCCTTCATGGGAGCAGCTCACAGCAGTGGAGGTTGCTGCTGCTTAAGCTGTCATAGCCTCGGTGCTGCTATGGCTGGTGTGGCTTCTAGACAGGCGTAAACCAGCAGGGTTGAACAAGCAGGGGTAGACAATCAGGGCTATAGATTCAGGCTAGGCAATGAGGCTGAAGAAGTATGGCTAAAGCAGCAGGGCTAGACAAGGCAGGGGCTGAACAGGCAGGATGGATGCCACTGCTGCATTGGGCAGACGAGTCGCTGCATCGTGGAAGCAGGTGGAATTCATGTGGGCGCCTTCTCAGCTGACGGCCTCTGCTGACGGTTTCCCCCAATGGATAGCAGCAGTTGGGCTTGGAGCAGCAGGGGCTTCCAAGGGGCCAACTTGGAGGTGAGTGGAGTCGAGTGGAATGGAAGGCACCGTCGCCACATTGGGAAATGAATCGTGATTGCCATTCTCTATCCCCCCTTCTTCGCTGTCTCCTATCCAGTCCCAGAGCAGCATTTCTGGTGCCAGTGTGCTGCCAAAACATATTGAATCTGAGCGCTCCTTTCTTGTATGCAGTACCATTAGCTGTCACCCCTCACCGCCCTCTCTCCCTCCCCCTCCCCCTCTCCCTCCTCCCCCTCCTCCCCCTTGCCCCCACCTCCTTCCTGACTTGAATTACACCGCTCCCTTTTGCGCTCTCCCATAGGCTCCCTTACCCTTTTACACCAGCAGCACCTTCCATGAACTAGTCATGGGATGCCAACTTATCGCTGCCACTCACGGGGAGCCTGGCAGCATGGCGGAGCCACGGAAACATTTTGTGTGAGAAGTGGGATCACATCACGCAGGCGACGAGGAAGGCATGGGGGCAGATTCGCCATGCAGCAGGCATGATGTGACCTTGTGTAACTAAGAGATTGCTGTACGCTGCTCATTGCATGCTGAACACGTGGGGCTTTTGGGCTACACATGAAAAAAAAAAAAGTTGAGAGCACACATGAACAAAAAGGGGCGTCCATCATTAGATGCCATGACCGTGGGTGGTTTCTGAGCTGATGGCCGACTGTACGACGTGAATCATCAGGAAGCATCATGAAGGGACGTGTTGCGACGCACTGCAGTTTCACGTGCCTCCACCACCATTATAATATACCCATTGATGTTTTTCACTGAATCATTGTCACATCAACCTCAACTTCCCTCCTCCCCGTCCCAACCCCCCCTCTGTCTCCACCGCTTCACCACTATTCCTGCCACCGCACGTGTTTTCCTCCCATGCAAATGTTTCTCAACTCGATCTCCCTACATCCATACCCTCCTCTCCCAACACCCCCCTCCCTTGGTATTTGTTGAAGCGGTGGCCATGGCGTGACCATGGTGGGTGGGAAGAGAACGTTAAGTGGCACAAGGAGCTGCCCACACCGTGGGTGGGTGTATCAAATCATGACGTGTGCTGCATGACCCCCCCCCTCCCCTCCCCCCCACAACCTGCCCCTCCTTGTCTCCCCCCAAAACATTCCTTTCAGTCTCCCTCTTCCCATCCATCTTCTTTGGGGTCCTTCCCATTCACCATCCATTTCTTCCACCCTCACTTCCTGTCATTTACCTCTGCTACCTCTTCTCTCACTTTCCTGTCACGTGTATCCTTATCGTAGCCAACATGCACTCCACGCCGTTCAGGTCATTCAACGCCATCACTCATCCTCCCTGTCCCCCTTACCTTCCTTCCTGGTGCCAACTGTTTAATCATACAATCGCAGCATGATCTGCTCCCATTGTGTCATCCATCTTCCCGTCATCCAAATTCTTGGGCTCACTTGATGCACAAAACCAACATCATGAACTGCTCCTCATCCTCTTCCCGTCATTCCTCTCCCATCTGCTCCCACCAAATGCCCCGAAAGCAGCAGCACCAGAGCCATCGCACCCTCAGGCATGCAACTTTCCCTCCTTCCTGCATCAACTACACCAACCTTTCCTTTAAGATTGTGTAGTTTTGTGAACGTTTTATCAAAATCAAGTTGTATCAAGACTAGGGAAGTCTCTCCTTTGGGTCTAGACCCTAGATTACGTTCCTCCCCGCTAACTGTGACAAGGGGCTTGTAACAAATCGTGGTGTACAATTACGTGTTGTCAACACGGCTGTATCAAAATATTGAACATATGGTAGCGGGATGTGTGTTAAATCACATACGATCTGAATTGGCTCTCAGTAATCCAACTAAAAGTGCTCAAGTTTCTTCATACCACAAGTGCATGAGCACAATCATGCTTGAATACAAGAATGAACATATTCCAACTAAGCCTTAGATACCAAGTATGAGAATACGCCAAGCTTTTACGGTAGTTGCGTATCCATCTTCCCACACCAGACACTCTACATGAGGCAATTTCCATGTTTCTCAGTGTGCCAATCACCATCGCCCACGAACCATTGCTCAATGAGCACCAAAGGGAATTAACTTATTGTAATATTCCAAGCAGGTATGTATGTATGCATGTACCCTGTTCTTTGAAGCGACTTCATGTTCGTCACAAGCCAAATTGCAGCTCCGTCACTCCTACCACCACGGAGAAGGTACGGAAGAGGGAGAGGAAAAGAGTTGTTGCAACTTGTATGGGTGAGATGGAGGAAATCTTTTGTCGGTGAGGGGCATGTTGAGCAGCAACTCTGCCACTCTCCCACCACGCCTAGCCCAGGAGGTAAAAAAGCGGAAAAAGGGAGGGAAAAAAGGGAGGGAAAGGACGCGTGGCGGTAAAGGGGAGGGGGTATGAAATCAGAGCAGGAAGGGACGTGGGTCTGAGCACACAAACACGCGGTTCACATAGAGGCACATTGGACGGGACAGACGAAAGGGAGGGGTGAGGGGAAGGGGGGGAAGAGAGAGAAGACAGCAAGGGCAGCAATGGAGGCAAGCAGGGGGCAAAAAACGTTGCCAGCTCGAACGCTCATTAGCTGAGTGTAAGAGTGCGAAACAGAGAGCAAGGACAGGAGAGAGGAGGGGGGAGGCTAAGGGATAGAATACAAGGCAGCAAAGGTCATTCGTTACTCTATGGAGTACACGGGATATGCTACTCCAAACACACATGAAACACCACAGTACCAACCAAGTCGTGGTAATGTATCTCAGACAAAGGCGGGACAACCGCGAGAGAAACAGTCTTATCGTTACTGTCAGTGGGAATGCATGATGCATGATGCAGGTCCCATCACTACATCAAATGTATCTCAGACGATGCACGTGCTGACCTCCCCACCTTGCATCCAACCAAACCACCACCACCTCACCCTCTCCGCCACCTCGTGGCCCCACACCCAATTCTCCCCACACTTCTCCCCATCCAGCTGAATCTTGTAGGCGAGTGGGGATGAGACGCACCGAGAGCCATGGCAGGCTGGAGTGCCGATGTGGAAATTGGAGAGCAGGCGGGGTGCAGTGCAGTGCAGGAGCTGGTGGGTCACTACCGTGTGCGTGAACTTGATCATGTTGGACACACGACGCGGAAAAATCTGCCGAAGCATCCCAGTTGAATTGGCCTCCCAGCATCCCAGCAGTCCCGGATGGCTTGGCCTGAATGGATTGATGCACGTGCGAGTCGATACAGCGGCCCAGTTGGTAGGGGGGGAAGGAGGGGGGAAAGAAGGAAGAAGGGGGGAGATAAAAAAGGTGAGAACGAGTGAGTGGGAGGCAAATAAGGAGTGTTGAAGGTCGCAAGGGAGATAAGTCGTGGCATGTGCGAGTTGATGTGACTGCTTGTTGAGCTGGGTTGGAAGGGATAGGAGTTGAGAACTTGAGTCACAAAGAGTTAATGGTGAGAAGAGGGGGGTGGACAGCTGGTAGGGAAGGGCGAGTCTGTCCTTTAACGCTCCCTCACATGAATACCTTTGACTTGACGTGTGTTTCAACAATGACTCGTATGAAGGCTAGCACACCTCACTCACCACCACTGCCGCTTAACACCACCCCTTTACACCCACCATCAACCCCCATGCACATTCACCTGACGGTCCTTCTCTGCTGCAGCAACAAAGAGAGAGCAGAATCTAACAGAAAGGATCGTTCGAGAGCAGAGCTGTGATGCTCTTGACACTCGTGGCAAGGCAGAAGGGCGCTGGCTGTCGATCTTGGACTGCTTGGAGCTGATTCAGGTGCACGTGATGAGAGGGGAAGGGGAGGGCAAGGGCAGAGAATGGGTAGGGAATGAGTAGGGAATGGGCAGGAAATGGGCAAGGAATGGAAAGGGAGTGGGCAGGAAATGGGCAGGGGATGGGCAGGGGATGGGCAGGAAATGGGCAGGGGATGGGCAGAGGATGGGCAGGGTATGGGCAGGGAATAGGGATGTAAATGGGAGGGGAGGGAGAGGGGAAGGGGAAGGGAGGAGGAGGGAAAGGGGGTGAAGGGGAGGGGAGGGGGGGAAGATGGGAGGGAAAGAGGAGGGAAAAGGGACCAAACGATGAGGGGAGGGGGTTGTTGCTTGGTATATGAAATGAATAGAAGGTACCTCGCAGTCAACCGTGCACTCATGGCATATGGCCACACCGCCATGCACAAACCATGCACATGCACGCATCCACCCACCCATCCACCCACCCACCCTGCTCACCATGCATCGGGGTGCATATCTCGTTCCCCATAATCCTCAAAACGATGCTCTTGGTGTCGCTTGCCGCCTCTGCTGCCTCCTTGGCTCACCTCAGCTGCTCTTCCTGCCTCGGCGACTCCTCCTGGTTGTGCTGTGTGCCCACAAGCACACTGTCAGCGCCAACGTGTATGAGGTGTTTAAGAGAGGGGGGGGGGAGGGTTGGAACTAGGAAGGACGCGCGGGGGAAGGGAAGGGGTATGAAAGCAGGGCAGCAAGGGACGCAGGCACGAGCACACAAACATACTGTCTGCACCGAACGCTTTTAGCTGAGTGCAAGAGGGATGGGAGAGGGGGGAGTTAAGAACGCAAGGGCCAGCAATGGAGGCAGGCATGGAGGGTTGTCAACCCCCCCCCTGCACGCGCCCACACCACACTCCCCCCTTGCCCCTCCCCCTCCCTCGCCCGCCCCCTCATAGCGCCCACACTGCCACCCTTGTCGCTACGACAATATCTGATGCTCGCGGCTCGGGTGATGCGCATCACTGACCAGCCCGACCAGGCCGGAGTTAGGTTCGGATCGGCCCGGCGTCGGAAACCAGGGTGGTGCCAGGGTGGCTCAACTCAACGCCGTGACGGAGTGCCAGGGTGGTGGGCCAGCCCACGCTGTGACTTGGGCAATGCCCAGCCCGGAGTGCCGGGCCGGGTCGGGCCTATGCGGCCCGACAGTTCAGATCAGAATGACCAGCCCAGCCCGGTTTACGCTCATGCCTAGGATGTATCGTTCATACATACCCCACGCAGTGCAGGTGCATAGCTCCCCGTCTCGCTTCGTGTGACTCCTCTCCATTCTCCGCCACCTCCTGTTCTACCCACGCCCGTTTCTCCCTGTCCAGCTGAAACTCGGTGGGGTTAGGGGATGTTGGTGGGAGAGTTGAAGCAAGGGAAGATGGAAGGAGAAGCAACTCGGTGTGAGGGGAGAGAGTCTGGGAGAACGGGGAGAAGGTTGATGGGTGAAGGGAAGAAAAAGACGAGGGTTGAGGGTGAGAAACAGGAAGCGGATGAAGGGAGGAAGGGGGTAGGGAAAGCTAGGAGACGGGGACAAGGTGGGATGGGGTAGTGGAGGGGGGCAGGTAAAATCGTTTTTGATATCTCATAGGATAACAGGCGTTGGAGAGAAGCAGATCGGACGGTAGAGGCGCGAGCCGAAATGAGTAGACAGGCAGAGCGCTACAGCAAGGGTGAACGAGAGGAGCAGAGCTTACAGGAAGAGAAGAGAGACTGGTGCCTAGGCACTTCTTACCAGACAGATCGGCAGGGCATCACAGCAGGGGACGAAAAGGGGAGAGGGCGAGGATGGAGCGATGCTTCAAGAGGGAAGGGATACTTAAAAAAAAAAAAAAAAAAAATCAGAGGTATAAAGAATTCTGAAGTAGATCGATAGAGTTGCGGGCTTGACGGGGCGAGAAGCAAGCAGGGGAGGAAAGGTCATGAATGAGAGGGCAGGAGGGAGGCATCATGTAACATCAGGCATGCCACGCAATGGGTTCGCCTCGCGATCCCGTCCGTTCACTCATCTCACCGTTTGCTTCTCTCAGGTCTCACCATCCAAGTCCCTAGCCAATCCCCGTTCTCACGCATCACTGTCGCACGTCCGCTTCCATCTCGCGCGCGATACTGATGGCTAGCGAAAGCGGATGGACACAACCGTGCTTGCTTGCGCTCATCTAGCTTGTAGCGACTTGTGAGAAACCGTTTGCTGAAGAGCCGTCAGCTGCTACTGTCAGGTGAAATAGCTGCCAAGACGATAACGTTGGTAATGCGCGAGCATTCGTTCCACCTGCTGCCAAGACGCAAAGCGCGTCCGTCCATCGAACACCGCTGTTTAGATGTCATTATTTCTTCGACCGCGACGACTGGATTTGCGGGTGCCACGCGATGGACGGTGGAATCTCTTGCATCGCAGAGCAAGGTCTCGTCGTGATGACTACGTATCACGCAACCTACCGATAGTTATCAATGTTCGAAGGGGCGACATCATTGATGTAATTGAAATACTAAGGACGAACTGGTGGCGTAGCTACTAGTACTAGGGCGTGGGTGATCAAGGTATAGCGATGGAGCTGAGAAATGTGCTTTCATGTGAACCCGAACCAAGAAACTTTGAGGGCTTATAAAAAAACCGGATTCACGAATTTGCCCCAAATGGTGCGCGTCATTGCAACCGTCCAAAAACCTCGAATAAGAGGGTTCAGATTTATGTCAGCGCGTTGCTGTGCAGTCGAGAGGTTTCAAACGGTTGTGTGCAAGTCATTCTGCGCTGTAACAGCACGTTACCGATTGCAAGGAATTAGTAAGAACACACCCCTGACGAAATGTCCAGCCCTACTGACGCAACCCTAATGACTCGGTGTGCTCGATATTCACGCCACCAAATCAAAATGCCTTTATAACGAGGACGTAGGAAGGCTAGAGACTTTGGAAACGTCGCATGGTCGATTTCTGGAGTGCATTGGAGGCGACGGATACGTCAAGGGTCACGATCGCTCCCCTCGTGTTTCCCGACAATGACAGCCCGCAAGCACTGCATGTGGCACCGTCGCCGTGCCACGTCATTGACACCGTCACGTCACGCCACGGCGAGCGTGACGCTGGTGGGGATGCGTTCACCCATGGTTCGTATGAGGCGCGAATAGCATTATGTTGCTTTCACTGCGTGGACAGCATCCACCCCGTCGAAACATAGTACCCGCGATGGAGTACTGTGCGCGGCTCGTCGATGCGATGGGTTGGGCTTCGAACGACGAGGGACTGGCGAAATGGGATCGAGAGAGACGAACGGTGCAATGAATTTGTAACCCGTGATCGAGAGAGGGTGGGATGGGTGTGCGAGGCGAGTGGATGACGGGTGGCGTAGCGCGTGCTGAATAGCTCGTCCGACAGAGTTCCGGCGGACCCCTTTGCCCGGGCCGACGGACGAGGTCGACGGGCCCAAAACGCCGAGGCGGAGCACTGACGCGCGTGCGGGGCCCGCCAGCCTGGAGGGGGCGGGACTCGGCGCACGTCCGCCGCCCCGCAACCCCCCTGCGTAATTGAGCAACACCCCACGTTACCGAGTGGGGGCGGCGAGCTGGCGACACCTGGCGCGAGGGAAAGTAACCCTAGGGCGAAGGCAGCCCTCGCCGTGGCCCTGCCCGCGACGACCTAGTAACCCTCTCGCGCTGCCCCTACGGGCAGGCGAGGGCCCGGCGAAATCCTGGTGGTCCCCTCGGGACCCTCGGCGACTTCGCGACCCGCTGGCGTGAGGACACGTGTCCGCCCAGGGACGAGCTGCATGCCAGGCCCGTGTGACGCTGCATGCCACCAGACCCCACGCCGACCGAAGCGAGGCACGTGACGGAGCCGATGTGGCTCGGCGTCCGACGAGCATGCGATTGGACCAGGTGCTGCTCGTCGTTCCGAACCACATCGGCCTCAGGCCCGGTTGTGGGCACCGCCTTGGCCTGCGTCCGTCGTGCCTTATCTTTGCGGACGGTGTCACCGACGCCTCATTCTGCTCTTCCCATTTCGCATTTCACCTTTTTTACCTCCGCGCCTTCCTCTGTCCCGCTGCTGCTAGCCTGCCTGTAGTGTCGTGCCTTAGCAATCATGGTGTTAGATAGTGGCGCCGCTCAACGGGCGCCGGGCGCCGCTAACCCGACGCCGTCCTCGGAGGACTTCCCCTTGTACTTCAACATGGGCCGCGGGCTCACCTTCACGTTTCACGAGAGGGACTTCGCCGTGCTGCGTGGGACGAAGAAAGACTTCAACGAGCTCTGCTTCGCACTCGCGCTCAAGTGAGTCTCTCGTTCAGTAAACGCGGCGTCCTTAGTAACTGCTGCTAGTTTGGATTCCGCCGAGTTAGACGACGTTCTTATTTCAAGCGCGTTACGATGTCGGTGTGTGAGGCAGCGACGGCGTCCTTTGTCCATTATTGTTTCCGCCGATTTAATGTCTACTGCTCGTTAGGATTCCGCCGACTTAGACGACGTTAATCGTTGAAGCGCGTTACGACTTCGGCGTGCGATCGCCGCGCATCCATATTTCACATAGTCCGTCGATGTCGGCCTTGCGTCCGTGTTCGGAAAGCCCGTGTAGTTAACACCGACGTGGATGGCAGTCGGCGTGTTACATAGGTTGTTACCGACTGTTCTGTTTGCCTTTCGCTGGGTTGGCGTCGTCGCCTTACGGAGAGATAGGTCGACGGAGTCGGTTTGCGAGTTCTCCTCACGGTTTGCCGCCGGTGAAACGGCCTAGTTTTTGCTCCGTGTACGAGACGTAGGCTTGTTTCTCGGCGCTATCATGCAGAGAGGTACTTTGTGAGCGCGTCCACGTCGGCGTGTAAGGCGCGACACCAGTATATTGAACCACTGCTCACACGTCCCCACCGCCCTTCGGTCCTTGTAGGTACATGTGGCTTCAAGAGGCACCGCTGGAATTGAAGCCGTGGATCATAGGGTGCTGCCGTCTTCGCGAGGCGATTAAGAAGACCGACCTCACCTGTTTTGAGTCGGTGTTCGATGCCAACATTGCCGTGCTGCCTCTCATCACGACGTGAGAAATACCGTCGTTTCGTTGGCGTTGACTTCATGTTTGACTTCGGTGTTTGAAACCGGCGTTAAACGGTTCTCGTGCAGGATCGGGCCGCTTCCCGGTGTCCACTGCAGCGTCGTCGTCGTTCTGCAGCCCGGCGACTTGCTGGCGGCCGCCGGCGTCGAGTGCAGGACCTCGTTCCGCCACCTCGACCCGAAGACTGCAAACCGCCTGCATTAGTCTGAGGCGCTCGCCGTTTTGAGGTAGGCATGTCAATATTGATAGGGGTTGTGTACGGCGTTAAGTAGTTTCGTCGGCGTGCACACTCACTCTTCAATGCCATGCCGTTGCAGTTTTTTTCGCCGGTGTGTTCTGGCCGAGCTGGGACGACGTGACAGGACCTGGAAGTGGGCGCCTCCCTCTGCCGAGGTCGTGTAGGGACGACTCGCCGCTTGCGATGGGCCCATGCGCGACGTGAGTTTCTGTCGACCGAACTATTAGCCGCCTTGAATTGGTCGTTTTACTGTGTTCCCCTTGGCACACACTGGTCTCACCTCGCTTGCCCTTGCAACGGTTGTGCGCAGAGATTGCCGGACATCATAAAAATCGAGCAAGTCGGCGCCGGCTTGCATGCTGTGAGCGTGTTCGGATGGGTGGTCAGAGAGCGTGCAACCCTGCTCGAGTCACGTGCACCGGCGACCGCTGAAAACCCCATGATGCAGGGGTTGAAGTCACTCAAATCGGCGCTAGTGGAGTACGTCAAGAGCTGCGTCGCTGAGAGGCGGTCGGCGCCGGCCAATCACCCTACTGGGCCAAGTAACTCCCCCCTGGACGACGACGGGATCGAAACAAAGGCGGCGTTTCAAGCTGGCGTGAGTCGCCCGGCGGATTTCGGCACGCACGACACTAGAACTAGCGGGCATGTTGGCGGTGGCGAGGCCGACTTGGTAGGAGGAGAGGAGCGGAGGGCAGGGTCCGATGAGGAGTCGGTGGAGGTGTCAGAGTCAGAGTCAGAGTCGGGATCCGAGGAGGAGGAGGAGGAGGAGGAGGAGGAGGAGGAGGAGGAGGAGGAGGAGGAGGAGGCAGGGAAGAAGGCTTTCAGCGCTGAGGCGGACACCGACGCCGGTGTGCAGGGAGCGGACGTGCAGGACCGTGGCGGACATGTGGAGGTTGACGTGACGAATGTCGCCGAACGGGGTGCTGGTCGTGACCCGAAGTTGACCGGCGGGACCGGCATAAATGCCGCGTCGGCCGGCAAAGGAGGGGGGGACCAGTCTCGTATGAAGGCGCAGGCGCATGGTCATCCGGCATCGACCAACCCTTCTAAGTCGGCGTCGGCAGCCGCCCTCGCTCACGTGAAGCGGCTGGAGGCGGAGAACAAGAGACTCAGAGACGAGAATGCAGGGTTGCGGTCGGCGCTGGATGCCGAGAGGGGTCGGACGGAGGGGTTGTTGGCAACGGCGGCTGGATGCCTCGAGGGTGTCAAGTCGCTGACCGAACGCGTCGCCGCCGCGGAGCAGACTGCGGGGACACACGTCTCTAAAGCGACAGCAGCCATGAGCGGCGTTTTCGCCAAGGTCCTGGACGATCGGGTGGCTTTGGTCAACGCGTGCAGCAGCATGGCGACGCCGTTGTTGGGGGAAATTTCTAAGGGATTGGACAGGCTCAAAGTCGACCGCCTTGACGCCGACCTGCGGTTGGGGAACCACGTGACCAGCGTGGGGGAGAACGTGAAGACCGTGTTGGCCGATTACATCCAGGCCCAGCTGGCCTCGACTTCCACCAATATCGTCGGCGGCCTATCCCGCAGCATCCCGCCCCCACCTCCCGGTCCATCCCCCGCGCTGCCAGCCGAAGTCATCAAGACAATAAGGGATGACTTGGTTCAGGCGGTGACCGCTATCACGCAGCAGGCACTGGGTACCGTCGGCTACACGCTCCTGCCCAACGTGCTCGCTACAATGAGGCATGGGCGGCGTGGTTCGTCTCCGTCGGCCGGGGACGTTGACAGCGTGCAAAGGCAGAGGCCGGAGAAGAGGGCTGGCAGCGGAGTAGCGGCCGACGGCGACGACGCCGGCAATTCAAAGCGGAGTAAAGGTGTCGGTGGTAACCGCACAGTCGGCGGCGACGTCCCAGCTCCAGATCGGTCACGGTCTCGTTCACCGAGAGTGGACACGATGCTGAAGGAAAAAGGGGGGGCGACCGTCCGACTACTCGGCCCGCAGAGTAGAGGCGGCGCTGACGGAAGCGCGGAAGGTAGGACTGCCGCCGCGGAGAGGGTGCAGACGGGCGGCTCCTCATCTCACGCCGCTGGACAGAAAGGTCCAGAGGTACCCCGTCCTCGTGCTCCCGAGGTTGCACCACTGCAGGCCGGCGTCGGCGGTAATCTGGAAGCTGCTGGGGTGCAGGCCGACGCGGTGCTACCCACCTCCCACCCGGCGATCGAAGCAAGTGCCAACAACGACGGCGTCACTGTTGCTATTGGGGTGCAGGCCGACGCCGTGCTCCACACCACACACCCGGCGCCGTCGAGCCACTTGCAGGCACAGGCTGGGGAGGTTCCCGCTCCTTCTGTCGGCGGGGATGGGGGCACAGGCGATCCCGGCGCGGTGCTTGAGGACCCCCTGTCAAGAGTGCTGAAGGAGCAGCTTCGCGCACTTCAGGCGCCCTTGCACCCGCCATACGTCGCGGTTCCCGACGACGGTGTCCCAACACCTCGCGTGGGTCCGCATCCCGTCGCCGGCCCCTCGACAATTGCACCCTCCACGGAGCATCCAGTCGGCGGTCCCGCACCATCGGACCCGGTCGCGGCCATGCTGCTGGCCGAGATCAACGCGCGTCAGGCGGCAGCACCATCCCCTCACTCGACGGCAACCGGTCCCAGTGCGCCGACCACGCAGCACACCGTCGGCGGTCCCGCCCCATCGGACCCCGTCTCTGCCATGCTGCTGGCCGAGATGAACACGCGTCAGGCGGCAGCACCATCCCCTCACCCGCCGCCAACCGGTCCCAGCGCTGCGCCGACCACGCAGCACCCCGTCGGCGGTGCACCCTGTCGGCGGTCCCGCCCCATCGGGCCCGGTCTCGGCCATGCTGCTGGCCGAGATGAACGCACGTCAGGCGGCAGCACCATCCCCTCACCCGCCGCCAACCGGTCCCAGCGCTGCGCCGACCACGCAGCACCCCGTCGGCGGTGCACCCTGTCGGCGGTCCCGCCCCATCGGGCCCGGTCTCGGCCATGCTGCTGGCCGAGATGAACGCACGTCAGGCGGCAGCACCATCCCCTCACCCGCCGCCAACCGGTCCCAGCGCTGCGCCGACCACGCAGCACCCCGTCGGCGGTCCCGCCCCATCGGACCCGGTCTCGGCCATGCTGCTGGCCGAGATGAACGCGCGTCAGGCGGCAGCACCATCCCCTCACCCGCCGCCAACCGGTCCCAGCGCTGCGCCGACCACGGTGAAATTGGGCGAGGCCGTACAGCAAGGAGCGGCGGACGAGACGGAACAGGCGGTTCCACCGCATGACCAGGTCGGCGCGGCGTCTGAGATAAACGCAGCTGGTGCGGAGGCCGGGGCCGGTGGCCTAGGGGAGATGCCGATTGACCCGATTTTCAACACCATTATCATCGCGGACGACGATGTCATCGCGGACGATGAAGTGGAATTGATTAGAGGGTTGATAGACGCAGACGCACTGGCCGAACAGCAGGCTGGGGCAGCCATGTCGGCCGACGTTGCTGAGGTGGATCGACGGGCAGGCACGGCCGTCGGAGAGGTCGACCGGCGTCACCGCTGTTGGTCAGGCTGGTTCGTCTCTATCGTCCCTCTATCCAGCCGGCTTCATACCGGTCGATCCCACCTTCCAGACCGGGCCGCCGCCGGACCGATCGGCAGGCGTCATGGCGGGCCAGGCAGGCGTTTCGGTGGCAGGCCAGGCCGGCCAGACAGTACCTACGGGCCGGTCGGCAGGCGCCACAGTGGCAGACCGGGCGGGTACTACCGGACCGTCACGCCACCCTGCTGTCGTTTCAGTGGCTGGACATGCCGAGCAGGAAGGACAAGCCGACCGTACGGAGGCTGTCGCCGAACAAAAGAGGAAGCGGAAGGGTAAAGCCGCCGCATCGAAGAAGCATGTCGCGGCGAAAGATCGCAGGGGGCATGGTATCCGGGTGGACCGGACGAGCGGTGGCGGGTGGCAGGGCGAGATCAACGTGGCTGGAAAATCGCGCTACACGGGTCGGTCAGACGACAGGATGGAGGTGGCTTACCTCAATGCCCTTGCGATGTCCATCTTCGACGGTTACATCAGCCCAGTCGTGTTGGGCGAGATGACCAGCGTTAAAGAGGACGACATGACCAGCTGGAAGTCGGAGTGGGAAGCGGCGAAGGTGATACCGAAGGGGATGTGGACGGTGATGTGGGCCCGCGGCGCCGTCATGTTTCGTCCACGGTAAGACTGCGGGGACTAGTTGTATGCTTAGCGGCGTGATAGAGGGCGGCTGACATCTGGTTTCTGCGCCGACTTAACACCCTTGTGTTCCCTTGTCGTGCGTGGCAGGTTCCAGACTGTCCTCGCCGACTTCAAACAGAAGACGACCTCAGGCCCCTGGCTGGTGAAAATGCTGAGGCCGGCTGTGTGGTTCGGCGATGATTCGGACCCGGCCAAGCGTAAGCAGCAGTTCAGCGACATCATCAACCGCGTTTCGATGTGCGCGGCGTTTGGCCCAGTAGCAGCCACTGCCTTGCCGAGATCTGAGCTGGAAGCTGCTCGGCTGGCCGAGGCTGTCGCTGCTTCATCTTGCGCCGTGTGGTGCTTCGCCGAGACCGAGGCCACGGTCAGCCAAGCGGCGGGTGAAGGGAAGGCGGCGGCACTGGTTTGTCGTGCGAGCACCGACTTTGCCGACCTCTGTCACAGCGTCGTGGTGGCGGTGATGGAAACGGAGATTTCGAGGCAGGCCGCCCCGGACGAGGTTCCGTGCGACGTGACAGACAGATTGCAGAGTGCTGCCCTTCGGAAGGTCTACCGGGACGACAACCCCAAGCCCGAAGCCGTTCTGATCGCTAGGACGACCATCGAGACCCTCGCCTTTTGGGGGTCGTGCAACGCCGGCGGCCCCCTTCTCCGACGACGCGGCATCGATGTGCCGGTGGACAAGAAGATGTCGCACGATATGGAGCTCAGGGGTAAGAAGGGACAGAAGGGACAGAAGGCGAAGCACGCCGCGGTCGCGTGATCTGTTACATGCGGCCGGCTGCCTCTGCTTCCAGCCGGTGCTGTGAGTGGTTGGCGTGTGGTGGAACTCATGGAATGTGTTTCGTCGGCGGTTTTCGAGGGTCTTTGCTAGTGCTTTGCTCTTGTTTTGCACAGACGCCGCAACTGGTGGCAGGATTTTGGCTGGATAGTGGGGCGGTCGGGGGATTTGTTGTGGCGCCGACTTTCATTGTGCAATTTTGCTGTGATCCTATGGTGTTTTTTCTTTGTTAAACCTAAGACGCCGATATGTGTTCTTGTTTCTTTTGAAATGTTCCTAGCCGGCATGACAAACAGAGAATGCGCAATCAACAAAGATGCGAACAGAAGTCACATTTAGACAAATTATCGTCGCTAAGCGACGGCGAACCCCCCGTAACATCACTCCTTTTTCCTACGCTTGCACGTCTTCGTCGGAGAGCGACGACAAGCATTACGATGTCGGCGTCGCTTTACTCACATCCTCCAACTGATCCTCCACGTCGGGAAAGATGTGCGCGGCGATCGTCTTTTCGAGGTCTGGGCCGGGATTCAACATGCTGCGCCCCAAGAAGTAGTCGCTTTTGGCTCCCGAGTAGCCGGCCTTCCTTATCACCACCCCGACGGGGAGGGACGTGATGTAACTCCTCGTCATCTTGCCTATCGCCCAGTGACCCAGTTCGGCGATCTCGGCGCACGGAGTACCTTGGTCCGCCAGCTCCTGTGCCCCGCCGGCCCTAGCGGCGTGCACGTTGCGCTTGATGAAAACCTTGTTCGCCGTCCACAGCTGCCGCGTGATTCGTTGCTGGCTCGACGACGGCAGCATGCCTTGCTCTTTGTCGGTCTTGGAGAAGAAGAGATGCTTGTCGTACCAGAGTTCTGGTCGGCGTACGTCAAGCGGCGGGATCAGGCGGACGCCGTAGATCTGGGGGATCTGGTCGTAGATGAAGTGTAGCCAGAGGAGGGTATCACCGACAGCACACACTTCAGCCTCCAAGTGCCTCGCCGCGTAGTTGTGATGAAGACGGGCATCCTTGCACGTCTTGGAGTTCCGCACCGCGATCACCATGACCATTGGCTGGTTGTTCGGGTTTGTCGCCGACCCGCTAGACAGTCGGTACAGAAAGAGGTCGGCGAGCGTGATCTCGCGTACACTGGCACCCCGGAGCAGAGTGTGGTGCGATAGCAAGGTCATCGATCTCATCAGCATGAACTTCCACAGAGTCTGCGAAGGACCTGTTCCTCGCGGATTCCACGCCGACGCCGACAAGTGCGGCAACACTTTGAACATGATTTTGCGGAATTTCTCGGGGGTGTAGGTGTCGCCGATGGTTCCGCGATGTCGGTCGACGTATTTTCTGCAAACGAGTGGGTGAGGGGGAAGGTTGAGTGTGAGCGGCGTCGTTGGGACAGGGCGGGGATCTAATAGGGACATGCAAAGTCGGCGCTGTCTAGCTTACTTGTTGTCAGCCTTGTTCTTTGTGCGAACCATGATACACACTTCCGTGCGGATGACCGAGATGTCCTGCATGATATGCATCTCCTTCTCCTTGTAGAGGGTCGCCTCTATCTTGGCCGCCATCTGACAGGCTTTGATGCGGCCGAGGAGCATGTTGACCGTGCAAGGTTTGATCGGCTGCGTGCGCATGGCGGGGTTGCCCTTTTCGCTCCGCATCGCCTCGGTCAAAGTCTCACGCGATCTGAACAAGACATAAGCGCGTAGTCGTGGCGTCTTTGTCCGCGGGCCGTGCAAAAATATAAACTGGCGTGGGGCCGTGTGCCAGTCGGCGCCCAAGTCATCGCCGATGTGCTTCCCGATTTCGTCTTTGTCTTTGAGCGCAGACCCCGGCTCCAGGTTGTCGCCGCTTTCTGGTAGATTGTCCACCGCCCACCTCTTGTAGTCAAGTGCCCACGATATGTACTGCTTCACCGTTGACCCTTCCTCGAGCGACTCAAGGTGGCGTAGAGCATTGGCTATCAGTACTTCAATGTCGTTGTTCCTTAGATCCTCAACGACGAACTCTGCCGCCGTAAACTCCGCTCGTGGCACGCTTGCGTTGAGCGCATTGATAGAATTGGAACTGAACTGATTGACTGATAAGGAAGGCACTAGGCCTTAAGTACAAACACGGTTGGGTTGAGAAAAGCTAGGGAAAGGATGGGATGGGAATCCTAGCAAATCTCCAATTGGTGAGTTGGCAGATTTGCAGGATTACGAGGGAATCCCAACCAGATAGGGTTGGGATTACAAATCTACACCCAACCTACAAAATAACCTAATCGATATAGAATATAGTACAAAGTGTTGACTGACTATTTCTAACACACCCCCTAGGCTGACAACACTTCAGCCACATGGCGGTCCAACACCCATGGACGAGAGGAGGCGGTAGTGGTCTTGGCGAACAAGAGACTTGGTAAACAAGTCAGCAAGGTTGCAGTCGGAGGCAATGTGTTCAGCCTTCAGCTGCTCGCGCTGCACCAGCTCACGAAGAAAGTAGTGACGGACTTCAATGTGCTTGGTGCGGCCGTGGAAGACGGGGTCCTTGGTGAGATGAATGGTGCTCTCGTTGTCACACCAAAGCGTTGGGGCTGGTTGAGGATACCCAAGTTCTGCCTGCAAGAAGGAGAGCCAACGGGCCTCCTGGGCAGCCATGGTCCCGGCATACAGCTCTGCCTCACAGGTCGACAGTGAGACGGAAGACGACCGAGTGGAGCGCCAACTGACAACCCCACTGCCAAGGGTAAAGCAATACCCTTGGGAAGAGCGCCGATCACTCTGGTCATCGGCATAGGACGAGTCACTGTACCCCTCAAGGCGAACAGGGGAAGAGCCGCCAAGAGTGAGCACATAGTCCTGTGTGCCTTTGAGATAGCGGAGGACCCGCTTGGCGGCAGACCAGTGGTGGCTCGTGAAGCGACCAGGTGCAACGTAGCGAGACAGGACACTGACTGGATAGGCCAAGTCTGGTCGAGTGCACATCATCGCGTACATGAGGGAACCAACGAGCTCGGGGTAAGCCTCATCACAGGGCTCATGTGAGGGAACAGAGGGTGTAGTGAGTTGGTGCTGCAGTGAGAGTGGGGTGGACATTGAAGCTGCGTCCTGCATCTTGAACCTGGTCAGAACGTTGTTGATGTAGAACTTCTGCGAGAGGGTGATGGTGCGGGCCGTGCGATCACGTGTGATTTCTATGCCCAGATAGTTCGTCAGCTTCCCAAGATCCTTCATGGCCAGCTTCTCACCAAGTGCGGTTTTGACTGCTGCCAGCTCAGTCTGATCCTTGGTGACAAGGATCATGTCATCGACATAAACCAAGATGAAGAAGCGGGATGGTGTTGCTCGGATGAAGAGGCTGGGGTCAGAGGTGGATGGGTGAAAGTCGAGGGACCCTAAGGTGCTCTTGAGCTTGTTGTGCCATTCCCGGGGTGCTTGCTTGAGGCCATAGACTGGTCGATTCAGCTTCCATACAGTGTCTGGTGGAAAAGGAGCTGGAAATCCTTCGGGCCGCTCCATGTAGATTTCCTCTCGAAGGATCCCTTGCAGAAACGCAGAAGACACATCCATGCAGTCAACCTCCATGTCATCTCGAGCGGCAACATCGAGAAGGGTGCGCAGTGTGGGAGGTTTGGCGGTGGGCGAGAATGTTTCAAAGAAGTCCAGTCCATGCTTTTGGGTAAATCCCTTGGCACAGTACCGGGCTTTGAAGACAGGAAATTCGCCTGGAAGTTGTTTCACCCGGAAAACCCATTTTCCCTTCACAATGTTGATGCCGGAGGGAGGAGAGACATCTGTGAAAGTTCCTGTGTGAATGAAGGCCTCTCACTCTGCGACAATGACCCCTAGCCACTGAGCGGCGTGAGGACCCGAAACTGCTTCAGCATAGGTGAGAGGTGTGGGGATGGAGGGGTTGTCCGAGAAGTTGAGGGTGGGAGATTCTGCGATATCTGGAAAGAGGGAGCAGAGCGCGTGTATGGCTGAGTCAATGTCAATCAACTCCTCATGTCTGTCCTCAAGAAGGGAGGGCATGAGCGAATAATCACCCCCGACAGGAGGAGGATTGAGAGAGACACGAATGGAAAGGGAAAGAGGCTTGGGAGCTTTGTGCGAGCGGGTGCGACCAGCGATGGGGGAGGGAGGCGGAGCTGGAGGAGGAGAAGCAGGAGGTGTAGTGGCAGCATCAGGAACAGCAGCTGGATCAGGAGCAGGAGCCAGATCAGGAGCAGGAGCTGGATCAGGAGCAGGAGCAGTAGCGGGAGGACGGCGTTGGTAGGTTTTGAGAGGAATGGGCTCGGGGGCGGGGAGGAGCGGGGGAGACTGCGTGGTGCTGGATGGGGAAGCGGGTCACGGGGGGTCGGAAACTATGGAGGGAGCCGGAAGAGGAGGAGAGGGAGTGGTGGCAGGAGGAAGGCTGTCAAAGTCAGCCCAAGTAAGAGAAGGAGGCGGAGGAGAAGGAGAAACCGTGGAGGAGGGGTAGAATGGGTGGGATTCATCGAAGAAAACATCTCGGCTGCGATAGAGTTTGTTGGTGGTAGGATGGAGGAAGAGGTAGTCTGGCGAGTCCGAGTTGTGCCCGAGGTACATGCACGTGATAGTTTTCGGAGCAAGCTTGCCGCCAGCTGCACGACGGGCTTGGGAGTTGAGGAGGACATAGGAAGTGCACCCCCATACACGAAGAGGGCGGACGGACGGTTTTTGACCCGTCCACAGCTCTGCGGGGGTGGTGTGGGTGTGGTGAGGATGAGGATGGAGATTGTGGAGGGCGGCAGCATGGAGCATGGCGTATCCCCAAAGAGAGGGAGGGGCGGAAGCATGAGTGAGGAGGCAGCGAGCAATCTGCACCAGGATGCGGTTTCGACTTTCAGCAACACCGTTCTGTTGAGGGCTGTCTGGGAGAGTGAAGGTCTGACGAATACCCTCAGTAGAGCAGAAAGCTTTGAGAGTGTTGTTGCGGAATTCACCGCCACCGTCAGAGTGAAGGATCTTGATTTTGGTTTTGAAGTGTGAATGAGCCTGCCTGGCCCATTCCATGATGATGGCTGGGGCTTCAGACTTGGCGGTGAGAAGGTGAACGGACACATAGCGGGAATAATCATCAACGATGACAAGGAAGTAGAAGTGTCCGCCACGGGAACGAACAGGAGCTGGACCCCAAAGGTCCATGTGTACGCGATCGAGAGGTGCGGTAGAGATGGACTCAGTGGGAGGATGGGGCTGTTCCCGAAGCTTGCTCTGTGCACAGTCAAGGCAAGGCGGTCCAGAAAGAGAGGGGGGTTGTGGAAGTGAGGCGGGCAGTCCATGAAGGAGTTGCTTGGTGGCAAGGTCTGAAAGTGCGCGGAAGTTGATGTGGCCGAGGCGGTTATGAAAGAGCATAGTCTTGTCAGTGAGGAGGCGGCAGTGACATGAGGGGGAGTCTGAGGATGGAAGCGGAAGGTTGGTGAGGGAGCATGTTTGAACGGGAGGAACAACTAGTGTGTACAGGTTGTTGGAGTTGAGGGTGAAGCGGGCAAGATGGAGTCCGGTTTTGGCGTCAAACATGTCACAGTAGTCAACATCATTGGGAAAGATGGTGATCACGCCTGCGTGTTGGATTTCGCACTGTGCAAGAAGGTTGTAGCGGAGGGTTGGGGCACAGATGCCAGTGACTGTGCCAGATGGGAAAGCTGGACAGGAAACTGTGGAGGAGCCATGGCATTGGATGGAGAAGCTAGAATGCTCCAAGGAGTGAGGTGGGAGCCTGGTAGGGAACGAAGGCGGTTTGGTCTTTAAGCACTGTGTGGGTGGCACCACTGTCTAGTATGAACTCGATTCCCTGTGTGGTTGAAACACCGATGTACTGCGACCCCTTCTCATTAATAAGACCAGCACCAGAGAACAACAGGTTAAGGCGAACATCAGATGGGGCGCTAGCAAATGCCTGAGCAGGTTCCTCCACTGCCTCGACCTGGTTCACGCGACGGGGTGGTGGCCAGTTGGGAGGGCGCTTGTCCTTGGAGACACCATGGACGTCATACCACTCGTCATCTCGCTTCTTGAAGCAAGTTGCCTCAGGTTGGTTGGTGCCGTTGCATTTCTGCCCCGCACGTGGACCCTTCCTAATGAGGTACTGGCATGGGGGAAAGGAGTTGCGCCTCTGGCCCTGCTGGGAACGAAATGGGATGCCAGGGGAGTAGCGCACAGCATTGACGGATGCCTGGGCTGCAAGGTCCTTTTCGGCAGAGAGAAGGGCCGAAGCGACTTTCTCAAAGGTGAGTTCCTTGGTGGGGAGCTGCTTGAGCATGGAACTGGTGACGTTGTAGGCAGGGGTGAGTCCGACGAGAAGCCCAGCAGCAGGTGCCTGTTCGGGGAAGGTAATCCCAATGTCCTTGAGCTCCTCATAGATGTTGCGGATTTCAGAGATGTAGTCTGCCATGCCTGGGCATTCCTCAAGGCGGATTTGAAACATGCGAGGAATGAGGATTGCAACTCCCACGGCAGTTTTGTCATGAAAACGATCCTGGAGGTACTTCCAAATGTCATGCGCAGAGCGGAAGGTGCGGTAGGACTTGACTAACTCAACTGGGGTGGTGGTGATGAAAACCCTATTCACTGCCGCATCCGCCTGCTCCCAGAGACTGAAGTCCGTCTCATACATGGTGGTCTTTGCGTCGAAAGCAAGCTTGGCTGTGGCAGTGGCGCCTTCGCCGAGAGGATCGGGAGGGAGAGGCATCTTCCCCTTGCCGCGGTTGAGGAGGATGTCCTTGAGGCAAATCCCCTTGAGCTCCGAGCTAAGGAGGTGCTTCTCCACTCCATAGCACCACTCCCCAAAATTGGTGCTCGTGCCGTTGGGAGCGAGGTTAAGGATGATGAGGTTTCCGACGAGAGTAGAAGTTGAAATCGCCATTTCGCACGGAGCGCAGCGCTAAAGTCTCCGATACGTAGCGGAGCGAAGCGATTTTGGAAATTGAGGAAGTCCGAAACGCGATTTTGGCAATATAATGCCCGTAATATACCCTGCTATACTGCTTCGCCGATGCCCCCTGTTCTGCTTCGCTGCTGCCCCTGTTCCGCTTCTCTGCTGCACCGCTGACCTGTTCTGCTGCGCCGCTGACCTGTTCTGCTGCGCCGCTGAAAACCTGTTCCGCTGCGCCGTTGGACCTGTTCCGCTGCGCCGCTGAAAACCTGTTCCACTGCGCCGCTGGACCTGTTCCGTTGCGCCGCTGAAAACCTGTTCCGCTGCGCCGCTGGATCTGTTCCGCTGCGCTGCTGAAAACCTGTTCGAAGTTAAGAAGATACGAAAATTGCCACGGAGATTTAAAAAACCAGAAGCTTACGATGAAGGAAGTCGAAAGCTGAAAATGTCGCCGTTGAATAACGAGAAGCGCGATGAAGGAAGCCGAATGTGCGCTTGACCGGAGCGACGATGTGAAGTTTCTGGAAAAACGCTAAGCGTAGGAGCCGGGAGCCGAAATAGGCATAGCCTAGAAGGAGAGAACCATCGGGACGCCAAGAATCGGATTCCGCATGAGCGGAATTTACTAGCTCGATACCATGATAGAATTGGAACTGAACTGATTGACTGATAAGGAAGGCACTAGGCCTTAAGTACAAACACGGTTGGGTTGAGCAAAGCTAGGGAAAGGATGGGATGGGAATCCTAGCAAATCTCCAATTGGTGAGTTGGCAGATTTGCAGGATTACGAGGGAATCCCAACCAGATAGGGTTGGGATTACAAATCTACACCCAACCTACAAAGTAACCTAACCGATATAGAATATAGTACAAAGTGTTGACTGACTATTTCTAACACGCATCTTCCCTTTCGTCCGCGGCTAAAGCCTCCTCTATCTCCCTTCGGTCCCTCTCGGCTCGTGTGAGTGGTCGACGTTGGCGTCTAGGTCCTGCATTGGGCTGGGCTTCATCCTCGTCCTCGCTAGATGAAGACTCGTCTTCCTGCGGCCGGCGAGGGCGTGGCTTTGCGGCGTCTCCTACATGCGGCGGCGGAATGCTAGGGTCGTCTGGAATTTTTGCTAGAGCGACGAGATCGTAAATCGGTTTGGGCGTCTCTGCGGAATTGGAGGTGGGGGTGGGGGCCGGTCGGCATGGTGGTGTAACCGGACGAGTTCGGCATCGCGCTAGCACCCGGATGAGCGACGCCGGCCATCTTGGCGTCGCCTGATTGTCCTTAAGCTGGTATGTGGTCTACTGTCGGTGCGGCGGCGGGTTCGTCGGCGGATGGGGCAAATAGAGGCGGTACTGTGTAACAGTGGCGGCGTGCTGCCGCTGCGTTGTGATCGTTTCGAGCGACCTAGTGACCCTAGCGGCAGTTTCTAAACGATCGGCGCGCTCAGCTTCCGCCAACTACGCGGCGATGTCACCCACGGGTGGGTTGGTATCCGGCGGCGTTGCACCAGGCCGGTCTCCGGCCATGTCACGCCGACCCCAGCAGTTATCTTGTGCCCGTCGCTATGACTGTGTTATCGGCGGTCGGCGTGATTGTACGAGCTGACAGCCTGTGCTCCCCTGGTTGTGTCTGCCTAGACCTGTGCGAGGATGTCGGCGTAGTCCCTCAAAAACCTAAGAACCGAAGTGGGCGATGACACTGTCCAGTCGGCGAGCAAGCTACGCGATCTCTAATCCGAAGCCCTTTACCCAGAAAATCGGTCTCACCTGATAGTCGGCGTCTCAGGTGGGAGCACCGTGCAATCCGCGGAGCGTCTCCCGCAAAAAAACTAAGTGTGAGAGCGCAGGCGTAGGACGTGATTGCCGAAGTGAGAATGGGAAAATGACGAGGGCCAGCTGGTTCCCGTGTGGTAATGGACGTGCGCGGCTCCGCACAGCAACACGGTGCACGCAAACGTCTTACCACTTGGCGTTCATGCCGCGCCCCACGCCAGGCGGCGCATTTACCTACGTGCCACGACTATCGCATGGCCACTACAACGCCGCCGTGGCGTGGTCCACATCATTCCTGCCCAGAGCTCTCCTTGAGCCACGTTGATTGGTCCCTCCAGAATCGGCCGACGCCGATCTTGCGGACCTCGCGCGGACGTTTTCCCGCGCAACCTGTAGGCAGCCGATTTCCGACACATGGACGCTGCCTCGCCGCTCGATGTTCGCCGCGTGTCCGGCACCGACATCTCGGGGCCCAACGCTAGTTTTCCCGTGCAAATGGAGGCCGCCGATCTGTGCCACCTGGACCCTGCCTGAGGCGTCGATGGACGTCGCGTGTCTCGCACCGACATTTTTGCACAACGCGCATCGTGCTTCCCGCGCAATCCTGCCCTCTCCTTCCAACTCTTTCGCCCTTATCTCCCAACTGTCCATTAGATTCACATCTCACTGTCATTTCGTTCGCCGCAAGTCTCATTGAACTAACTCATTCTCCTACTAGCCATCATCTCCCCAAGTCCGCACCCTCAGCCTTGGACTCACGTCTTTCGTATCATTTGCCGCGAGATTTATCAAACTTGCTCCCTCTTGGACGTTTTCTTCTCATCCTTTTTTCACTCCGCATTCGCTTGACCCCCATGCATGTATGCTCGATTCGTCTCCATCCATTGCCTCGTCACCTCTCTTGCACCGTATGCTTGAGAAAGTAGCCTCATCGTCATGTGCATATGTTCTACTTGTCTCCATCCCAGTCCTGCTCGCATGCTGTGCACTCTGACACGTTTGTCCATCCGGCTGTCTCTTGTGTATCCTTCCCGTGCTTCTGCTTCAAAGGCGTACTGTCCTACATACCTACAGGCTCCACCCACTTTCCACCAGATCCGGACTGCCTCTCTTTTTATCCTCATTCTTATCTTCAGTCTAGCCTCTGTACACCCTTAGCCCTTATGCTCAATTTACCGAGCATTGTTTCTCTCTCCTTCTCCTCTCTGCCTCTCAGCACTGAGCCTCACCTCAAGTATTGTCCCATCCATATTGGCCTCTTTGCATGGCTCCTCTTCACTGCACGTTTTCTCTTTGGCTGCACTCGTTCTTAGCTCGGACCATCTTCTCGTTCTTCCAAGCTATCCCATTCACTCGCACCAGTCTCATCTCCTTCCGTCGACTGTCTTGATCATTACATGCCGCCTATATGGTCCATTCGTTTCCATCCCAGTCTCATGCCTTCTCACCTCCTTGCACTCAGTACGTTTTTGTCATCCTTCTCTGTTTCCGTATCTTCTCACCCCCCCGCTGCTTTTATGCCGTCCTTCCCCTGCTGCTGCCGCTTATCCCCTCCTCCTGCTGCCCTCCTCGCTCCCCTGGTTTGACTGCTGCTGCACCCTCTCTCCCCTGTGCCTGCTGCATCTCGTTTCTTCTCGCTCACCTTTCTGCACCGCGGCCAGCCATGTTCAAGCCGAGCCGACTCCTAAGCCTTGGCTCTGCTGATTTTTCACTCCTAATATAGACTCCCATTGCCACTTTTGTTCTCCCTTCCGCTATACTTACAGATCTTCCCGTTGCGTGCTTCCTGCGGCATCTCTCACATGCGTGGCTGTGGTAAGAAGGCTGAGCTATTTGGCGGCATGGCTCCCCTGCCTCCTCATGCAGAATGTTTATATCCCCCTTTCATCCTGTTTGCTTCCAACCTGGTGGCCTACTCTTTTTGGTTATTCAGCTTTTTGCGACCCTCACCTTACCTAACCTACTTGCATGGTGTGATGCAACAGTTTAGCTATGTAAGTCCTAGAAGCATGTAATTTATCTGTTTTTTTTATTTTCGAGTCTTCTCTGTCTCTGCATGTCTGAACACCTTCACCACACTGACCTAGCTTGTGTGACTGACCTAGCTTGTGTGACTGACCTAGCTTGTGTGACTGACCTAGCTTGTGTGACTGACCTAGCTTGTGTGACTGACCTAGCTTGTGTGACTGACCTAGCTTGTGTCACTGACCTAGCTTGTGTGACTGACCTAGCTTGTGTGACTGACCTAGCTTGTGTGACTGACCTAGCTTGTGTGACTGGCCTAGCTTGTGTGGCTGACCTAGCTTGTGTGACTGACCTAGCTTGTGTGACTGACCTAGCTTGTGTCACTGACCTAGCTTGTGTCACTGACCTAGCTTTTGTGACTGTCCTAGCTTGTGTGACTGACCTAGCTTGTGTGACTGACCTAGCTTGTGTGACTGACCTAGCTTGTGTGACTGACCTAGCTTGTGTGACTGACCTAGCTTGTGTGACTGACCTAGCTTGTGTGACTGACCTAGCTTGTGTGACTGACCTAGCTTGTGTGACTGGCCTAGCTTGTGTGGCTGACCTAGCTTGTGTGACTGACCTAGCTTGTGTGACTGACCTAGCTTGTGTGACTGACCTAGCTTGTGTCACTGACCTAGCTTTTGTGACTGACCTAGCTTGTGTGACTGACCTAGCTTGTGTGACTGACCTAGCTTGTGTGACTGACCTAGCTTGTGTGACTGACCTAGCTTGTGTGACTGACCTAGCTTGTGTGACTGACCTAGCTTGTGTGACTGACCTAGCTTGTGTCACTGACCTAGCTTGTGTCACTGACCTAGCTTGTGTGACTGACCTAGCTTGTGTCACTGACCTAGCTTGTGTGACTGACCTAGCTTGTGTGACTGGCCTAGATTGTGTGGCTGACCTAGCTTGTGTGACTGACCTAGCTTGTGTGACTGACCTAGCTTGTGTGACTGACCTAGCTTGTGTCACTGACCTAGCTTTTGTGACTGACCTAGCTTGTGTGACTGACCTAGCTTGTGTGACTGACCTAGCTTGTGTGACTGACCTAGCTTGTGTGACTGACCTAGCTTGTGTGACTGACCTAGCTTGTGTGATTGACCTAGCTTGTGTGACTGACCTAGCTTGTGTGACTGGCCTAGCTTGTGTGACTGACCTAGCTTGTGTGACTGGCCTAGCTTGTGTGACTGACCTAGCTTGTGTGACTGACCTAGCTTGTGTGACTGACCTAGCTTGTGTGACTGACCTAGCTTGTGTGACTGACCTAGCTTGTGTGACTGACCTAGCTTGTGTGACTGGCCTAGCTTGTGTGACTGACCTGCGGCTCGCCCCCGTTTACCATCCTATCCTTTTTGGCACTCCCCACTCACATTTCTTGCCCCTTTGACTGTCTCCCCTGCTCCTCCTCCTGACCTTCCCTTGTCTGCCACCATGTGACTTCATGCCAAATGCATGTGTATACAAGCTTCTCCTTTCACTGCTTGAGCCGAATGTGTGTTGGAACCCATGTCCTACATCTTGTAATTTAGTCTCTCGCTTGTTATGGTATTTATCTCTTCTCATTGGTTGGTATTTATCTCTTGGGTGGGTGGGTGGTTCGTGAGGTGGGTGGTTCGTGAGGTGGGCGGCTCGTGAGGTGGGTGGCTCGTGAGGTGGGTGGTTCGTGAGGTGGGTATCTCGTGAGGTGGGTAGGTAGTTGGTGAGGTGGGTAGTTTGTGAGGTGCGTGGCTCTTGAGGTGGGTGGTTTGTGAGGCGGGTGTTGTGAGGTGGGCAGCCCGTCAGGTGGGTGGCTCGTGAGGTGGGTATCATTGGTGTCAGCTGTGCCGCCAGTCGCCCAGAGGTAGGTATTCCTGGCTTCTTTGACCTTCAGAATATATATGTATTTTCTGTGTGTCTCCTTCCCTTGCCGCTACTCCAGTACCATGCTTACCTATTTTTCTATCCACCTCTCATCACTCAGAGTGCTGCTGGTAACTTTCTCACCACTTTATTTCCACTCCATGTGTGCCTCATCCTTGCACTGCATGTACTTGGCCTGTCCGTTTCTCCATCTGCTTCCAGATTGACCTTTCTGCTTTGGCCGCTCTAGCCAGCCACCGCGTTGTCTGGTATTTCTGTTGTGAGGTCAGTATCTTTTCCCTGATTATTTCTTCTCTCTGCAATTTTCTGCCCCTTCAGCAGCTTTCACTACTCCATTTGTGTGCTTCACCTGCTGCTGCTGCTGCAGATGCATGCATTTCTACATACACCGACTCACCAGATTCATAGTGCATCTCCTTCATCCTCTTCCGTGACCGTGCTCTGCTCTCTCACTCTCCCAGTCCTTGCCCCTTTCCACCCTTCGTCTGTTCATGCTTCCTCCTCTCAAACGTCATCCTTTTCCATCTACCCCCACCTCTCGCCTGGTCACCTCTCCTTGTCCACCCCTGCTGCCCTCGTTACCCACTTCCTCTTTGCCGCACTTTCACTCCGCTTCTCCTCCGCTGCCCGGCTCACTCCTTCTGCCCCTCCATTGTTTTGGACTTATCCATGCGCCCTGGTCTCCCAACCCTCTACCGTCGCCCTTTAATACACATCTCAGACTGCCATCTTGTTTCTTCCATTCTGCCTTTTCTGGGATGCATTGAGTGAAGAAGAATGCTTCATCTGTCTTTGCGAGTATGGCCGGATCACGTGAGTGGGAAGAGGCGATGATGATGAGAGCAATTTGCGTGCAGGTGGAAGAGACACGGGTGGAGTCGGCAGCAACCAAGGGGGAGTTGGCAGCAATGAAGGGAGAATTGGAGGAGGCTGAGAGGAGACGAGCCGATGAGATGAGGGAGATGAGAGGGCAGGTGGAGGAGAGGGAGAGAGAGCTGATTGCACTGAAGGGGGAGGTGACTGAGCTGAAGGATGTCGTGATGAAGTTGCTCGTTGATCTAAATATCAGCCAGGGTGAAGGTGATCAGAAGACTGCATGGGAGGTGAGTGATGAGTTAACTATTTCACAGCTCATGCATTGTTTCATAGCGCATACAGTGTTTCACAGAGCATGCTTCGTTACATAGAGCATGCATTGCTTGCTTGCACTTTTGTGTCACCATGATCGTCCATCCCTCATGTTTTCCCTCTATCCAATTCCTCCAGGCAATCAAGTCAGCATCACAAGGAGATGATCTGTATCTGGCAGAACTCCACGGCCTTTCGAATGACATGCTCGCCCATGTCCACAATGACGCATTTGACGAGCATCAACCTGGACTCTACCTCAGGCTTCAGTGCAGAGGCCGTCAAGCACCTCTACAGGCTGCCTCGGCTGGAATTGTTGAGCCTCCAAGGCACAGACGTCTCAGACAATGCTTTGGAAGGGATTGGGTGTTTGACCAGCCTCAAGGACCTCTATCTCCATGGTACGAAGGTGACCGATACGGGGCTGGTGCACTTGATTCGTCTTTCCTCTCTTCAAGATCTGGGGCTTGGTGATTGCACGGGTGTGACAAACGCTGGCATGGTGCATGTGGGGAGGCTGACAGGACTTGTGCAACTTCGGCTGAATGGTACGGCTGTCACAGATGATGGGCTGCAGCAGCTGACTGCCCTGACCAAGCTGACAACACTCAACACCCCAGACGGGTATTGCCTTGAGAATGGTGCTGCACGCAGGCGGATAGGCAGGTAGGCTGGCTGGGAGTGATGATGAAAGGGAGATGAGGTGGAGGAAAGAGTTGACTGTGACTGTCTAGGGGAGACTGAGGAGAGGTGTGGAGGCAAGGGGGAGTTCACTCAGTGTCTAGAAGATAATGGGACATACATGCGGAGGAGGCATGGAATGGTTGGTGAAATTGAATCTTGCATAGAGTTGGAGAATATGGATGTTGACAGTGGAAGTTGGAACCCATTTCTTGCGAATGACAGATGCAGGTGCAGCGCTCTCTGGGCAAGGGGCCAATGCATGATGAAAGGAGGCACGATCCAAGTCATGCCATGCTGTACAGATGCTCTTCCCATAAGAGGAGAGAGAAGGGTTGCGAAAACAGAGTGTCAGGGCAGAGTTGGTAAGGATAATGCTTGTAATCCTCTGCTTTCATAAAGCATCAACAAATATGTTTGTGTGGACAGTTTATGGTAAATGTTTCATCGGCTTAACTATGTTTTTACGAAGCATTGGAAGCTAAAATGAAACATCCCTGATCCACAGTGGTGTTCATAAATAACAGCGGCTTGCTAGACCCACTGCATTCTGATGAGGGTACCGGTGGCTGGGCTGAGTGGCATGGGATGGAGGGCAGGAGTGAGGCAGGAAATAGTGGGCCAGTGTGTGGATGAAAAGGGGCTGATGTGATCATGTGATGCATGCTGCTGAACGCTAGAGCTCCAGCCCAACCACCTTCCTACTTGCAGTGTCCCTGAACCCGAAGAGATTGCCATGTTCTTCCAGCAGCACCTATGAATGACAGCAGGCGGCAACACAGGGGCTGAATCCCTGACCTGGAAGGAATGATTCTTGGTCTCCCCTCTCCACCAGTCTCACATCCCTCCACATCCTGCCATCATCGTGACATGAGTGCTAGTAGCAGCTGAGGGGAGAAAGGCGCAGGGCAGCAGAAGGGATGGAGGAACCGATGGGTGGTCGTAAGACAATCGCAGTGCCTCTCTCCTGCCACCATCAACCATGCACCAAGAAGGAAGAAGCGAGAAGCGGGTATGGCGGGAGAGAGCGCAGAGATAATAAAGCAGCACAGGACGACAAGTGGGGCATGGAGGGGGGATTGGGTGATGCATATCAAGTGGTCTTTGTGTGTGCGATGTGGGAGGGAGGGAGAGGTGGTGCCTGAGGGTGCGATGTTTACGGTGCTGCTTGGCTGGGATGGTGATGGTGCAGATGGGAGGGTGAAGAAGTGGGGGAGGAGGAGGAAGGACGGGGAGGGACACTTGGTTCATGCGAGAAGGATGAAGGACGTCATGGGGTAAGAAGGCGCACATCATAACGGGATGAAGGGCATGGCAGAACGGGATTAAGGCGATGGTGGGGAATGATGAGTGGAGAGAAAGAAGTGAAGCATACACAATGACGAGGAGGAGAAGAGGCAAAAAAGGGTGACAAGGAGGGAGCGGCGGAACAGGAAGGAGAGAGGAAAGAAATGTGGGGGGTTTTGAGAGGGGGAGAATGGGGAAGGGGGAGGCGGGAGAAGAGGGGGAGGGGGGGGGAGGGGGGAAGGGGTGGGGGAGGGGGGGAGGGGGGGTATGTCGGCCAGCTGGATGGTAAGCTGTTTGTGCCGTTTCACCCTCTCTTCCCATCCACCACGGTCACTACCGTCTCGACCCCACTGTACATGCTAGGAGTTCGTGAACCCAACATTAAAATCAGGAGCAGACTCAAGATCGCTGTTGACCTAGAAGGAAATGGAGGGAGTGGAGGAATATCAGGGGAAACAGGGGGTGGAAGGGAGTTGGGAGAAGAGGGGTGTTAGGAGGAGGGACGGATGTTGGAAAAAGACGGTGGGAAAACGTTTTCACGGGAGACAAATGCGTGAGGTGGCTGGGGGCCGAGGGGAGTCGAGGCAGGAGGGATGGTAGAACAGGGGGGAGGGGAAAGTGGGGGTATGGGAGGAAAGAGGGAGGCAGAAGGGGCGCTTGGGCCATTTTGCACCAAAGGAATCTGATGGGTAGGATAATAGTGTAGGACAGGGAAGCCGTTGGATTTGAAGGTGCGAGGAGGAGAGGCCGTGCAAGTGAGAGAGCGAACCCGCGCTGCTTTCTCGTAACACACTGCACCGCACCTGTGGCGCACGCGGCGATGAGTACCGCCATTGGGTTTGTTCTGAGCGAGGACTATCTGGATGGGGGTTGGGAGACAGCAGATGGCTCTGTGCGAGAACAACGCTCAGTTGCCGTCTCACCGGCAATCTAGTGCAAGAACAGCACCGTCATGTCATATCCTGATCGGTGCCTGCCAAACTGGATTGAATCCACCTATGGCCATGATGCGTCCTGCAATCTCACACTGTCGAAATCAGCCTATGGCATGGAGGACTGGGTGTGAGGGTGACATGCATTCGCCATCACGCTTTTTGCCTCGGCGAGTCTGAGATCGTTGCGGCAGTGACTCCGTTTCACACAGCCTTCTTGCCGGTAGCAGTGGTGTCAGTTGAAGGTCATCGTGAAGTTCGTGGCCGATGCTTGGTTGAATGTCAGCTATGGCAAATCAACGATGCGGTGAGAGGAGTTTGCTCCTTGTTGGACGACGATTGGGATGCGCGTGGCTCCTACTGTTGGCACCATCAACCTACCTCCAAGGAGGGAGAACGAGGGGGGGACAGGCGGGAGAGGGGAGGGGAAGTGGGGGAGTAGGGAGGGGGCGAAGCAGAGAGAGTAGGGGAACAAACACATGAGCAAAAGACGAGGGTGAGGGGCATGGAGGGAAAACCTGGGTGATGTGGGAGGGAGGGAGAAGTGCTGCCTGAGGGTGTGATGGCTACGCTTTGATGTTGGGGGAGCAGAGGGAAAGGATGGTGGATAGAGGAGGATGATAAGGGAGTGGAAGAGACACTTGGTTCATGCATGAGGTGATGACAGAAGGGGCAGGGCATGTTGAGATGAAGGGCATTTCACAATGGGATGAGTGGCGTGGTGGGGGATGTCGGGTATAAGAAAGTGAAGGAATAAGCAAGGGAGGGCAGAGGGAGAAAAGGGAGATGACAGCAAGGGATCGAAAGAAGAGGATGCGGAAGGAAAGGAAAGGAACGTGGGGAGAAAAGAAAGGAAGAGAGAAGTGGTAGAGGGAGAGGAATAACAGGGGAAGATGGGCGGGAGAAAGGGGGAGGAGCGGAGGTTTGTTTGTTCCCTTAGCCGCTTCACCCTCTCTCCCCACCCACCATGGTGGTTTGGAAGAGGGTGCGTGCAAGCACCGTATGACCAGTCAGTCAATGTTGGCCTAACGGAGAAGGGGGAAAGGAGAGAAGAGGGTGCAAGGGAGTTTGCGAGGAAAGAGGTGTTTGGAAGGGAGAGGTGGGAATGGATGCAGGAAAACGAAAGTAGTAGTAATATTTGGATGATCAGGGGGCAACTAGGTAGCGAGAAAATCTGACGGGTAGGATGATATGATGATGATGGAGACACGTGGCAGTGCAGTGCAGGGGAGCCAGGAGATGTGAAGGTGCGCGTAGGGAAGGGCAAGAAAATGAGAGATGCGGCTCTCCCTAACACCCAACTTCAGTGGTGGATCATGTGGGGGGACTGGATAATACAGAGGAGGTGCAAGAGGCTTGTTGGAAGTGAAAACACAATCATAATCTGGAGATATGAGTATTTTTAGAATAAATTGATCGTCTAGACAGTTTCACCATCTTGCAGCCGATTGCAAGAAAGGGCCATAGAAATATGACCCTTGTTCATATAGCTCGTTCTTTGAGAGTTTCGCTCGTTCCCATTTTCGGGAGAATGGGGGAAGGGGGAAGGGGTGGGGAGAAGGGGGGAAAGGGGGGAGGGGAACGGGGGAAGGGGGAAGGGGAAGGGGGAGGAGAAAGGGGGAAGGGGAGGAGGTTGTGGTGTTTTGCAGAGCGAGGAGGCGGAGGTGGAAGACAGATGATGACACGGCACAGGGGAAAAGCAGCGCTCAGATTCATTGCACCCCCAGCGCCGAAAATCTCATGCAGTGCGTGGACATACGAGGGCAGAAAGGATGGATAGAAAACAATCCAAACTTTTCCGCCATTCTGTCAAAGGTGCTTTCATCCAAGTCGGCTTCTCTCCCCTCTGCGTTGCCACCATCCTCGCCATGCTGCCGTCAGCTAAGACGTCACTCGCATTCCACCTAGCTCTACCAGTGGCACGACGCAGCAGTGCCTTCACCTGCGGCGAATGCGGCGATGAGAGCCACCCGTTGTATTCGTGCAGAGCGAGGACTCCTGCGGAGGGGGAGCGGGGGAGGGGGGGGAGGGGAAAGGGGGTTGCACGACAGCTGATGACATTACTCATGGAAAAGCTAGCGCCATAAGTAGGGCGCGGATAGGTAGAGGCACTTTGGGAGGCATGCTGATCTAAAAAAAACCTCATACTCTCCCATCATGATTATGGTGGGGCATGGCGACACGGTGCCGTCATATACTAGTCGGTGCTCGTCACAGAGGCTGAGAGGACGCTCCGACTCATTCCACCCTAGGCCATTATGGATCAGTGCTTTCTCAGCGAATTGATTGAACGCGGAATTGTTGCGAGGACGACATGCGTTTGCCATCACGCCCCGTGCCCTGGCGAGCCTTACATCGCCGCGGCAATGACTACGTGGCATGGTCCCTTCGTGGTGCTGCCACTGGAAGCGTTGGTCTCGCCACCCTTGTCGCCTGTCGGTTAAATGCCGGTCGTGGCGAAGCGATGGCGACGGAGGAAAGCAAGGGCGACGGCGAGAAGCAAGGCCGACAGGGGAAAGCGTGGGTGACGGGGACAATGTGCAAGTGCGCGCCGATTCGCTCGATGCGCGGATACGATTACCTCCACATGTTGGGAGCTAGCTGGCTGGCGGCTCAGTGATTAGAATGGATCTAAAGGCTAGTCGAAATAGGATCGTAGCGGGACACCAGACCATAATCTGCCAAAACAGTCTCGACCCAAAATGCCAAGTACAAGTTGCAGATTGCAATTGGTTTTCGCTCGCGAATCGAAACAACACCTGAAGAATAATTGTTCGCCTACTCTGTTACTTGCTGCGAAACATAAGCGATGGTCCCCCTCCCCCCCTCTACACGACCGAACTCGACCTCCTTAGTTTAGGGAGCCCACTAGTTTTAGGGCACCTATGGGAGTATCGAAACCCTAGCTCAGCCTGCTAGCAAGTTGATCAGAATTACGTTGTTGCAATACAGTTACAAGCTCAGCACATGCATTTCATTTTCATCCTACAGCATTATCGAGGGACCTTGTATTGAAGCAAGAAGTCTCAACTTGGTCAATTCTGAATTCGCTCGACCAAGTTCGCTGGATTACCAAAACCACCAGTCCCAGTTCGAAGCATTCGCGAAACCAGATATAGACAGAAGACCGCGAGCTGACGCGCTGCGCGCTAATTTGGTTATTCAATATTCGCAAATCTGCCTCACCACAACTACTTCGCATTCTCCCAATCCCGAACCGCGTAGTAGCCGCGCCTCGATTCACGCTCGAACATTGATCTCGAGTTTCGGTCCCCTCTATAAATACCCCTCGACACAAGTAGCAAATCGTCAAACCAGCTCATTCCACCACACTTGTGCCATTAGCAGCCAGCCCGTTTTTTCAGCTCTTGCTCAGCCCACCGCCACCATCATGGCTGCTCTCTCCTCTGCCACCGCGGCTTCCGCCGCTTCCGCATTCCTCGGCTCTAGCGCGGAGCTCGCGGCGAAGGTCCGCAACGTTGAGTGTCGCGTGACGATGCGCAAGGCCGCCGGCAAGGCTGACAACCTGAGCCAGTGGTACGGCCCAGACCGCAGCCTGTTCCTCGGCCCGTTCAGCGCGCCGCCCGCGTACCTGAAGGGCGAGTTCCCTGGCGACTACGGGTGGGACACGGCGGGGCTGTCGTCGGACCCCGAGACGTTCGCCAAGAATCGCGAGCTGGAGGTGATTCACTCGCGCTGGGCCATGCTCGGCGCGCTTGGCATCGTCTTCCCCGAGTTGCTGGCGCGCAACGGCGTGCCGCTGCAAGAGGCGGTGTGGTTCAAGGCGGGCGCGCAAATCTTCTCCGAGGGCGGGCTCAACTACCTGGGCAACCCCGGCCTCATCCACGCGCAGAGCATCCTCGCCACGCTCGCCGTTCAGGTGCGTTCGTTGTTCACTTCTCTCTTACCTTCCTTTGCTGCGTCGCCGTCCAGATGTGGCGCTCCGTTATTTTTAAGTTTTCCAGGCTGATATCTTCTCACATTCCCTGCTTTGGCCCCGTCAGTTCTGTAGGGGAATTTTCATTCCGACAACTCCCTTTTATCCTCGTCGTTAAACTTCACGATCTGCAAACACACACGCTGACGCTTCTCTGTTATGTGGTAACCTGATGCGTCTTACCGCAGGTGGTACTTCTGGGCGCAGTGGAGAGCTACCGCGTGGGCGGTTTGGAGGGGTTCCAGGAGGTGGAGGATCCGATCTACCCGAGCGGCGCGTTCGACCCGCTGGGGCTGGCGGACGATCCCGACGCGGCGGCGGAGCTGAAGGTGAAGGAGCTCAAGAACGGCCGCCTCGCGCAGGTGTCCGCGCTGGGCTTTTTCGTGCAGGCCATCGTGACGGGCAAGGGGCCCCTTGAGAACCTCGCGGACCACCTCGCGGACCCCACTGCCAACAATGCGTGGGCGTACGCGCAGAACTTTGTCCCCGGCGCGTAGAGGAGTGGAGAGAGGTTTGACGAGCTTGGAGGAGGTTTTGAGGGAGTTGGAGGGAGTTTGAGGAAACTTGGATTCGTGGTTGCCAGGATGTCTTGGATTCGGTGAACCTGCACATATCTGTACAGCCCAGGATTTGTGTATTTATGATGATTTATGATGATATCACACAACAATACCCCAACTACTGAGGTGAATCTGTCACTTCTTATGAAGCTGTGAATCAATCACAAACCCCAATCCATACCTGATCTGTATGTGGCTTGTGCTCGTCCTGGTGCACACCTTCCTAGGCATGGATTTCAACATTTTGAGATGGAAATACTGCAATGCAAGGTACCTAGCTAGCTACACCATAACGATCACATCAGAATTTCGTGACGTTCTAATCCCCATCATGAGAGACTTACACGAGAGGACAGTTCCAGAAGCAGGCATGCTAGGTCATGCATTCATTCTCTTACTGATTTCCCTCACCCCCACATCCTCCGTGACTCCGTCTCCTCCCCCCCACACACCCAGTCATCCCCACAATGCTCCAGCCCCAGTACCCCCCTCATCCGCATCACATCCTTGCTCAAGGTCGACCGCGGGGAGCCCCAGAACACGTGGGCAAGGACACATATCATCTTCTCCACCATGCCTCTCGTGCTGCTGTGTGCTACGATCCCCGTGGGCTGCAGCTCCGCTGCTCCTGGCGCGGCTGATTTGACACGATGGGACTGGATGACGGATATTTCGGCCCATGCTAGGGATTTCATCATCTGGGCGAACCAGCGGAGCTCCTCAACACAGGAGGGAGGGGCGAGGAGATGGAACAAGGGATGAAATCTCTGCCCCAGAACACGTGCGCAAGGACACACACCATCTTCTCCACCGTGCCTCTCGTGCTGCTGTGGGATATGATCCCGCTGCCTGCAGCTCTGCTGCTCCTGGCACGGCTGATTTGACTCGAGGGTACTGAGCAACGGCTGCCTCGCCCCAAAGTAGTGATTTCAGCATCTGGTAGAACCAGCGGAGCTCTTGAGGAAAGCAGGGGAAGGGTTCCAGGAGACAGGGGACACGTGGGAGGCAGGCAGGGGACACATGGGAGGCAGGCACGCGGGCGAAAAGTATTGGTTTCGGTAGAGAGAATGCGGTAACGTGCGGTTGGGGGTGGTCGACGGTGAACTGATTCGGAGGTATTGGGCGACGTGAATGTCGAGATGGTTTTTGCTTCCAATGATCTGGTAATTTCTAAGCGAAATTAAGTCAACCATTAGGGGTAACCTAGTTGCCCTTTGCCCCCAACCCCTCCCCCCGTACTGCCGGGGACCACCGAAATTGCCGATCCGCGCAAATCGGCGCTCGAAATCTGCCAAACCGCGCGAATCGGTGGGCGAAACCGTCGATTCGTCAGACTATCGACCCACCCTCGGGTCAGGTGACCCGGCCCTATAAGCTCAGGTCGGGTCAGCCACCCAAAAATCTTGACCCGAGGTCGGATCGAGCTGACCCAACCGGCACCCGTCCTGGGCCGGCCTGAGTTGGGACGGGCTGGGACGGGTCGACCCATTGCTCACACCTAACCCGGTCTGACCTGACCCGTTCCGACCCGACCCAATTCAACTAGATCCGGACCTATAACTATGCCGCAAGCCGACTGAAGTGAACCTTACCAAGAGATACCGCAGCGGCCTCCTCAAGCTGCGTCAGGGAATCAGCCAACCCCTGACCTGTGACTGTGACGATTCCCCCTGTGGCGAACCTTCTCGAGCTGCTGCAGGAGAATCAGCCAACCCCTGACCTGACCTGAACCGACCCAACCCAACCCGGTCCCATGACTGTGACGATTTCCCTTGTGGCGAACTTTCTCGAGCTGCTGCAGGGAAATGAACGAGCGTGCCTTGGCCTGGTGTGATGGGTCCTTGTACTGGAGGGGCGTGGAGTGTAGAGGGTGTGGAGTGTGGGGAGTGTGGTGGAATGTGGAGTGTGGGGTGTGGGGTGGGGGGAGTGGAGTGTGGAGTGTGTGGGGAGAGTGGAATGTGGAGTGCGGAGTGTGTGGAGTGTGGAGTGTGGGTGTGTGGTGTGTGTGGAATGTGTAGTGTGGAGTGTGAGGTGTGGGGTGTGGAGTGTGGAGTGTGGAGGGGACGAGAGATAAATGAGGAACAAATTTAGCAGACTCAAGAGTCAACTGCGGCATGGGAATGAGAGAGCGTGCCTTGGCCTGACTCGTACTGGTGAAATGTGGAGTGTGGTGAATGGGAGGGGGATGAAGGTACGCAAGGAGGGCAAAGGAGAAGAGGTAAATGGAGGGGTTGAATCGTGCATCGGAATGAGTGAGGTGTTTACTAACACTGAAATAAGTGGTAAGCGTTTGATGGCATCACAGCCCAGGATAGCGTGCTGCACTACACCACATCGCACTGCACCGCATTCACCTGCGTGTTCCCCACCATCCACCCCTTGCTCGTCTCGCACACAACACCAGGTGCTACAACGCATGGCACCACACCACACTCCACTCACCTGCATGGCACCGCACCACACTCCACTCACCTGCATGGCATTGCTCCAGGTCACAGCAGTGGCCCCTCCAATGCTGACTGACCATGGGCCCCACCACCCATCCCCCCTTGCTGCTGCTGTGGCGCCTGTTGGCCCCTCAGCTGCTGCAGCATGGCATGCGCGTCTGACTGCTGCAGCTGCAGTGCCAGTGCTGCATCCTCCTCCTACTGCTCTCATGCCAATACATGCCATGGTCCGTGACAAGATGACGCAACATGACGTGACGTGACATGTCATGCCCTGGCATGCCATGCCATGCCATGACCATATCATGCACCATGACATGGCCTGCCATGTCCATATCATGCGTTATGCCACGTGATGTGATTAACGGGCAAAGAAGCGTGCAAAATAAAGAGGGGGGGCAGAAGGGCCAGTGGACGGCATAGCCCAAATGATGCAGCAACGTGAACTGGCGGTATCGGCTGGCTGGTGCGCACAAGGTGTTGAACAATACGTGTGTGTGTTTCAGACGTAAAGTGAACGAATTTTGAGGTGCCTAGACATTGGTTGGTGTTCACAAGGGTCTGAAGACGGCACGTGTTTGTTTGGATGCACAGTGATCGCACGAGCATGCATTGGCTGGAAAAAGCCCTGACATCAATGATCATTGCATGGCACACAGGTGCAATTAAGAGCTTGCAGGAACGCTCATTGATACATACATATTTCTCATCCATACATGCCACATACCTGCAGTCAACATGCAAGTTCCTCTTCGCCCGCTATGCTGCTTTCCCCCTTCCAACCCTTTTCCACCTCCGCCCCGTTCTTACCCTCTGCCACCTTCTCCCCCTTCGGCCCTGTTTCCCCCTGCCGTGCAGCACGAGCTCTGCACCACTAGTTGGTTAACGAGAGGCCAAATCAGCATGCGGCGAGGAGAGGTCAATGGACGGGGCGGAGGAGAGAGAAGCTGCAAGGGCATATAGGAAGGTGGTAAGAAGAAATCAGAACGTCTCTGAGGCGGCTCATGAACAAACTGGCAGGTGGTGAAGTGAGTGAGATCAGGGTCGAGCTGGAGAAAAAGAAGAGCTGCAAAGTCGCCAAGGCAAGATGACCTAGCGGCTGGTAAGAGGGAGTGGCCTGAAACACATGCAGTATGCGGCAAGAAGGGCTCAAGGGACGGTCTAGAGGAAAGGGAGAGGTGCAAGGGCGTCAGGTGGACGGCGGTAAGAAGGGAAAAAGATGCTCTGTAAATGCGCCTCCAAGATGGAATGGGCATGTTGCAATGAGAGGTCCATGCACAGGCCAGATGAGAGGAAGAGATGCAAGAGCGCCCGGGGAAAGGAAGACGAATCTGTCCTTCAGATATGTTTTAAGTCGACTCACAAATCGCCTTCAAACACAAACCGGCATTCAGCGAGTGGAGGTCAAGGAATAGACCGGAGGAGAGGGTTAGCTTTAAGGGCACTAGCAGAAATGCATTACGCCGGTAAGAAGGGATAGAGGTGACCTCGGGTTTCACCCGCCTAAGGTCGACCCACCCCCATTCCATCAAATCGAGAGTGAGGAACTTCTTGAGAACTCGCAACAATCCTCACTAGAGGTGACCACTGGTTCCAAATAGGGAATAAAAAACTTGCGGAATGGGGGAAGAGAGGGAGGTATGGTGCGACTGTGCATGTCTGTGTCACTTCGTTCGTCATATCATGTGAAACACAATCAAGACCACCATAGAAACACAAGTGAGTCATTCAAATCAGATTCATTAATTTAATGAGTTTGATGGAGTCCCCCGATTCACTCCAAAAAGGCATTGATGCTGGACGTAGCGATTGGTTCTCGGGCGAGAATTCGTGAGCGAGAAGATCTGAATCTGCAACACCTGCGCGACAATGGACGGCCAGGGATGGACGGCCAAGGATGGACGGCCAGGGATGGGGACGGCCAGGGATGGACGGCCAGGGATGAATTGGGAGGAAGGAAGGAGGGAGTCGACGGGGATAGGGGAGGGAGGGGAGAGGGGATAAGTTTAACACGATTCACAATATGAAGGATAGGTCAGCACATGCGCCAGGTAGAGTGGAAATGAGGATAAGCAGGCTGGGCGAATTGAGTTATCACCAAATCAGAGGGAGTGATGCCAAGGAAGTTGGTTGGGATGCATGAGAACAGGTGGAGAATACACCTCTCCCACGCGTTGCCTTCCTCACAGCTATACTGTACAACTATCGCATACCTTTCGTTGCAGACGACTTCTGAGGTGTTTCAAAAGGGTTTCGCATACCCCGAGCTAAGAGAAAAATTACTGCTCTCTCTTGTCCCATTCCTCAGGATCCCTCTTCCGTCGTCTCTACGTCGCCTGTCCCCACTTCCCCCGTCCTTAATCTCCCCATCCCTACTATACCCGTCCCTACTATCCCCCTCCCTAATATCCCCGACCCTACTATCCCCGTCCCTACTATCCCCGTCCCTACTCTCCCCGTCCCTATTACCATATCCTCGTCCCTCTTCTCTTCTCCCCGTCCCTACTCTCCCCGTCCCTATTCCCTCCGGGCCTACTCTCCCCGTCCCTACTCTCCCCGTCCCTACTCTCCCCGTCCCTACTCTCCCCGTCTCTACTCTACTCTCCCTGTCCCCACTCTTCCCGTCCCCACTCTCCCCGCCCCCACTCTCCCCGCCCCCACTCTCCCCGTCCCTACTCTCCCCATCCCTACTCTTTCGTCCCTCCTCTTCCCGTCCCTCCTCTCTCCGTCCCTACACTCGCCGTCCCTACTCTCCCCGCCCCTACTCTCCCTGTCCCTACTCTCCCCGTCCCTACTCTCCCCGTCCCTACTCTCCCCGTCCCTACTCTCCCCGTCCCTACTCTCCTCGACCCTACTCTCCCCGTCCCTACTCTCCCCGTCCCTACTCTCCCCGTCCCTACTCTCCCCGTCCCTACTCTCCGCGACCCTACTCTCCCCGACCCTACTCTCCCCGTCCTTCCTCTCCCGTCCTTCCTCTCCCCGACCCTACTCCCCCCGTCCCTACTCTCCCCGCCCCCACTCTCCCCGTCCCTCCTCTCTCTGTCCCTACACTCGCCGTCCCTACTCTCCCCGCCCCTACTCTCCCTGTCCCTACTCTCCCCGTCCCTACTCTCCCCGTCCCTACTCTCCCCGTCTCTACTCTACTCTCCCTGTCCCCGCTCTCCCCGTCCCCACTCTCCCCGCCCCCACTCTCCCCGCCCCCACTCTCCCCGTCCCTACTCTCCCCGTCCCTACTCTTTCGTCCCTCCTCTTCCCGTCCCTCCTCTCCGTCCCTACACTCGCCGTCCCTACTCTCCCCGCCCCTACTCTCCCCATCCCTACTCTCCCCGTCCCTACTCTCCCCGTCCCTACTCTCCCCGACCCTACTCTCCCCGACCCTACTCTCCCCGTCCTTCCTCTCCCGTCCTTCCTCTCTCCGACCCTACTCCCCCCGTCCCTACTCTCCCCGCCCCCACTCTCCCCGTCCCTCCTCTCTCTGTCCCTACACTCGCCGTCCCTACTCTCCCCGCCCCTACTCTCCCTGTCCCTACTCTCCCCGTCCCTACTCTCCCCGTCCCTACTCTCCCCGTCTCTACTCTACTCTCCCTGTCCCCACTCTCCCCGTCCCCACTCTCCCCGCCCCCACTCTCCCCGCCCACACTCTCCCCGTCCCTACTCTCCCCGTCCCTACTCTTTCGTCCCTCCTCTTCCCGTCCCTCCTCTCCGTCCCTACACTCGCCGTCCCTACTCTCCCCGCCCCTACTCTCCCTGTCCCTACTCTCCCCGTCCCTACTCTCCCTGTCCCCACTCTCCCCGTCCCCACTCTCCCCGCCCCCACTCTCCCCGCCCCCACTCTCCCCGTCCCTACTCTCCCCGTCCCTACTCTTTCGTCCCTCCTCTTCCCGTCCCTCCTCTCCGTCCCTACACTCGCCGTCCCTACTCTCCCCGCCCCTACTCTCCCTGTCCCTACTCTCCCCGTCCCTACTCTCCCCGTCCCTACTCTCCCCGTCCCTACTCTCCCCGTCTCTACTCTACTCTCCCTGTCCCCACTCTCCCCGTCCCCACTCTCCCCGCCCCCACTCTCCCCGCCCCCACTCTCCCCGTCCCTACTCTCCCCGTCCCTACTCTTTCGTCCCTCCTCTTCCCGTCCCTCCTCTCCGTCCCTACACTCGCCGTCCCTACTCTCCCCGCCCCTACTCTCCCTGTCCCTACTCTCCCCGTCCCTACTCTCCCTGTCCCCACTCTCCCCGTCCCCACTCTCCCCGCCCCCACTCTCCCCGCCCCCACTCTCCCCGTCCCTACTCTCCCCGTCCCTACTCTTTCGTCCCTCCTCTTCCCGTCCCTCCTCTCCGTCCCTACACTCGCCGTCCCTACTCTCCCCGCCCCTACTCTCCCTGTCCCTACTCTCCCCGTCCCTACTCTCCCCGTCCCTACTCTCCCCGTCCCTACTCTCCCCGTCCCTACTCTCCCCGACCCTACTCTCCCCGTCCTTCCTCTCCCGTCCTTCCTCTCCCCGACCCTACTCCCCCCGACCCTACTCTCCCCGTCCCTACTCTCCCCGTCCCTACTCTCCCCGTCTCTACTCTACTCTCCCTGTCCCCACTCTCCCCGTCCCTACTCTCCCCGTCCCTACTCTTTCGTCCCTCCTCTTCCCGTCCCTCCTCTCTCCGTCCCTACACTCGCCGTCCCTACTCTCCCCGCCCCTACTCTCCCTGTCCCTACTCTCCCCGTCCCTACTCTCCCCGTCCCTACTCTCCCCGTCCCTACTCTCCTCGACCCTACTCTCCCCGTCCCTACTCTCCCCGTCCCTACTCTCCCCGTCCCTACTCTCCCCGACCCTACTCTCCCTGTCCTTCCTCTCCCGTCCTTCCTCTCCCCGACCCTACTCCCCCCGTCCCTACTCTTCCCGCCCCCACTCTCCCCGTCCCTCCTCTCTCCGTCCCTACACTCGCCGTCCCTACTCTCCCCGCCCCTACTCTCCCTGTCCCTACTCTCCCCGTCCCTACTCTCCCCGTCCCTACTCTCCCCGTCCCTACTCTCCCTGTCCCTACTCTCCCCGACCCTACTCTCCCCGACCCTACTCCCCCCGCCTACTCTCCCCGTCCCTACTCTCCCCGTCCCTACTCTCCCCGTCCCTACTTTCCCATCTCCTTCACAGGTACAGGTGCGCACGATTGGTGGGAATGGCGGGCAGCGGCGCGACGATACGCGCGCTTGGCGGACGGTGCTGGTGCGAACGGCGATATTCACTTCACACCCCTACTGCCACGCTCTCGCGACTCCCACGGACGGATGCGAGGTGACTCAGACTGGCGCACTCGCTGTGCGAAGGCGCGTTCGGCGGACGGTGCTGGTGCAAATGGCGAGCTGCGCAGCACTACTGGCGGCCCGCGCGAGCGTGTCATGGCGGGCAGACGACAAGCGGCGCGACGATACGCGAAGTGGCGAAGCAGGCAGGAGTGGTTGGTAGGAGCGGGGGTGATCGGGTGTGTGCGCGCGGGGATGGCCCACCCACTACGCGTCACGCCGTGCCACCGTCTCGCGCATCCCTCCACCGGTGGCGGGGGCCGCCAACGGTGCTCGCGCGTGAATGCCCGCGTTTCGCCCACCTCGTCCTCCGCGCACCAACCATACTTTGCAACGAAACTGGCCCTAGTCTATCGTAACTACAAACTCGTCCAACGCGCACCAGCCGCTTCAGTGCCCCAGTCTATCATAACCCTAACCTAGTCGCTGGTTCTTCATGTCGTTTGCGATCTGCTGCTGTGCTCGCCATGAGCGTGAATATCGCTATACTCGCTAATGAGCGGGCTAACAATTGCAGCTAGTTTTTGTTATATTGAACCAACTGAGTGCGAGGAATCAATGAGTATCGAGAGTAATTGCAAAGAGAGTGAAGATACAATGAAAATGAGGGGATGATATAGGGAACCTAGCTAGGTGAGGACCTCGGGAAGCCGAGGCTCGGAAGTGTGGCGAATGGTGCGGGGGCGATTCGGGGGTGGTTTGGATGAGGTTGAATGCCGAACCAGCTGACGCGATATTGTCGGAACTGTGTCGCGGGAGTGCGACTGCAATATTACTTCAAATCACTTAGGACGTGTTGCATTTCCCGGTGCACTGCATCGGCTCGGCCTGACTTGGCACGAGCCAGGTCGTGCCAGACTCGAGCCTCGGGAACCTCGAAATTTTGCCATGAAACTCGAGGGAGATGTGACGCAATTCCCTGACACAACTACTGAAGATTGGCGAGGGCAGAGTGGCGGATTGGCAGCGGGTGTCAATTTGATGGCACGAGCCAGGTCGTGCTGGCTCGAGCCATAGCGACGCAGTGCACTGACTCGGCTCGGGGCATGCCGTGCCTAGTCAGTGCACCGCGTTGGCTCGGCCTTCTGCTTGCCTGGACCCTTCCTGAACCCGTGCCCCGAGCCGAGCCGATGCAGTGCACCTGGAATTGCAACACGTCCTTAGGACGCGGTAAAAGTAGAGAATCGATCGCCTCTGGATCATTCTTTTGCGCTGTTGTAATCGGTTGTGTACTTTCCGTATGCAAAACGCAAGGTTTCAGTGCGGTGACAGGATCGATCTCCCCCCGATCGAGCACTTTTACCGCGTCCTTATCATTTGGGGTTGCAGTTATAGTTACCATTTCCAATTGCAAACATTTATTTGGTAGACTATTGTGCTACAATAGTGCACAATGGATATATGATAAAAGTAAACCCCTTGCTACCCAATCATTCTCAAGCCATAAAACGCAATCATCACAATTCGTAAAACGTATCAACCCAAAACCCTGAAGCAAATTCCAATTGCAAAATTATACTCAAGAAACTACATGGTGATGGGATGATGAGATTACGGGGTGGTGGCGTGATGGGATGATGATGGTGTGATGGGATAAGGATGTGATGGGGCAATGGGATCATGGTGTCTTGGGGTGATGAGGAGACGACGAGATCAAGGGAGCGCCTTTTCCATATCAAAAGGGTGGACACAAGTGACAATGAAGTGCCTATGGCAGTTGTGGCAAGCCATGCGACAAATGTGAGCACATGCCATACAAGGCACTACTAACCTCATTGTGGAGATGAGTGATCGCTGACGGGTGTGTGAGCACATAGTTGGCAGGGGATGGATGGATGGATGCTGCTGGTTGGACCATGCACACCTGGTGGGTGATCGGGGGGGAGGATGACCCGAGAGGTTAAATGAGAAAGAGCGAGCAGTAAGGTGGATGCAGGATAGGCAGATTGGACGCTATTGGCTGGACTGTGTTCATGTGGACAGGTGGGGATAGCAATGGGGAAGGGGATAGGGGAGGGGAAGGAGAAGTGGATGGGAACTGTAAGGTGAAGGGGATGAGGGGACAACGATGGAGAGTGACGGTTGCACTATGCACACCTGGTGTGCAATCGAAAGAAGAGGGACTAACGGGAGAGGCTGGTGAGGTGGGTGACAGAGACAGGCAGTGAGTGATGGGAGGAGGGTGAGCAGAAGGAGCGATGGATCTAGCGTGATGGTCCCTGTAAGTCCTGAACCTCCACCTGGATGACCAGCACTGCCACAACACAGTGCATTCCGCCTCAGTGCAGTCAGCCTCTTGCCGATCAACCTTAACACAGCTGATCAACTGCAGGTGACCCCAACTGAGGGAAATCCGAGAGTGACCTAAGAGTGACATGAGAGCGAGTGACCTGCTAAAACCCACTGGTTACCCATAAATAGCCCATGTTCCTCGCACCACTCATGCACCGACTTCACGCAGCAGTGACCCATTACAGCCCACCTCCTTCATGCTTCTGACCTGCTACTGCTGAGCTGACCCACTGGTGACCCACGATTAGCCCACATACCTTGCACCATCCATGTCATCGGGGCACGAGTCTGTGCGATGGAGCAGAAGTAGGCACAGGAGAAGCAGGTGCGAATCTGGAAAGCGGGGGAAAGGTGGGGAAATGAGCAGTGCGATACTTGTACCAATTCTTAGAATTCTCAAAAGAGTATGAAGCAAAGTGTGGACCAAAGGTGCAGAACAGTGCTAGATAGAAGCTGAGAGGGGCAGTGGGCGAGGCAGATGTAAGCTAGGAGTAACAGGTGCGGAGCTGAGCTGGGGGGGCAAGTGATTGAGCAGGGAGGAAGTTGGGAGAGGGAGGGGGCAGGGAAGGAGGGAAGGGAGGAACGCCTTGGAGTGACCCGAACACACATCAGTCCCGCCCCACATCGACTGCTCACAGCCTCTCACACATCGCTTCACACGCAGCCTCTCACACGCATCAACTTCAACCCCCCTCTCCCCACTTCCTTCTCCCGCCTTTCCTTCAGCCCCCCTTTCTTCAACCCCTTTACTTCACCCACCCACCCTGCCTGTCTGTCTGTCGTCCGTCGGGGGTGAGTGTGCTCTTGGCACGGTCGTCCTTGAGGACAGGCAGGAGCACTTTGAGTGCTTTGTAGCTGCTGTACCTCAGCTCGTGTCCATGCTGATTGCCCCTGAGGGAGACCCGGATGCACCAGACATCCCGACCCCGCGCTCTTACCCAGGGGCGATTTCGGGTCCCTACTCCTCTCAGTGGCAGACAGCCATGGACGCAGAGATGGCATCCTGGAAGTCCACATGCACCTACGTCGACGAGGTGTTACGATAAGAATGAAATTGATAGAAAATGTGAAGTACAACCCTAGATATAGCTAACCCTAATCATGCAAGTAAGTAAAAATGTAACACCTAGACTAACATAAACAACACATATAAAATATATGTTGACACACCCCCATAGTCTAGGTGACGGAAGTCCTGTAGAAACAACAAGAGCAAGCAACGGTCACAAGACCAGTCCACAAGAACAAGACAAATCTCAGGGTGGAGCTCAAAGTCACCACACACTCCGAGAGCAAGCAAGGAGCCACAAGGCCAGTCCACATGCAGGTATATAGCAAATATGAAGAGATGCAAGAGTACAAGACATGCAGGACAAGGCATCTCTAAGTAAGCAAGTGAGGACGGGCAGGCACAAGGCCAAGCTAGGTGCAGAAACGCTGGTGGTCACAAGGCGGCAACGCCTTGGTGAAGATATCTGCCGTGTTGGCCTCAGAGACCACACGTAGAACGAGTGCCTGGCCACGCTGCTGCAACTCACGCCGAAGGAAGTAACGAAGCTGGATGTGCTTCGCCTTCCCAACCAGTCGGGGCTCCTCTCACAACAGGACGGCAGACCTGTTGTCGACGAACAAGACTGCCAGTCTGTCTTTCCTTCACACCTACCTTGCTTTCGGGGGAGAGCAAGGCCGCTCACCAAGGTCGGTGAGAAGGAAAGACAGCCAGCGAAGCTCCTGAGCGGCCATGGCCGCAGCGTACACCTCTGCCTCACAGCTGGAACTGGCGACAGACGACGCCCGAGTCGACCGCCACGAAACAGCACCTGCCCCGAGGCTAAAGGAGTACCCCTGTATATACCGACGTGTCTCCGCGTCGTCGGCCCACGACGAGTCCGAGTAACCTGTGAGTGTAACTGGCTGCTTCCCTCCAAGGACAAGTCCCATGCCTGATGTACTCGCCACATACTTCGCCACCCTCTTAGCAGCGTACCAGTGGGAAGGTCGGGTGTCTCCCAGGCGCAACAAAGTGCGCAAGGACGCTAAGAGGGTAAGCTAGGTTTGGGCGAGTACAGGTCATCAGGTACATGAGACAACCCACCAGCTCAGGATATGGACCACTGGACTCAAATTACTCGTCTGAAGGTGGAGCCGTGAGCCCATGATCCACACCAAGTGGGGTGAGCTGTACCTTGGAGAACGGGAAGCGAAACCGCGTGAGGATCTGCTCGACCATATGCGACTGAGTCAGCGTAATGGTGCGAGCTGCCCTGTCCCTGGTGATCTGCAGGCCAAGGTAGTGCTGCAGCTCACCAAGGTCAGTGCAAGTGTGTCTCCTCTGCAGTTCCTCCTTCACGGAGGCCAGCGCGCGTCGGTCGGGAGTGGCGAACACCAGGTCGTCGACGTAGACCAGGACAAAGAACGGGGTCGAGCCACGGCGAACGAACAGTGACGGGTCAGCAGACGACGGAAAGAAGTCAAGAGCTGCAAGGGTCGAGCGAAGTGTGTCGTGCCACTCACGTGGGGCCTGACGCAGGCCATAGACTGGTCGACGCAGCTGCCACTGGGACCCAGGTGGGAAAGAGCCAGTGAAGCCAGGCGGGCGACGCAGCCAGATCTGCTCGTGCAGGCTCCCCTGAAGGAACGCGGTGGAAAAGTCCAAAGAGTGCAACTCGTAGTCGCGCTGGGCTGCAATATGCAGCAACACCCAAAGAGTACTCATCTTCGGGGTGGGAGCGAAGGTCTGGAAGAAGTCCACCCCCTCTTGCTGACTGAAGGCCCTCGCCACAAAGCGCGCCTTGAACACAGGTGGTGATCCAGGCGGCCGCTTCACCTTGTAGAGCCATCGGCCACTGACGACGTTCGTCCCAGGTGGTGGGACTGCGTCGACGTAAGTGCCAGTGGACCTATAAGATGCCATCTCTGCCTCCTCAGCTGCTATCCAGTACGAAGCCCAGAGTCCCGAGACCGCCTCGGCGTGAGTGCGAGGGATCGGGATGTCAAGGGCGTCTGGATCCCCCTCAGGGGCAAGCAGCATGGCGCAGAGATGAGGAACAGCGGCCGCAAGGAAACCAAGCTCGAACTGCCTGTCCTCTAGGACCTCCAGGGGAAAGATAGGAGCACCCCCAGAGGACGGAGAACGAGCAGGGCCACTCACCAAGTGAGGCGTAGTCAAGGCGGTGGGAAGAGGCAAAGCCAGAGACAGTGGTAACAAGTGCTGAGACAGACGACAGAGGTGCAGTCGGGTGAGTGACCAACGCGGACAAAACACGGGAGACGACAGGACGGGAGGCATGGAGGTAGTCGGACAACGGGTCGTGAAGCACAGTGAGGGACGACTCAGGGGGCTGTAGAAGGACAGGAGGAGGTGGAACACGAGAGCGGAGAACAAGGTGAAACGAGCCGTCTGCACGGTAACGGGACCGACGGGGCTGTGGAGACACAGCACGACTGAGGGGAGGACGACGAGTCCACTGGGACGATGAAAGGGACTCAACAGGGGGAACAGGAGGGGACGATAGGGGACCACGAACAAAGCGTGCAGGTGCTGGGTCGGGGAGGTCGCGTAGTCGCAGTCGCTACTCGTGTAGCCGGGAACGGTCCTAGACCAGGCAGGTGGGACTCAACTGGTGCAGCAGTGCGCTGGCGAAGACGCGAGGGCCAGTGCGGTGTAATAGCGTGAGAACCAAAACGCTCACGGTGGAGGTTGTCGAGTCGACGGTAGCAGCTGGACGCTGAGTGGTCAGGACTCCAGCAGGTGGTGCCAGCACCAGGGCCTGTCAGGGCCCGGTACCCTCAGGGGCCGACGTCTCGCCCACTGCTAGCTGAGCCACTGCTGGGGGCTCCACCCTGTGGACCCGCAGGTCCCCACTGCCAGGAGTGCTGCGGCTGGCCCTGCTGCTGTAGAACTCTGGTACACGCCATGTGAGCCTAAGCTGCTGCTGGTTCTGCTGGGGGCAGCCTAAGCTGCTGCTGGTGCGCTGGCGGCAGCCTATAGTGCTACTGGTGCGCTGGGGGCAGCCTATGCTGCTGCTGGTTCTGCTGGGGGCAGCCTAAGCTGCTGCTGGTGCGCTAGGGGCAGCCTGTGCTGCTTCTGGTTCTGCTGGGGGGGCAGCCTAGGCTGCAACTCGTTCTCCAGGGGGCAGCCAATGCTGCTGCTGGTGCGCTGGGGGCAGCCTATGCTGCTGCTGGTTCGCTGGGGGCAGCCTATGCTGCTTCTGGCTCTGCTGGGGGCAGCCTTTGCTGCTACTGGTTTTGCTGGGGGCAGCCTACGCTGCTGCTGGTGCGCTGGCGGTAGCCTAAGCTGCTGCTGGTTCGCTGGGGGCAGCCTATGCTGCTTCTGGCTCTGCTGGGGGCAGCCTATGCTGCTGCTGGTGCTGCTGGCGGCAGTGTAATCGGCTGGGGCTACTCGCGGCGGGTGTGGCAGCTCGTGGGGAGGCGGGTTTCAGGTGGGGAAGCTGTTAAGGCAGCGGGCTACGGGTGGGGAAGGTGAGGCGGCGGTTCTGTGCGGTTCTGTGCGGTTATGTGCAGTTCTGTGCGGTTCTGTGCGGTTCAATGCGGTGGAGAGTACTGGGTGGGGCAGCTGATTCCGGGTGAGGTGCCTGGAACGGGTGGGGCAGCAGGTTTCCAGGTGGGGCAGCGATTGTCAGGTCTGGGGCGGCGGTTTTCAGGTCTGGGGCGGCGGGTTTCCAGGTTCGGCGGCGGATTTCAGGTCTGTAATGGCGGGTTTTCAGGTCTGGGGGCAGTTAAGACGGTGGGCTGCACGTGCGCGCGGCTGTTGCTGCACGTGCGTGCGGTCGCGACGTACTAGCGCGGAGCTGCGGGTGCGACTAAGGCTGCGCGCGCAGCTACGCGCGTTCATCTGCTGCGCGCTAGAGGGCTGGGGGGCAACGCGCGGGGTAAAACGAGTGGGGCGCGGGGCAGAAAACCGAGTGACGCACGGCAAAAACGGGTGGGGCGCAGGGCAGAAACGGGTGACGCGCGATGGCGACGGGGGGCGCGGCCTACTCGGGCTCTACGGGGTAGGGCGCTTCGGGATACGGGTCGCTACGAGGCGCGCGGGTGGTGGGCCCATAGACTATCGAGAGAAATTTCGCCTAGGGGAAAAATCGCCTAGGGGAAACATCGCCTAGGGGAAACCTAGCTCTATACCATGTTACAATAAGAATGAAATTGATAGAAAATGTGAAGTACAACCCTAGATATAGCTAACCCTAATCATGCAAGTAAGTAAAAATGTAACACCTAGACTAACCTAAACAACACATATAAAATATATGTTGACACGAGGTTCCCCCATCCGGGGCAAACATAGTCGATGGCATGTGGATTTTCAGGGTGAATCAGCCGCCGGGTTCTCCGCCTGTCTTCAAGGCGCATTACGTTGCACGAGGCTTCAGTCAGCGACAGGGAGTTGACTTCTTCCAGACCTTCTCCCCTACCACGAAGATGACCACTCTTTGGGTGCTGCTGCACGTCCCCGCTCAGCGTGACTACGAGCTTCACTCTCTTGACTTCAGCACACCTTTCTTACAGGGCAGACTACACGAGGAGATCTGGCTGCGCCGCCCACCTGGCTTCACTGGGTCGTTTCCTGCAGGTACCCAGTGGAGCCTCCGGTGGCCAGTCTACGGTCTCCGCCAGGCGCCTCGCGAGTGGCACGACACACTGAAGATGACGCTTGCGGCTCTTGGGTTTGCTCCTTCGACTGTTGACCCGTCGCTGTTTCTACGCACCGACACTTTCCCTGCCGACGTTAGATCCTCGTGTACGTCGACGACTTGGTCTTTGCCACGGCTGACACTGAGGGACTGGCCCTAGTGAAGTCGGAGCTGCAGAAGAGATACACGTGCACAGACCTGGGTGAGCTTCGCAGCTACCTTGGCTTGCAGATCACCCGGGACAGAGCACGGTGCATTTTTACTCTGACTCATTCACACATGGTGCAGCAGGTCCTTCAGCGCTTCGACTTCCAGCACTCCTCGCCACAGTCCACTCCTCTGCCTACTGGTCACTCGCTCTCACCTCCACCTTCGGACGAGTCCGTAGAGCCGAGTGGCCCGTATCCAGAGCTTGTGGGCTGCCTCATGTACCTGATGACCTGCACTCGACCTGACCTAGCCTACCCTGGCACGCTACATTGCGCCAGGGAGACACCGACCAGAGCACTAGAAGGCCGCTAAGAGGGTGTTGCGCTACTTGTGCAGTACGTCGGGCATGGGGCTCGTGCTTGGAGGACGGGCTCGAGTTGTCCTCACAGGTCACGCAGACGCTTCTTGGGTTGACGACTTGGCTACGCAGCGGTCGTCACAGGGTTACACCTTCAGCCTTGGCTCCGGCTCTGTTTCTTGGCGGTCTACCCGCTCGTCTTCTATTCTCAGTTCCAGTTGTGAGGCTGAGATCTACGCAGGGGCCATGGCTGCACAGGAGTTACGCTGGCTCACCTATCTGCTGACCGACTTGGGAGAGCTGCCTCGTTCTCCTCCAGTTCTATACGTCGACAACAAGGCCATGATTGCCTTGTGTCAGGAGCACATACTGGAGCACAGAACGAAGCACATCGCTTTGCGTTACTTCCTTGCTCGAGAGTTGCAGCAGCGTGGTCAGCTTCGTCTTGCTTACGTGGCCTCTCGGGCCAACACTGCTGATATCTTCACGAAGGCACTTCAGCCTTGTGATCATCAGCGTTTCTGTACTGTTTTAGGCCTTGTGCCTACTTCGCCTCACTTGCTCACTTCTTGACTTTGCTTGTACTGTGATCCATATACTTATACATGCATGCTTGCTCTTGCTAGGTGTTGATCGCTGTACTGCTTGTTGTCCATTATATAACTTTGCATGTGGACTAGCATTGTGGCCATTTTTTTGTGCTCAGAGTGTGTGGTGACTTTGTGATCCACCCTGAGCTTGCTTTGCTTTTCTTTACTGGTCTTGTGGCCTCTTGTTCTCCCCCACTTTGCCTATAGGGGTGTGTCAAACTTATATGTTGTGTAGGCTGTAGTGGGGTAGCCCATATGGGGTACAACCCAATTAGGGTTAGTACTTGTACGCATGCATGCTGCTAGTTAATCCATTCTCATCCATTATTCTGACAAACACAACATCGTCAGTCGTATGAACCGTTGACACGTCACCGTTGACTATTGTGGTTGTGCTTCTAGGCGTCACCCTCCCTTGAAGCACAACGCGGTTCTTCGCGTTCGGCTTGGACGCTTTCACGAGAACGTGGGGCCTCTTGTCGCCGCCTCGCGACAGTCGCAACATGTGTGTTCATTCGCAGCACTTGCAGTTGGCGAAAATTGTACACGCCCTGGATTGCCTGGTATCTGACGGGTGTCGCAAGCTGGCTCGCACTGTAGCTCGTGACTTTCACCTTATTGAGTGCCTCGTTACTCGGTTCGAGGAGCGTGAGAGGCCGCTGGAGAGCTGAGCTGACCTCCTTTATTTGGCCTGAAAGTAAAAAACTACGAGGTAGGGTGAGCAGGATGAAAGGACGAGAGTGGATGAGCCGGATAGAAAAATGAACGAAGCCGGAAAAAGAAGCGGGGGACAAATGGAAGAAATGTAACACGGTGTTGCAAATCGAGACGAGCCAGTGCGCGAATTCGTGGTCTGGGATCTATATGTGACATCAAACGCATTGTATAGCTTCGCGAGGGCCGCGAACTGCGTGTAACCCGTTTCGTTGAGCCTCTGCAACGCCTTGTCGAAGGCCGAAATCGAGCTGTTCGTTTTCCTCGAGTTTCCGGGATTATCCGCGCCACCTACCGTTTCCTTTGCGCCAGATCACTTATTTCTACTAGTATAGCCAGCAGGTGCGCTCTTTTCTCCGCCCTTTGCGGCAGACGTTGCAGCGCTGAAAGTTACTAACGATGATGCAACGAGCACGATGAAATGAACACCTAGGATGCGTTTAGAAGCCATGGCACGACATGGCTATGATAGTAGCAGTTTTGTCCACGCTACTCGACCAGGAGCTTTGTACAGTTTCAAGGATCACTCGAATATACGAACTTTGAGTAATGGGGACGGCTATTCGTGTTACAGTGCGTGAATCTAGATTCTATCAGAGAGCTTGACGACTGGAAGGGGCTGATGTTGCTAGTGGGAGTGTTGGCTATGAGATGAATGAAAATGGGGCCTCAAATATGTATTTGTAGTGGGAGTGAGCATGAGCGCAACTCTGCCTGGTTGTAACGGTGTAGGTGGGTTTTCAGCATGGTTCGGTGCGGGAAGGTTTGGTGTCACCTACACTCCATTTTCACCGCATTAGACCTGAGATAACAAAAAAGACTCGTGACAATTGACTCTCCAAAGCCATCAAGAAAATTGGGATTGAAATTGGAAAGTTGATGGCGGTGGCGCCACGGTTTGAGCACATTGGAGTGATGGAAGTGCGTGTTGATCAACGACGGCCCGCAGTTTCGCTGACGTGGTGGTGGTCTGCCGCATGGTGCATCTGTGCGACAGTTTGGGTTGCCGACAGAAGAAATAGTGACGGCAAAAGACTGAGAAACGGATGGTAATGATGCTGTGGACTATGTATATCAGGGCTCTAGCCATTGAACAAGGCGGTAGCCATTGAACAAGGCAGTAGCATTCAACAAGGCGGTAGCCATTGACGCTGGCGACGTATATGTTTGCTCGAAATGTTCGCATGTCGGTTGGCAATTTGCATTTTTTGCACGTTGATATTTCGCGGTTTCGACTCACACAAGGAGCTTGCACCTATTAGAAAGCTCTCCACTTTTACATACAGTGGAAAAAAATCGATTACTTTACGCTCGCTTCAGATTCGAAATCTTGAATCAGCAGATGTTACACAGCCACGAACTGATCGTAACCGTTTCGGTTTTGCGAACAAATCAAATCCAGGTTTCGCAACGGGGACGACAGAAGTCCTCAACCACAATACAGCAAATGCCATTCCAGGGAGCTGCTTCGGGAAATCCCGAGACCCAATTTCTTGATATCCCCTCCAGCATCACCCACCACACCAATCAAGACTGCTCTCGTTGCTTTTAGGTCAGTTTTTACTCTGGCAAATCCCAAAACCCCGCCACAGAAAACCCTACTTTCCCTTTCCTTCCTTTTCTCCCACCTGCTTGTGCCCGCATTATCGATTAATTGGCTTTTTGCGGGATCCGCTAAGCGTAGGAAACAGACTGCTAATGGCAGGGATCAAAGCGACTGCGGAGAAGAAGGGCTAGAAGAGAAAGGAGGAGACGGCCGATGGGGTGGAAAAATCGAAGAAGGCTAACAAGGATGTGAATAAAGAAGTCAAGAACAATTTGTCTGTTTTGGCTGTGCCGCGCCAAGTGCAGCTGAAGGTGAAAAGGGGCAAGGATGCAGAGGACGCGAAGGATGTCGCGAAGGATGCGAAACGTGCTACGAAGTATGCGAAGAATGCGATGAGTGCTGTGAAGGAAGTGAAGGAAACGAAGGAGGGCAAGACAAAGGAGACAAATGAAATGAAGACGGAGAAGAATGGGATAAAGGGGACGGAGACCGCACGGGGAGGTTACAGAGAAGACCGAAAAGGAGACGAAGGAGGAGAAGAAGGGGAAGAAGATAAAAGACGTGAAAGCGGAGAAGAAGGGAGCAACGGAAGGGGAGAAGGGGAAGCGGAAAGAGAAAGATGGAGAGAAGAAGATGGCAAGAAGGGAAAGAAGGGCAAAGAGGAGGTGATGGAGGAAAGCAGTGATGAGGAGATGGAGGAGGCGAGTGAGGAGGAGAATGAGGAGAAGAGTTAGGAGGATGCGGGAGAGGAGGAGGAAGAAAAGAAAATAGTGGAGGAGAGCAGCGAGGAGGAGAGTAGTGATGATGATGAGGAGGAGGAGGAGGAGTGATGATGATGATGAGGAGGAGGAGGAGGAGGAGGAGGAGGAGGAGGAGGAGGAGGAGTATTGATGAGAAGGAGGAGTGATGATGAGGAGGAGGAGTGATGATGAGGAGGAGGAGTGATGATGAGGAAGAGGAGGAGTGATGATGAGGAAGAGGAGGAGGAGGAGGAGGAGGAGGAGGAGGAGGAGGAGGAAGAGGAAGAGGAGGAGTATGAAGAGGAGGAGGAAGAAAAGAAAGTGAAAAATGAGAGTAGTGAGGAGAGTAGTGATGATGAAGAGGAGGGTGAGGAAAATGAGGAAGAAATGAAAATTATGAAAAAGGAGGAAAGTAGTGAGGAGGAGGAGGAGGAGGAGGAGGAGGATGAGGAGGAGGAGGAAGAGGAGGAGAGTAGCGATGAGGAGAGTGAGGAGGAGGAAGAGAGTGAGGAGGAGGAAGAGAAGAAAGTTGTAAAGGTAGCAACAAATGAGGAGAGCAGTAAGGAGGAGAGTGAAGAGGAGGAGAGTAGTGAGGAGGAGAGTGAGGATGATGAAGAAGAAAAGAAAGTTGTGAAGAAAGAAAGGAGGAGAGTAGTGACGATGAGGAGAAGCAGAATGAGGAGGAGGAAGAAAAGAAAGTTGTAGAATAGGAAAGTTATGAGGAAGAGGAGAGCAGTGAGGAAGAGAAGAGCAGTGAGGAGGAGTAGAGTAAGGAGGAGGAAGAGGAAGATAAAAAGGTTGTGAAAAAAGAGAGCAATGAGAAAGAGATAATGTACGACCTGGAATGCAACTACACACACCGCGCGGGGGGGGGCCCGGGCGGGCGCGCGCGGGGGGCCGCGGGGGGGCGCGAGGGGGCGCGGGGGGGGGGGGGGGGGGGGGGGGGGGACGCAGGCAGGCGCGCGCGGGGGGCCGCGTGTTGGTGCAACCCTACGGTTTGCATTCGGCTTGTTGTCCGTGTGCGTGCATGCGTGTGTGCATGGAATGGTATGAGGGCATGAAATAATATATATTTCATGTTTACAATAGTGTGTGTATGATGAAGCATGATTTTGAATGTGTGCGTCGAGTCAATAGCGAGTTATCGCTAGTCGCGTGTCACGTCGTCGTTTGCGTGTCGTGTGCGGTTTTCTATTTTGTCGTGTGTGGAACGTTCGGCGTGTCGCAGGTGTGCGCAGCAGACTTCCAAGAACTCAAGGAAGAATTTACCTTGAAGAACCAGAGCCTTGGTTTCAAGATTCAAGTTATTTCGAAGCTCTCCAAAAGGGTAAACTTTAAGATAGTGAGAATAGTTGCATTACTTTGTGTAGTGTAACATTTCTCTTGGTGTAGGCCCTTGTGGAGGGTAGTTTCGAGACCCTTCGTGGTTGGGGACAGTGTGGCACTGTTCCACATCACTGTACCTCGGCTCTTGGGGTTTGTAGGAGCTGGGAGTCATTCCCAACTCGTAACTCTTCCTATCTTGTGTTCTAAGACTATAGTGGCTGCCATAGTACCGTTCGTTCAAACCGACGCTGTGTCGTCAATTCTTTATGAAATCGTGCAATCTAAATTGCTTATTGTAGGCGACGTCAAGACGCTCCAGATCCAATTTGAATCAAGTCATTTGCAGCTGTGAGAAGAACGCTATCAACGTTTGAAGCCGCTGTGCAGAAATCCGTCTGTGCACTCTATCTTTCGTTTTAGGCACATTCAAGGCTATTGTGACTATAACACCGCGGGCGGGCGCGGGGGGGGGGGGGGGGGGCGCGGGCGGGCGCGGGGGGGGCGCGGGCGGGCGCGGGGGGGGGGGGGGGCGGGGCGCGGGCAAGCGCGCGCGGGGGGCCGCGGGCGCGCGCGGGGGGGGGCGGGCGGACAGGCAGGTGGGCGCGCGGGCGGGCCGCGGGCGCGGCTTGCGAGTTGTTCACAAAGGAGACCATCTATGATGATACAAACTGCATGCTGGACCGTGTGTAAGGGATAGTGTACAAACCGCATGTTAGACCGTATGGAAGGGATAACGTACTCCATGGAGGTAGAAGAGGTTAGACACATCTGTGTCCTCTTTTTATCGTCCGAACGGAGGCCTCGTCCAGACTTTTGTATGGTAATTGATTTCGTAACAGTCCGTTTACATGTTCGCAAGACCCCGTGCGACGTCGTTACCAACCGGACACAATCTGACACTTTTCTGTCAAAAAGTGGTCCGGACTAACCTGCTGACACCGTCCGAACGGCATTTCCGACGGTTCGTTTTGTCTGCGCTGTGATTTGGCCACGAATTTAATGATTTTCCAACTAATAGGATGGCGCCAAATTTTTGTGGCGAAATCTTGAAGTGCTATACGATTTCTGTAATGCATGTTATTATTCGTGGCGAGATTCTATATTTTCGAAAGGGGAAAAAGCTGCACAATTGTGGTCCGGACGCCTTATCGTCCGGACCTGCTTCCCAAACGTCCGGACGGAGCTCCGTCCGGCCGGTTTGGAGGCTCCGTCCGGACATGTGACGAAAATGGAAAAAGTTACGCGTCTTCACTATTCTACGATGTTATTGCGGCGTGAAAATGAAATGCGGGTACAAGTTGGAGGGAAAAAGGAAATTGAGATGCTGATGAGGAAGAGGAAGAGAAGGATCTCAAGAAGGTAGCATTGGGAAAAGGGAAGAGAGTAGTGAGGATGAGGAGAGTAGTCAAGATGAGAGTGAGGAGGAGGAAGTGGAAGTTAAGAAGGTTGTGAAAAAAGAAAAAGAGAGCAACGAGGAAGATGAGAGTAGTGAGGAGGAGGAAAGTGAGGGGGAGGAAGAGGAAGATAAGAAGGTTGTGAAAAAAAAAAAGAGCAGCGAGGAGGAGAGTAGCGAGGAGGAGGAGGAGAGTGAGGAGGAGGAGGAGAGTGAGGAGGAGGAGAGTGAGGAGGAGGAGGAGGAGAGTGAGGAGGAGAATGAGAGTGAGGAGGAGGAGAGTGAGGAGGAAGAAGAGGAAGTTAAGAAGGTTGTGAAAAAGAAAGAGAGCAGCGAGGAGGAGGAGAGTAGTGAGGAGGAGAGTGAGAAGGAGGAGGAGAGTAAGGAGGAAGAGGAAGTTAAGAAGGTTGTGAAAAAAAGAAAGAGAGCAGTGAGGAGGAGGAGAGCAGTGAGGAAGAGGAGAGTAGTGATGAGGAGGAGGAGAGTGAGGAGGAGGAAGAGGAAGTTAAGAAGGTTGTGAAAAAATAAGAGAGCAGTGAGGAAGAGGAGAGTAGTAAGGAGGAGGAGAGCAGTGAGGAAGAAGAGAGCGAGGAGGAGGAGGAGAAGAAAGTTGTGGAAAAGGAGGAAAGTAGTGAAGAAGAGAGTAGCGAGGAGGAGAGTGAGGAGGAATAGAGTGAGGAGAAGGACGACGAGAAAGCGAAGAAACCAAATGTCGAGAAGGAAAGAGGGGGTCGGCAGCAGCAGCAAAAACAGTAGGGGGAGCAGCAACAGAATGGATGGCAGACGACACCTGCCAAGGTAGTGAGTGTGCGGCAAGGTACTGGGTGGCGTACCTCTATTGACGCCATCTCTAGTTTTGAGACGTCAAAACTAGGCGACCTCTATTGATGCTATTTGTTCATAATTCCACTCTTCCGCTTTGACTCTCTGACGCCGCCCAATGCTCACCCATGTTCTCCCATCCTTCCATCATACTTCCCCCTCCCCAACCCCCTCTCCGCCCACGGGCAGCAAGCGAACCCTTGACGCTTCCCATACCCTCTCACCATCTCTTCCTTCCTGTACCCCCTCCCCCCCCCCTCCCCCACCCCGCACTCAGCTCACGGGCAGCAAGAGGGCTTTTGAAGGCATCTCTTCAGCATTCTACTCTTCCCACTTCCCCATCCTTCCTTTCTATGATTCCCCCCTGCAAACCCTACTCAGCTCACGGGCAGCAAGAGGGCCTTTGACGCCATCTCTTCAGCATTCCACTCTTCCCACTTCCCCATCATTCCTTCCCATGATTCCCCCCTGCAACCCCCACTCAGCTCACGGGTAGCAAGAGGGCCTTTGACGCCATCTCTTCAGCATTCCACTCTTCCCACTTCCCCATCCTTCCTTCCCATGATTCCCCCCTACAACCCCCACTCAGCCCACGGGCAGCAAGTGGGCCTTTGATGCCATCTCTTCAGCATTCCACCCTTCCCACTTCCATATCCTTCCTTCCCATGATTCCCCCTTGCAATCCCCACTCAGCTCACGTGCACCAAGAGGAGCTTTGACGCCATCTCACCCGGATCGGGCAGCAAGCCGGGCAGCGCTGCAAGAGCGTTCCAGCGAGTGAAGGTGAAGGAGGTGAGTGCGAAGCTTCCTTGTCATTTCTTGTAAGCAAAAGTGGAGGAAGAGAGTGAGTGTGAAACTTCCTTGTCCTCTTCAGCAAGTCAAGGGCAAGCTGGCCAGCCTATGCTTGTGCTCTCCTGTGCTCTGTCTGCTCCTGTGCTCACTCCTGGTCATGCACGTTACAGAACTGAGCGACACTGTTCGACCTCGCTTGCTCTCTCTCTCTCTCTCTCTCTCTCTCTCTCTCTCTCTCTCTCTCTCTCTCTCTCTCTCTCTCTCTCTCTCTCTCTCTCTCTCTCTCTCTCAAGCAGTCATATATTGATAGTGTTTCAGGAGGTACAGGCATGGCAAGGGTTGATAGCTGGTCTGTTTGTCTAGGCATGCAAGCAACCAGATAACTAGGCTAACAAAACAAGCAGACGGACAGACAAACAAACTAACAAAACAAGCCTAGCAAGCAAAGCAAGCAGAGCAAGCATGCCATGTGTGTGCGCCCCTTGGTCACCCAGTACTTAGCCTAGGCCGCCAGCCGCAGCAACTCCAGCCTCTCCTGCCTCCCATTACCTCGTCCCCTGGCACCCCCTGCAGTTGCCTACCATCTTCCCGTCCCTACCCCTCTCACCCCTCTCACCCTCCAGCCCCTCTAAGCCGCCCTTGTAGGTGCCTCCCGCTCCTCATACTCATCCTCAGTCATCTGCCAGAGGTCCCCAAGCCGTGGGGCCCAGGGTTCTCCTGTAGCCTGGGGGAAGGCCGCTTCTGCTGCTCTGTTAGATTTGAAGAGTAAGGAGATGGCTTGGCTGCGCTGCAGCATCACCGACCATCTCTGTCGGTAGTGCGCGTTAAGCCGTGCGGCAGTTGTTGTGAGGCGGCCCTGTCTGAATTTCTTCTTTGCTGTGTGGGTGGCCAGCATGCAAAGGAACTGGAGTGTGTCTGCCACCATAGCCCCGTAAGTCTCGACTGCAAGTCCAAAGAAGCCAGCATTGGTGGGGCGCCCTACATAGAGCCGATGCTTCCTCTGTGAGGCCTCTTCCGCGGCCCACCCTAGCGGCCTGCGGGCCCTGCTGTCTCTCATCTGTAACACTGGGTCTGTCACGGTGACATCAGTCACCCATGTTTCTCCTGACTCCTGGTCCCGTATGGCTAGGTCTGCCCGTTTCCTAATGACTGGCGGTGAGAAGGCAGAGGTCTCATGAAATGTCTTGTAGCCCGCCTCATTTGCCATTCGCAGCGCCGCATAGACTAGGGCGTTGTGAGTCCTAACAGCATCTCCCCCGTCCAGGCAACGCGGTAGGTGGTTCGGGAGACTCTTGTCCCCAATCGCCGAGTTGTCACGTTTGCACGGGCACACCTCGGCTACCGGGAGCTCCATGTCAAGGCGTAGGCCTAGGGCCAACAAGAACCGACCAGGGGAAATAGAGAGGTCAGCTCTCGTCGGTACCGCATGTAGCCAGTCGCCTGCCCCAGCTCCTGTCAGACTGATGAGCCGCAGTGCATGGCCTCTGTTGGAGCCCGGGCGGTCCACCACCGTGTCACCTAGAAGATCCGCCGCGCGCTGCTGGTTGATGAATTTGGAGAGGCACAACTAGAGGCTTCCTGTGCCACGGCCCCCCATCCTGTAGGCTCCTAGTGCCACCTGTGCCGGGGCCGGCAGACTCTCCTCCAAGTGGGTCAGGGTGTTGATGACAGGCGGCGGTGGGGACTAGTCATGGGAGAGCAGGGAGGTCGCCCTGTGTAGCAGGCAGTCCGGGGGTAGGTTCAGGTGTTGCAGTAGGGTTTGTGCAGCTGTAACCGAGGCAATGTAGGCGGGAGGAGCCTCCGAGATGGGGTCTATGATGCCTAGGTCTCCCAGCCGAATTGGGAGCATGGCCTGCCGCCATAGTAGACTCTGCTCCAACTTCGACGTGGGGATGTTGAGCTTTGCCGCTGTGAGTGCCGAGCCAACTAAGGCTTCGCTCCATTCCCTCCATTCCTCCCTGGTGAGGCATGTCGCCGGCGTCGTCCGTAGCATGTAGGAGATGCGGCGGGAGATGCTGCGAGATACTATCAGCATTGTGTGTTGCGGGTTGAGCCGGGAGATGAGGGGGAGAGGTGCTGCAGCTTCCTCCAGGGCCGTCCGGACTTGGGAGGTGCAGAAAATGTTGCTGCCAATTGGGCTTCCGAGGACCCGAATGCCTCCTCGGTTTGCCGTTAGGCCTAGTGGTAAGCCTGCGTGTGCGTCCTTGTTTGTAGCACCCCATGCTGAAGACTTAGCGATGTTGTACCGCAGGCCGCTCGTCGCAAGTTCGCCTGCTATCTTGGCAAACGCGAGGCATGCTGCCTCACGCGGGCTGACGATGGTGATGTCATCCGCGTAGGCCACCACCGCCACCTTCGGCATTGTCTCTGCTACAGTCAGAAGGGCCGGTTGAATCGCGGCTGCAAATAATAGGGGCCCCAGAGGATCTCCTTGATGCACGCCCCGCGAACTCTGGATTGAAGTGACGCCAAAGCGCTCGTCGGTTAGCAGGCGTGAGGGGCCATCGTAGAGGTTGCGAATGAGGGGAAGTATCTGACTGAGGTTTCACCATTCGAGCGAGGCGAGGAAGGAAGGGCGCTCGACACTATTGAAAACATTCTCCACGTCGAGCTGGAGGGCTATGCGTGTTTCGTCGTCACGAAGTAGGGAGCGCACGGTGTGGATGATACACTCTGCACCTCCCGGGACCGCGACACCGAATTGCACCGGAAGAAAGAAATCTCTGATTTTTGGTCCTAGCGTGTGGAGCGCCGCTTTAGCAACTATCCTGAGCAGGGCTTCTCCTATCGCGATTGGCCGTACCCCTCCGTTCGGCTTCTCTAGTGCGATCAGGCGTGAAGGCAATAGCAGATCCCTCACGTTAGCAGCCTGAAACGTGCTTAGTAGCTGATTTACCACTTTGGCAAAGAGAAGCAGCAACTCCTCGTTAGAAAGGGTTGGGTCTCTCAGGTGCTCGAAGCAGGTTCCCGAAGGCCCAGCTCCAACCCCGTTCGAGCACTTTGCTAAATTTTCGCGGAGTGTGTCCAGCGGGACGGCGAGCTCGGATTGTGTTATTCCGGTAACCCAAGCGGGGATTTGTTGTTCCGCTACAAGGTGCTTCGCCTGAAGTGCCTCCAGTGTTTTCAAGTTTGCCTCCGCCAAAGGGCTCGTTCGTAGGGCTGCCACTGCTTTCGAAATGTTTCCTTTCTTCACTAGACCCTCCGCTCTGGCACAAACACCCTTTTCATCGGGCTGGTGTCATACCGGGCCACCTGTGTCGGGGATGACCCCTGCTTCCTCGAAAAGGTCACCCCACTCGCCCCGCTGAAATTTGTGTAGCCAAGCCTCGATGTTTGTCCATCGGCTGCCTATTGCAGGTTCGGCTGGTGGCCTGAGGGTGAGCCTCGGTAGGAATTGCAGCACCTTCCATCCACCTGGGCAGCTGGGATATTTATCCAGTCGAAAGAGGGCGGCCAGCATGCAGAGACAGTAGCGGTCGAGGATCTGTGGGGGTAAACGGCGGACGAGGAACGGCTGATCTCCCCTCCGAAGTACCTCCACGTTCCAGTAGCCCGCTGCGTGCCAGATGGCGTCAACGTCCGCCAGGTCGGACGGCGAAGGTACATCAATGTCCTCCGTGACTGCCCCTTCTCCCTCCACTGGATCTCCTTGGGCCCCCCCGTCAGTTTGTCTCGCTGGGGGGTTCAGGGTTGTTCCTCCTCGGCACAGTCTCATCTTCCTAGGAGATTTCCTCTGACGCCTCCTCCTCTCTGCCCATTAAGTCAGGGTACAAACCAGGCTCATCAGCATCTCCTCCTTCCTCATTCGCTGGATCCACCGCGGCCGTCTCCGGCCGATCGTGGCGTTCCCGCCAAGGGCCTGTACGTACTGGGATATCCCTTCTGACCGCCGGGGTCCGCCCTCCGCGTCTCCCCCTGACCCCCCCCCCCCTCCCAGCCCCCTCTGCGTTGCCCACGTCCAGCTCCGCCCGCTGTTCCCGCCGTGCCGATTTCTCCTCCGCGGCCCGCCGGCATCCAAGGTGTGCGTCCGCCGCGTGGCGGTCCCCAAGAGATAGCCCCCAGTCTCGCGGAACGCCTGGTTCCCTGCACCCCCGTTGTGCCTTCCGCTCCACCCACTACTGCCCTTGTTCCCGTTGCCGCTGATCCTGCACCTGTCCCCGCGGGTTCCACGGCTCCCTCCGCTCCCTGTACCGCCGGTGGTGCCGCCGCAGCTGCCCGTACTGACGTGGGTGGTGTGTTCGCAGCTTCCGTTTATGGCGACTGAAGCCCTGGCGCTCGTGGCGTCGGCGCTTACCGCAGCCAGCCCAGGAGGGGTGCCGGGGGGGCACGTACTAGCCCTGCTCCGGGTCGCCTTGGCGCTGGCTATGCGCGAAACGTCCTCCCGCCTCTCCCGCGGGCGGCGCGCGCAGCACCAACAGTCCCGCGACCCGATGTATCACCCGCCCCCGGGCCGCGCTCCTGCCTGTCTGCGCCCGCGGCAGCAGTAATCGTTGCGGCGGACGCAGCGTCAGCCGTCTCTCCTTCCACTGCCAGGCCTCCGTCCCGCCTCACAGCAGCGGGCACCGCAGCCCCCGTTACCGGTACCGGTGGCGCAGTCCCCGTCGCCTCCTCCGCCCGTTCCTACTCCGTCGCCGGTCCCTGCTCCTCAGCCATCGGCGGTGCCACCTGGGCAGTGGCAGAGGGTGCAGCTGAGCCGTCGCCAGAGGCAGCGGCAGTCGCGTCAGCGGGGTTCAGTTCCGCCCCAGTCTCCTCCGCCGCCGCCGCCGCCATCACGCACACCTCCTGCCGATCCCGACCCTCCCCCACCATTGTCTCCGGAGGAGGTCTCGTCGCCAAACCCCCCTTCTCCCCACGGGGCCTTCCCGTGGGAGTCATTGCCGTCTGCTGTCGCTCCGGAGTCTCCTCAAGCGCATGCCCCGCAGCACCGTTGGAGTTTGTGGGAGGACTCTCCTCTCCCTGTTGGGCGAGCTTGTCGCGTCGAGAGGCGCGTTGGTCACGTAGGGACCTCCTTGACCTTGCTGGCGATGGTCCTGGACCAGCTTCACGCCTGCCAATCGCGGCTGGTGCGGCCTGAAGAGGCGCCACTGGCATTGTCATGGCAGGAGCAGGAGGAAGTTGTGGCGGCGGCGATGGTGCTGCGGATGTTGCCCGCGATCGGGCTGGTGCTGGGCTCCCCTGGCTCCGCGTTGGGGCCTGGCCCTGCCTCGTTGAGGCGGCTAGCACCTGCCGCCCTGCAGGCCCTGCGGGACATCGTGCCGGCCGCCGCGTCTGTGCTGCGCTGGATGAACGGCCGGTTGTGTTGGATCCTGGCCGAGTAGCGGCCCTCCTCCCTTTGCCCGCCTGCTTGATTCTCGGCCGGGCCTTGGGCTTCTCCATGGCGGTTATTCCACACTTGGGTGTGTTGTAGTGGGTGTTGTTGTCTATCCTTGCCCCGTATGGTGCTTCATCTTATAAACTGTGTTTCCCCCTGTCCTTGCCACACCTCACGCACAGCGGCCGCCGAAGAATGCGGTGATATGAACCCACCAATGAAGAATGCGGCGGTCGGCCGCGAGGCGCCGTTTTTGGAGAGTGATATGAACTCACCAGTGAAGAATGAGCCCCATGGGCAAGGAACTAGAGACTTCATACTAGGGTAACACTGCTGAGAACGGCTAAGGACTAAGGACTAGGCTAGGGAGGCTAAAAAACGGCTAGTCCCAGGCCATCTCTCAAGTAGTCCTTCATTGATAGGTTCATAAAGGTACAAGCATGGCAAGAGTCGATCTAGTGTAGCCGTCTACTCAAAGTATGCAAGCAATCATGACCTTGCACATTTCCGCCACATGCCGTTGCTACCCTTAACATGGCAGACCCGGTACCCTCAAGCCAGCCCGTATCCATCATCCCTACGGCCCCTCCATTTTAAACCATATAACAGCCATCCCTGTCCAGCCCGTTTTGCCCTACTCCCTCATCACCCCCTCCATCTCATCCTCTAGCACCTGCCAGAGGTCTCCCAGGCTAGGCTCCCACGGGTCCGCGGGTGCCTGTGGGAAGGCTGCCTCTGCAGCTCGGTTTGACTTGGAGAGGAAGGAAACTGCCTGGCTACGCTGGAGCATTATGGACCACCTCTGTCTGTAGTGTGCCATGAGCCGTGCGGCCGTGAGGGTCAGTTTGCCTTGGCGGTACTTCTTCTTTGCTAGCAACCGCAAGAACTGTATCGTATCTGCTGCTAGGGCCCCGTATGTCTCAACAGCCAAGCCAAAAAACCCCACATAGTCCGGTCGTCCCTCGTAGAGCCGATGCTTGCTCTCAGATGCTTCCTTTATCGCCCACCCCGGGGGCTTCCGTGCTCTGGTGTCGCGCCTCTGTAGGACTGGGTCTGTCACAGTGACATCCGTCACGAAGGTTTCACCTGATTCCTGATCCTGGATTGTCAAATCTGCTCTCTTGCGCAGCACCGAGGGGGAGAAGGTGGTGGTTTCATGGAAAGTAGAAAATCCTGCTTACAGCTGCATGCCTAGGTGGAATCCCAACGCCATCGAGAGCTGACCAGAGGATAATGTAAGGTCGGCCCTCGTTGGCCATCTCTCTCTCTCTCTCTCTCTCTCTCTCTCTCTCTCTCTCTCTCTCTCTCTCTCTCTCTCTCTCTCTCTCTCTCTCTCTCTCTCTCTCTCTCTCTCTCTCTCTCTCTCAAGCAGTCCTGTATTGATAATGGTCATAGGATACAAGCATGGCATGAGTAGTTTGGCATACATGCTGCCCTAGAAGCATAGGCAATCCTGGCATGCATTGCTCGTACTATTCCTACCTTCCTTGGTACATGGCTGCCTAGGCATGCAAGCACCTATCACTAGGCCCCCATGGTGGCTCAGGCGGCCTTGGTCCTGCCCCGGCTCCTTCTCTCCAGCCTTCTAGACTCCCAGGTCCCACACTTCCTCCACCTCATCTTCCAAGACCTGCCATATGTCCCCCAGGCCTGGCTCCCAAGGGTCAGCCCAGGCCTGGGGGTATGCTGCCTCCGCCGCCCTGTTGGACTTTGCCAGCATGGCGTTGGCTTGGCAGCGCTGCAGCATTACCGACCAGCGTTGTCGGTAGTGCGCAGTCAGCCTGGAGGCCACCGTGGTGAGCCTCCCTTGGCGGTGCTTCTTCTTGGCCGCACTCGTGCCTAAAATGCGGAAGAATTTCTGTGTGTCTCTCGCTAGTCCCCCGTAGGTTTCCACGGCCAGGCCCAGGACCCCCGCGAACTCGGGGCGCTCCTCATACAGCCCCCTTTTGGTCCTGGCAGCGTCCTCTGCTGCCCACCCTGGAGCCTTTCTCCCTTGGGTGTCCCGCCTCTGCAGCACTGGGTCGGTCACCCTCACGTCTGTGAGGTAGGTTTCAGCCGACTCCCTGTCACGGAAGACCAGGTCCGCCCGTTTAGGGTTGACTGGGGGCGAAAATCCTGTCGTCTCGTGCAAGGTAGTGAAATCCGCCTCACGTGCCATGCGTAGTGCCGCGTACACCAGCGCGTTGTGGGTGTTGGTGCGGTTCCCCCCATCCGCGCATCTCAGCAGGTGATTCGGCAGGCTGCTGTCTGCTATCTTGGAGCGCCTGCCGCGGAAGGGGCAGTTTTCTGTGACTGGAAGGGAAAGGCCGAGCCTGAAGCCTAGGGCTATGGCGAATTGCCCGGGAGAGAAGGTGAGGTCCGCTCGCGTGGGTATGGCATGCAGCCAGTCTCCTGCCCCCGGCGCCTGCAAGGCTATGAGCCGCACCACGTGCCCGTTATCCCCGCCCGGCTTGTCTACCCGGGTGTCCCCTATCAGCTCCGCTGCCCTGTCCAAGTTGACCTCGCGGGATAGCCCCAACTGCAGCCGCCCTTTCCCCCCCTTCTGACGGTGGTGCTCATGTAGGAGTTCCAGTGCCCTTTCTGGTAGCTTGCTTTTGAGGTCCTGCAGGGTCTCCCCTCCCCGTGCCGACACCTCGATGCGTTCTGTAGATACCAGGTCTGCAGCCCGCCGCAGGGGGTGGTCTGGGTGCTCAGGGAGGCCACTCAGTAGGGTGTGGGCCGCGCTTAGGGATGCCAGGTAGGCTGCGGGTGCTTCCGAGACCGGATCTATGAGGCCCAGCCCGCCGAGGCATACTGGAAGGGTCGCCTGCCTCCACACCAGGCTCTGTTCGATCTCCTTCCTCGGCACGTGCAGGTGTGCCGCTTTGAGCGCTGTCCATACCACTCCATCGCTCCACTCCCGCCACTCTTCTAAGGGCAGCATGTCTGCCGGTGTTGTCCGAAGCAGATATGAGATACGCCTGGATACGCAGCGTGACAACAACAGTAGGGCGTGCTGCGGGTGGATGCTGCTGATAAGGTCTAGGGGGGCCGCCACTGTGTCTAGGGAAGGTGTGATCATGCGCCTCCCGTATTCCCTTGTTCCTATGGGGCTCCCTAGGACGCGTATGCCGTCTACTGCTGCTACCAGGCCGTCAGGGAGGTCGTCCGGTATGCCTGATGGGCTCCAAGCAGATGATTTCGCGAGGTTGCATTTGAGGCCGCGGCCGGCGAGTTGCCTGGTGATGATCCCCAAGGTGAGTGCCGCTTCCTACGCCGTCCCTACGATTGTAATGTCATCCGCGTAGGCCATGACCGTGACCGACGGGAAGATGTCAGACGCCACCTGAAGCGCCGGTTGAATAGCTGCCGCGAAAAGCATGGGGCCTAATGGGTCTCCTTGACGGACCCCGCGCGCGCTCTTGATGTGTGGTGCCGCGAAGCCGTGATCCAGTAGTAGGCAGGAGGGTGTGCCGTACAGCGTACGCACTAGTGGTATGACGCGGCTGAGTCCAGAGAAATGCAGTGATTCGAAAAAACCGGCGCGTTCAACCGAGTTAAAGGCGTTTTTGATATCTAACTGCAGCGCCACTCGCTTCGGATCCTCAGCTAAGAGCGCGCGCACCGTGTGAATAATACATTCGGCGCCTCCAGGTACTGCCACTCCGAATTGTACCGGGAGGAAGTATTCTCGGATGGGCGTGCTTAGTTCCCTAAGCGCTGCCTTAGCTGTGAGTCGTAGTATCGCTTCTCCTATGGCTATGGGTCTGACACCTCCGTCCGGTTTCTCCAGGGCTACTAGTCTAGATGGTAGCAAAAGCTCCGTCAGTTCCGCTGGCAGGTGGGTGCTAAGGACGTGGTTTACGACGCCGTGCAGGTAAGAGAATACTTCATTGTTGGTGAGCGCGGGGTCTCGAAGGTGCTCGAAACAGGTGCCTGAGGGTCCCGCTCCAATTCCGTTGGGGCATTTCGCCAGTACTTCGCGAAAGGTCTCTGCTGACGTTGCGAGGTTGCTGGAGGCGAATCCTGTTACCCAGTTCGGGATTTCGCTCCCTGCCCCAGGGTGCTTCGCTTTTAATGCTTCCAGGGTCGCATTTGATGGTTCTGCGAGTGGCGAAGTTTGTAACGCTGCTGCTGCTTTTGCCAGATTCGCCTTGCGCACGAGCCCCTCCGCCCTCGCGCAGATGCCCTCTGGGTCCGGCTGGTGATGACTCGGTTGGGAGTTCTGGGGTATGGTGCAGGCCTGGGAGTACAGTAAGTCCCACTTTTCCAACTTGAACTGGTCCAGCCTTGTCGCCACCTTGCTCCACCTGTTTCCAGGTGCGTTCCCAATGTTAGCTCTCAGTGTGAGTCAGGGCAGGAATAGCAACATTCGCCAGGCTCCTTGGCAGGTCGGGTTCTTGGAAAGCCGCAGCAGGGGAATCGTGAGGCAGTAGCTGTAGATTCCGAGAATGTTGGGGGGAAGCTTCCGACCTAGGAAGGGCTGGGCACTGTTGCGTACCTAACCTAGGAAATCAAACATGTCCAGCTTCACATCGCTTGAAGGACCCCAACCAACAGTTCCAGGGACGGCAACTACCGCCACCACCACCTGGTCTCATACAGGATGAACCTGAGTATGAAGTGGAGCGCGTTCTCACTCATAGGTGCCGCGGCTGCAAGACCCTCGAGTTCCTGATACGCTTGAAGGGATATGACCCCACTGAGGACAGTTGGGTTGCAGAAGCTGATATGGGCAACGCACGCCGTGCTCTCAAGGACTATCTTGTCAAGCAGGGTGTATCTCACGCCACCCAGCTTTGAGGGGGGGACGTGTGAGAGTACGATGGCTTATGCTGGCTTTGCTAGCTTGCCTGGAATTTATTATGCTATATCTAGCTTGGGTTTTATTTATCATGCATAGATATGTTTGATTTCCTAGGTTAGGTGCATTCCTATATTTTATTATAGTTATAGCACCGAATGGTCTTCTCTCTCTCTCTCTCTCTCTCTCTCTCTCTCTCTCTCTCTCTCTCTCTCTCTCTCTCTCTCTCTCTCTCTCTCTCTCTCTCGAATTGTCCTTGCATTACTTATGGGGAGGTACAAAGGTGGATGCAAACATATGCAACACAAACAACAAGCCGGTCTCATGGCTACCATTTGTCTCCTACTCACTCCCGCCCCCCTCTGTCCGACGCTACTGGTCGAACGGGGGCCCAATTAACTGGTGCATGCCGAGCTCGTCCGCTGCCAAGGCCTCATCGGTCTTGGAGCGGAGGGCATTGGCCTGCGCTCGTTGGAGGCAGACGCTCCAGTGCTGGCGGTACTCCGTCAGCAGCTTGGCTGCCTCATACGAGGTGGGTGCTGCGTTGAAACGCAGCTTGGCCCCCAGCTCCGTGCACTGCCGCTGTGAGGGTCTAGGATCGAGCTCAGGAAAGAGAGTTGTAATTGAATGATCCACCTGGGTACAACACGAGGCTATATATAGTCTCGACACAAGGCCAGGTACCCAGGTGTTACGCGAATGTTCTGAGGGTCGCGAAGCGTCCCGAACAGAACCTTCCCGAACTCAGTAGAAAGCAATTCGGTGGAAACCGAATAGGCTTGAGTTCGGTACACGTAACCTGGTTCGGTGCTATAACTATAATAAAATATAGGAATGCACCTAACCTAGGAAATCAAACATATCTATGCATGATAAATAAAACCCAAGCTAGATATAGCATAATAAATTCCATGCAAGCTAGCAAAGCCAGCATAAGCCATCGTACTCTCACACGTCCCCCCCTCAAAGCTGGGTGGCGTGAGATACACCCTGCTTGACAAGATAGTCCTTGAGAGCACGTCGTGCGTTGCCCATATCAGCTTCTGCAACCCAACTGTCCTCAGTGGGGTCATATCCCTTCAAGCGTATCAGGAACTCGAGGATCTTGCCGCCGCGGCACCTATGAGTGAGAACACGCTCCAATTCATACTCAGGTTCATCCTGTATGAGACCAGGTGGTGGTGGCGGTAGTTGCCGTCCCTGGAACTGTTGGTTGGGGTCCTTGTAAGGTTTCAGTAGCTGGACATGGAAAGCGTTGTGAAGCTTCCACGTATCTGGTAAGCGCAAGCGGAATGTAACTGGTGTCACCTGTGCCTCAACAAGAAAAGGACCACAGAAGCGAGGCCGGAGCTTGGATGGTAGGTGAGACAGGTTCAAGTTGCGTGTGTCCAGAAGCACCTGATCTCCGACTGCTACTGAGTGATCACGTCGCTGGCGATCGGCATACTGCTTCTGGGAGTTCTGCATAGTAGTAAGACGTCGCTGAGTCTTCTCCCATAGCTGCTGCATGGTGGTGACGAAGTCATATGCGGCTTGGACGTGTGCCGGTGTGGTTGGCTGCTGTGGTGTAAGTGGTTCCCGTCCGTAACACAGGAAGAAAGGAGTTTTCCCTGTGGCCGCATGTGACGCGTTGTTGTAAGCGAACTCTAAGGTCGGTAACTGTGTGTCCCAGTGGCTGACATCGTCTTTGCAAGCTGTGCGCAGTAACTATTCAACCACCTGATTGAGTCGCTCTGTCTGTCTGTCAGTCTGGGGGTGGTATGCTGAAGACATTGCAAGCTTTGTCCCCAACAGTCCCATGAGCTCCTTCTAGAACTTTCTGGTGAATTTTGGGTCTCTATCTGAGATGAGTGTAGCAGGGATGCCGTGGATGGTGATGATGCGGTCGAAGAAGAGGCGAGCAGTTGCTGTGGCGATGGTCGGGATGAAGTGACCCATTTTGGAGAACTTGTCGATCACCACGAGTATAGCGTCATGCCCTCGTGAGGTCGAAGGAAGTCCCGTGATGAAGTCGAGGCTAACGACCTGCCATGGCTGCTCCGGTACGGGTAGAGGCTGAAGTAACCCTGCTTTTTTCTGCTTGCTACTCTTCATCCGCTGGCACGTGTCGCATAAGGTGACGAGCTGCTGCACGTCTGCTGCCATCCCGGGCCAGTAGTAATACTTTGCTCTCCCTGCTAACGTCTTGTTGCTCCCGAAATGTTCCGCATATGGTACGTCGTGAAACTCCTCCAGTAGGATCTGTCGGAGCCGGGCATAGTTCGGTACCCAAATCTTTCCTGTACCCTTCTCTACAGCCAAGTCTTCTCCCACTGTAACAGCTTCTTAGTATGTGCTTTAGTGATCTCTGCATCCACGGAGTACCCATATTGGAATAGACTCTTGAGCAGAGGGTTCATCCCGTCGAGCTGGATGCCTGCTACATGACCGGGGCGGCTCAACGCATCTGCCTTGTTGTGTAGCCCGGGCTTGTAGACGATGTCGCAGTGGAAGTGAGTTTCCAGGAAGTCCACCCACCGCACCTGTTGTCGTGAGAGCGTCGGCTGCGACTTCATGTATTTGAGGCTGCAGTGGTCAGTATAAACTGTAGTCTTGGCTCCCTCTAGGTAACACCTCCACGCCTTGAAGGCCATGACTATCGCTAAGGCTTCCTTGTCATGGATGGGGTAGTTCAGTTCTGCTCCGTGTAGCTTCTTACTGAGATAAGCGATGGGCTGCAAACCGCGTCCGTGATCCTGCATCAGTACTGCTCCGACTGCTTGGTCACTAGCGTCTGCTTCCACCACGTAGTCCTTGTCTGGATCCGGTAGGATGAGTATTGGCGCTGTAGTTAGTGCTGTCTGTAGCTGCTTCATGGCTTGCTGAAGAGGAGTATCCCATTTGTAGGGTGTATCCTTTTTCAATAGGTCGGTTAGTGGCGCTGCTATCTTAGCATACTGCGGCACGAACCTGTTGTAGTAGTTGGCGGAGCCTAGGAACTGCTGCAACTCCTTCACGTTCTCCGGTACTTTCCACTTCAGGACGGCTTCGATCTTCCGCGGGTCCACGTGTACGCCCTCGGCACTCACTATGTGCCCAAGAAACTGCACCTTCTTCAGGGCGAAGTCGCTCTTCGATAGCTTCACGTAGAACTTGTTTTTCCGCAGGATCTCGAACACCTTCCGCAGATGCCCCACGTGCTCCTTCATGTTCTTGGAGTAGATGAGAATGTCGTCCAGGTACACCACTACGCACTCGTCCAGCAGGGGCCATAGGATATGGTTCATCTCCGCTTGAAACGTTGCTGGTGCGTTGCAGAGTCCGAACGGCATCACCAAGTATTCGTAGGAGCCGCATCTGGTACGGAACGCCGTCTTGTGGACCGAGTTGTCTGCCATCTTGATCTGCCAGTAACCCGACCGTAGGTCCAGCTTCGAAAAGACTATTGCACCACGCAGTTGATCCAGAAGATCATCTATGCGCGGTATGGGATATTTGTTTTTTACTGTCTGTTTGTTCAGTGCGCGGTAGTCGATGCACATTCGTAAACCGCCGTCTGGTTTTGGAGTGAAAAGAACTGGTGCACCGTAGGGAGAGGTGGATGGGCGGATCCGTTGTCTGTCCAGTAGATACTCTATCTGCTTCTTCATGTGCGTCAGTTCGGTCAGACTCAGTCGGTATGGTGCACGTGAGACGGGTTTCGCACTTGGTTCCTCCACGATCTCGTGCTCGTGGGTGCGTGCTGGAGGTACGCCTGCGGGTAGGTCGTTGGGCATTATATCTTTCTACTGCTCCAAGACCTCCTTCACTGTAGCAGGTAGCTCTGTGTTCAGCTTCTCCTCCTCTGCTGCTGCCATAACCAGTGCTAAGTAACTCGTGTTACTCTCGTTCACCGTCCGTTCGAACCGTGCCAGTGTCGTTTCAGGAACGTTTCCTGTATCCGTCCAGCTTTGCAGCCCCACTCTTTTCCCGTTGTTGTAGATGTACGCCTTCCTGTTGACCCAGTCGATCTCAGGGTTGAACCGCTTCAAGAAATCTCGCCCCAAGATGAAATCTAAATCCTTGATGTTCGTGATCGGCAACGTCGTCTTCCACCTTAGCGCCCCTATGTGCAGCTGCAGTGATGCTTCGCCGTGGATGGGAAGTTTCGTACCGTCCACCATCGTTGTAGTGAAATTGGTCTCCTCCGAAGGTTCTCCAATGTCCCGCGGTCGCACACCGAGTGAGACGCACCGCTGTCCACCAGTGCCTGGAGGCGTCGCCCGTTGCAGATCACCTCGAGTAGGTAGTGGTTGTTGCTGCTCCGAGTAACCGTAGATGGTCTCGCTTATTGGATTGTAGGGTACGTCGAATAGATCATCCCTTGGTCCTGCGTTCGAAGCTGCTGACTCCATATCATTTTTCAACTGAGTAGGGTTAGAAGGATTTATCCGTGGCCGATTCAGCTTTGTCTTGGCCTGGAACCTTCCCCTATTCCTTTGCAGCTGCGTAGGCTTCACCTGTGGGCAATGGGGAGCCTTAACACTGTGCTGCGGGGAGAGAATGTTAACTCCTCGGAACGCACGACCCTTCTTAACGCTCCGGAGTGGTTTGCCCAACTTCTCATGTACCTGAATAACGTCTAAAGGCTTTTTCTTGGCCTCGAAATCTCCCCTGGATTTTTCAAAGGCTTGAAAACCTCGAGAAGTAATATTCTTATTCTCGGGGGTGTTCGGCTGGAGTTTCCCGGTCGGTGCAGGGTCTTGTTTCGCGGAGCCTCCATTTGTCTCGGCGATTTCCCCTGTTGCCGGCGGGTCGTGGCGTTTTAAATTCGCGCCATCGTGTCCTTTTTTCGCCCGCTCTGAAGTCGCCGTGTCTTTTGACTTTGGGGTTGCCGCACTGTTGTTGCCCTGCAGCTCCGCTCGTGCCTTCTTCATTTTCCAACACGCCAAGAGTCCATGTCCTGCTGCGCCGCAAAATTCGCACTTCTCGTATTTTGTCGACCGCTGCGTCGCGTTGATCTTGTCGATATCCATCAGGTCGGCGGTCGTGGGTGGTGCCGATCGCTTCGTGTCGAATGATCTGTTCGGCACGTGGCGTCGTGTCTCGGGTCGATCTCGCGTCAGTGCATCGAATCTCTCTGCTGCACACACCATGTCGCGGTAATTGTTGTAGTTCGCGGCAATCACCTGTTGGCAGACTTCCATCTTTAGCCCCTCAGTATACGCTTGGACTTTTTCCCCTTCAAACAAGTCAGTAATTCGGTTGAAGAGGCTCTCCATCTGCTGCGTGTACTGTATTACGCCGCCGTAATGTTTATGGCGATGAATCTGCTGCTGCGCAATGTAGCTGGAATTAATCGGTTCGAAACGTTAAATTAAAGCTGCCCGAAACTGCGTCCATGACCCCTCGCCTCGGATCTCATTATTGTTGTAAATCGACTCGAGCGCCGAGCCTCGCAACAGTGTCGCTACGAGCCGAATCCGCATTGCATCGTGTGTCGGGGTCGTACAGCCAACGGCCTCAAAGTAAATTTCGAGGGTCGGAATGAATCGACGGACGTCGGTGTCTCTCGCGTTCGGATTGAACGTCTCCGGTAGCCTCGGACGTGCCGCCTCAAGATTCACTGTAGCTGCTGCCGCTGCTGCTGGGTGAATTGTCGGTGTCGCCGCTGCTGCTGCTGGCGTCGCTGCTTCATTCGCTGCTACGTTCGCTGCTGCCGTGGCGGCTGCCGACTAGTTCGCGATAAGCTCCTCTATTCGCTGGAGTGCCGCCCGCATCTGGTCCACGTCGGTGTGTAACTCCGTAATTTTTTGTACGGAATTATCACCATTCTCCTCCATTTGGCGATTTACAGGAAGATTTGCGACGAAAATAATTGAATTCTAGGCGCTGGTCGACTTACTATGAGTCGAATCGACTGTAGAAATAACGAGCGCTGATTCTGTAGGTCGCGTAATTCTCCCTTAGTTTAAATTCGCGTCCGATCTCGGCCGTTGAGAAGAAATTCGATCCGACGCTCCAAATTCCAACCTTTTTGGGCGAAATTCTCAAAGCCGTTGAGATTCGAATCGATCTGACGATCGAAATTCCAACTTTTTCACCACTGGACCTAAGGAGTGTTCGAAAACCGGTTCGAAGGGGACGTTAAAAAATAGCGCGGAACTGGTTTACGTACCCGAAATCGGCGCTTTCCGTCGTCGCCCCCGCGGTTTTAAAAAAATGGTTTAGCGGTCGAAAAACTTCGCGTGCAAACATGCTCTGAATACCAAGTGTGAGGATGACCAAGTTTCCTGAACATGAAACAGGGTTAGCGAGAGGGTGCAAAAACCAACCCTGGCGAACCACTTTCAGAGCCGCGAAATCAAACATCACCTCGCCACAATGACAACCTCGAGACCGCCATGGCTGATCCCAAGAACTTTGATCGCATCAATGTCTAGTAATTTCTTATCAGTTGTTACATTGAAGCCTAGATTCGTACTCCCTAAGGCATTAGGAATCCGATGGTACACTTTTTATGTTCATCAAGCGAACATTAACCACTCGGTCTTATTGTCAGGCGCTCCCAAGGCTTCTGTTAACAATGGTCTCCCCAAGGCTCGCGCTGTTCTCAGGGGTTCTCCCTCGATTCTTGGCATTGTTGATAAGCTCGTGGCGCGTTACAAGTTCTTCAGTAGCTATATATGTTGGCATTGGTGGAGGAGCAAACACAAACTCAAGGAGGAGCTTCCAGTGCTCAGTCTGCTTACGTGGTCAGCCTTTACAGTCTCCTCCACTGAGACCTCTAGACGCTTTTATCATCATCGCACTATGGCTCCTCCTGAAGGGACTCCTGTGGTGCACGCTCCTGCTGCGGGTCTTCATGGGAAGAAGCCCTTGGATGCAACGTCCGAGCCAGTCACCCCGAAGACGCTTTTCAATGGGGTGACTGCTCCGCGCGGAGGAGAAGAGATCAACGCTTTGACGGCTCGTACATCGGCCTTGAACATCAATGACCTGCCGCGAGGGAGCAACGTCAACGTCAATGACAACGGTGCAGCGCCGGCTGGTTCTTCGGCTGACGCGGTTGCGCAAAACAAGGGCAAGGCCAAGGTTTCTGATGCGGATGATGAGGGGGGTTACCTCAGTGACGACCCAGATGAATGCCAGGATCCGGCGGTGTTAGACGAGATCGCAGCGCAGGCTGGCGTGGCGATCACCCTGCTGGTTCCTTTCGCATGGAGCAAAGAGATTCCGCGGATCATTGGCACGGTCAAGCACCTGGTGAGGATGTGGGGAAAGCACATGACAGAGAGTGCGGCGACATCGATAAGGTGTCAGCAGCTCACGGCGACTTTCCTCTCCAAGCAACATTTCGGGCGAATCAAAGTGGTTTTCCAGCAGGAGGTGGATGCGGCTTTTTGTCAGAATGAGAGAAGGATGATGAACTAACAACATTGGGAGTACAAGTAGGAAAACCTAGAATGTTGTACCCCCTAAGGCTAAAACCACTATAGCCTACAGAATAGAAACATATACAATGTTTGACACACCCCCATAGGCTAAGTGGGAGACAACCAGATGGTCACAAGACCAGTCAAAACAAAGCAAAGCAAAGCACAGCTCAGGGTGGATCTCAAGGATACCACACAAATTCCGAGCACAAGCAAGCGGTCACAAGACCAGTTCACATGCAGGTTGATAATGCAACAAGAAATACAGTGATCACAACCTAGCAAGTGTAAACATGCAGGTAGACATATATAAGGATCACAGTACAAGCACAGTCAGGAAGTAAGCAAGTGAGGCACAGTAGGCACAAGGCCTAGAACAGTACAGAAACGCTGATGATCACAAGGCTGAAGCGCCTTGGTGAACACATCAGCAGTGTTGGGCCGAGTGGCCACGTAAGCAAGACGAAGCTGACCACGCTGCTGCAACTCTCGAGCAAGGAAGTAGCGCAGAGCGATGTGCTTCGTTCTGTGCTCCAGTCTGTGCTCCTGACACAAGGCAATCATGGCCTTGTTGTCGACGTACAGAACTGGAGGAGAACGAGGCGGCTCTCCAAGGTCAGTCAGCAGGTAGGTGAGCCAGCGTAACTCCTGTGCAGCCATGGCCCCTGCGTAGATCTCAGCCTCACAACTGGAGCTGAGAACAGAAGACGAGCGGGTAGACCGCCAAGAAACAGAGCCGGAGCCAAGGCTGAAGGTGTAACCCTGTGACGACCGCTGCGTAGCCAAGTCGTCAGCCCAAGAAGCGTCAGCGTGACCAGTGAGGACAACTCGAGCCCGTCCTCCAAGCACAAGCCCCATGCCCGACGTATTGCACAAGTAGCGCAACACCCTCTTAGCGGCATCCATGTGCTCCTTCCGGTGACGGCCAGGAGCGACATAGCGTGCTAGGATGCTAAGAGGGTATGCAAGGTCAGGTCGAGTGCAGGTCATCAGGTACATGAGGCAGCCCACAAGCTCTGGGTACGGGCCACTCGGCTCTACGGACTCGTCCGAAGGTGGAGCTGAGAGCGAGTGACCGGTAGGCAGAGGAGTGAACTGAGGCGAGGAGTACGGGAAGCGGAAGCGCTGAAGGACCTGCTGCACCATGTGTGACTGAGTCAAGGTGATGGTGCGCTGTGCTCTGTCACGGGTGATCCGCAAGCCAAGATAGCTTGTCACCTCACCCAGGTCTGTGCACGTGTGTCTCTTCTGCAGTAGCCTCCGACTTCACGTGGGCGAGTGCCTCAGTGTCAGCAGTAGCAAAGACCAAGTCGTCTACGTACACGAGAACGTAGAACGGCGGCAGAGTGGTGTCGGTGCGTAGAAACAGCGACGGGTCAGCAGTAGAAGGAGCAAACCCAAGAGCAGCAAGAGTAGTCCTCAGTGTGCCGTGCCACTCACGGGGTGCCTGGCGGAGACCGTAGACTGGCCGCCGGAGGCTCCACTGGGTACCAGCAGGAAACGACCCAGTGAAGCCAGGTGGGCGGCGCAGCCAGATCTCCTCGTGCAGTGCTGAAGTCAAGAGAGTGAAGCTCGTAGTCACGCTGAGCGGCGACGTGCAGCAGAACCCGAAGAGTGGTCATCTTCGGGGTAGGGGAGAAGGTATGGAAGAAGTAAACTCCCTCTCGCTGACTGAAGCCTCGTGCAACGTAACGCGCCTTGAAGACATGCGGAGAACCCGGCGGCCGCTTCACCCTGAAAATCCACATGCCACTGACGATGTTCGCCCCAGGCGGGGGAACCTCGTCGACGTAGGTGCCTGTGGACTTCCAGTAAGCCATCTCTGCGTCCATGGCTGTCTGCCACTGAGAGGAGTAGGGACCCTCTATCGCCTCTGCGTAAGAGCGCGGGGTCGGGATGTCTGGTGCATCCGGGTCTCCCTCAGGGGCAAGCAGCATGGACACGAGATGAGGTAAAGCAGCGGCAAAGCACTCAAACTCCTCCTGTCTGTCCTCAAGGACGTCCGTGCCAAGAGCACACTCACCCTCGACGGACTGAGGACAGACAGACTCAGACGCAGCAACAAGGCTAACGGCGTAGTCTAGACGACAGGCGGCAGCAAAGTCAACAAGCTCAGCGACTAGAGCAGACGCAGCAAAGGACTCAAAGGTAGGGTCAGTGACAACAGTGGCGAGGAAACGCGTGACAGTAGGACTGGCAGCACGAAGGGAGTCAGACTCCGGGTCCGGACCATCAGGAAGAGAGGACGCAGGAGGAGACAGCAGAGGGATACGCTGTGGAGCAGTAGAAGGACGCAGAGTCATATAGTGAGTGCCAAGTACAGAAGGAGGACGCTGACGCGGAGCACGACGACCAGCGCGGACAGCGCGGACAGACGACTCTGGACGAGACTCACGTGACGCAGGACGAGACTCAGGCGACGCAGGACGAGACTCAGGCTCACGACGCTCCGTAAGACCTCTAGTCGGCCCAGCGTAAGGAGAAGGACCAGGCAGCGGAGAGGCAAGCGGTAACTGTGACTGCGACTGGACAGGTGGTGGACTCAGTAGGGGAGGAGTAGGACCAGTGGAGGGCGGGAGGCCAAGAACCTGCTGAAGGAGCGGAACGTAGTACGGCAGCGGCTGCGCAGCACCTCCTGAACCAGCAGAGACAGCACCAGCACCCTCAGCCCTAGGGTCTCCAGCTACAACTCCCGCAGCACCACCAGCAACCCCAGCAGCTCCAGTACCTCCAGCTCCAACCCCCGCAGCAGCTCCAGTCCCAGCAGCTCCAGTACTTCCAGTACGAGCACCTCTAGAACCAGCGGCTCCAGCAGCTCCAGCACCAGCAGTACCTCCAGTAGCTCCAGCACCAGCAGCACCTCTAGCAGCGCCAGCACTAGCAGCACCTCCAGCAGCTCCAGCACCAGTAGCACCTCCAGCAGCACCAGCAGCACCTCCAGCAGCTCCAGCACCAGCAGCACCTCCAGCAGCACCACCAGCAGCTCCTGCACCAGCAGCACCAGCACCAGCACCAGCTCCAGCTCCAGGGTCCGCAGCACCAGCAGCGCCACTCCGGAGACTGCAGCGCCGAGCGTACCACTCTCGGAGCCGCTGGGGAGAGGGCGGCTCCCGCCTAGGCGGGGAACCACGAGCTCCAGCTCCAGCAGCACCCCTAGCACCAGAAGCGCCCCTCCTGAGGCTGCAGTACCGCGAGTACCACTCCCGCAGCTGCTGTGAAGAGGGAGCGCCTCCAGGCGCAGCACGGTCAGTCACAGCACCCCCAGGCTCAGTACCCTCAGACGTAGCACTCTCAGGCTCAGCACCCCCAGACTCAGCACCCTCAGGCTCAGCACCCCCAGACTCCGTACCCGCAGGCTCAGCACCCCCAGGCCCCGCACCCCCAGGCTCCGCACCCCCAGGCTCCGCACGCTCAGGCTCAGCACCCCTAGTAGGACGAGAGTCGATAGCTTCCTCGACAGGCTCAACCGGGTCTACGTGGGACACACCTGAGGGAGCGGCACCCTGAGGGGGGAGGGGGTCTACCACAGCAACACCTGGTGCGAGGAAGAGAGGCGGGGGGGGGGAGCGGGGCAGTGCGGTAGGGGAAGAGGCGGTAGTGGGGACCGACTCGTCGAAAGTGACGTCCTGAGAGGGCAGGACACGGCGCGAGGTGGCGTGGTAAAACTGCCAACCAGACGCGTCCGGGACAAAGCCAAGGAAGACACAAGGAACAGCGCGGGAGGAGAGCTTGTCCGCGGACGTATCGCGGACAAAAGCACGAGATCCCCAGACCCGGAACACCGACGCATCGCCAACCTCTCCCGTCCAACGCAGTGTCGGCGAAGTCTCCGGAACGGAGACACGGGGCCAGAGGTTGAGCTGATGCGCAGCGTATCGGACCGCAAACGGCCACAGAAAGTGGGGGGCAGCTGCATGGATCAAGGAGGTACGAGCGACCTCCATGACCAAGCCAATGCGGCGCTCAGCAACCCCATTCTGCTGTGGAGAGGCCGGAAGCGTGAACGACTGCTCAATGCCCTCCCCACGACAAAAGTCCCTCAAGAGGTCAGAGGAAAACTCCCCACCTCTGTCAGAGTGCAGACGCAGGACAAGAAAGTCCGAGTGGAACCTCTCGCTGAGCTGGAGACGGGCAGCGCGGATCCAAGGGATCAAAACATCAGGGACTTCACCCTTGGTGCGCAAGGGGAAGACCGTGGTGTAGCGCGAGTAGTCGTCAACAACTATCAAGAAGTACCTCTCGTGACCCTGTCCACGGACGCGGGCTGGGCCCCGCACGTCCATGTGTAGGGTCTGTAGGGGAGCAGTCGTCGGGGGAAAAGAGGAGGAGTGAGGAGCGGCGCGCTGCCGCCCCTCGACACAGGGAAGACAGGGAGGAGCAGGCGAGGGTGGGAGGGGAGGGAGAACCCTGGGAAGACCAGAGACAAGGTACCGGGAGTGCATGCCACGAAGGCGCTGCACTGACGGGTGACCAAGGCGGTGGTGCCAGAGGACGGTCTGGTGCGACAGGGAGCGACACGAGCAGGGGGCCGACAGCTGACCTGACGTAGACGCAGACGCAGCTACCTGAGGGGACTCAGTGGTCAGTGTGTACAGGTCCGACCCCGGCTGCCGAGTGAAGGTAGCCAGGTGGCGACCCGTCCGAGCACACGTGCAGTGTGTCACGCGCTCGTAGGCAGGGGTGAACTGGTGGACACCCCCGTCCTGGAGCGCACGACCCGCCACCAAGTTCGTAGAGAACGAGGGGAGGTAGAGACCTGACAGTGTGCCCGACGGGACCGCAGGACAAGGGAGGACAGTGGAGGAGGTCGCAATGACCGGACCCCCAGAGGGGTCAGCGAGGGAGACTACAACCGGCCGAGCAAGCTGCTCAAGGGCAGTGCGGTCACGAAAGAAACAGCGGGAAGCACCTGAGTCCAGTGTGAAGGTGTGCAGTGCCTCAGTATACGCAGTACCAGAGGCCGCAGACTCACGAGCACCTAGAGCAGCAGCCTCACCAGCACCTGAGACAGCAGCCTCACCAGGACCTAGGGCAGCAGACGCACTAGCACCTAGAGCGGCAGCCTCACCAGTACCTAGAGCAGCAGACTGGATACCGGGGTCAGGCGGCACACACAGGTGACAGGCACCCTCAGCACTAGTAGACAATGCATACATGGCAGTGAGGATAGCATCATAGTCAAGAGCAAAGATATCTACCCTCTGCCTAAGGAGCTCCAGCCAGGAGGGGAGCTCAGCGTCGTCGCCAAACTCTGTACGCCAAGCGTCGCTCAGACGGGCGAAGCAGTGGGACTCTGTGTGACTAGATGTCCCGCAAGGCTGACCAGTCCAGACACCTGTGCGAATGACGTACGGGCAGCGAGCAGTGCTCAGTGACCCTCTACTCTGAGCGTACCACTCATGAAGCTGCTGGGGCGAAAGAGCCTCGCGGGGACGACGCTGCAGCTGCACCTGGCCACTACCAGAAGCTCCCGAACTACCCACTCCAGAGCGACTCCCACTACGGCCACCCCGACAACCCCAACGAGCGTACCACTCACGAAGCTGCTGGGGCGTGAGGGACTCACGCGGACGGCCCCAGAGCTGCATCTGACCACGCCACGAGCAGCAGTAGCAGCAGTAGCAGCAGTAACAGCAGTAGCAGCAGGAGCGGTAGCAGTAGGAGCAGTAAAAGCAGTAGCAGCAGTAGCAGCGGTAGCAGCGCGGGCAGGGCAGTGCTCACCAGTGGTGGGAAGGGCAGGCGCAAGACGGCGGCGACAGCGGGGCCGCTACAGCTGCAGGGCGGGGCCGGGCCGCGGCAGGGAGCTCCGCGGCAGCTGCTGCAGGGCGGGGCCACGACTGCAGCTAAAGGCTCCGCGGCAGTTGCTGCAGGGCGGGGCTGGGCCGCGACGGCAGCTGCTCCAGGGGCCAGGGGTGGCTGCTGCAGGGGCGGCTGCTCCAGGGGCCAGGGGCGGCTCCTGCAGTGGCGGCTGCTCCAGGTGGCCAGGGGCGGCTGCTGCAGGGGCGGCTGCTCCAGGGACCAGGGGCGGCTGCTGCAGTGGCGGCTGCTCCAGGGGCCAGGGGCGGCTTCTGCAGGGGCGACTGCTCCAGGGGCCAGGGGCGGCCGTCCCAAGGGCGGGCGCGGGGTAGGGCAGGGCGCCGCGGCGGGCAGGGGCGACTCCGCGCGGGTCCCGCAGGGGCGTCGCGACGAGACGGGGGGCGACGCGCGGGTCCCGTAGGGGCGTCGCGACAAGGCAGGGCCCACGCGCGGGTCCCACAGAGGCGCCGCGACGAGGCGGAGGCGACGCCCGGGTCCCGTAGGGGCGTCGCGACGAGGCAGGGGCGACGCGCGGGTCCCGCAGGGGCGTCGCGACGAGGCAGGGGCGACGCCCGGGTCCTGCAGAGGCGTCGCGACGAGCAGGGCGATGCGCGGGTCCCGCAGGGGCGTCGCGAAGAGGCAGGGGCGACGCCTGGGTCCTGCAGAGGCGTCGCGACGAGCAGGGCGACGCGCCGCGGGGTCCTGGGGCCGCGCCGCAGGGTCCAGGGGCGGCTTCTCGGGTGCAGAGCAGGCCCGCGCGTGGCGTGCAGGGGAGGGCGGCAGGGTGGCGCTCGAGGGCGCGGGTAGGCAGGCGCTCGAGGGCGCTGGTAGGCAGGCGGGCGGCACACGGGGCTGCACGGGGCCGCGAGGGGCTGCATGCGAGGCTAGTGGGCAGCGCGCAACTAGCAACAGAGCGCACGAGGGCGCAGGCAGTAAGCGCACGAGGGCGCACAGGTAGTAGGCAGTAGTAGCAGTGGTGGGCCCTAACAGTAGTCGGTCCTAGGTGACTAACCTAGGCTCGTGATACCATGTCAGAATGAGAGAAGGATGATGAACTAACAACATTGGGAGTACAAGTAGGAAAACCTAGAATGTTGTACCCCCTAAGGCTAAACCCACTATAGCCTACAGAATAGAAACATATACAATGTTTGACACTTTTATGCGAAGCAGGGAGATCGATCATCACACGGTGAATGAGAAGAAACTCACGCTCGGCTGGCAGCATCCGGAGAACAAGTTGTATCTGAGGGAGAGAGCTGCTCACCCGGAAGCGATAGAAGTGCTGCTGAAGGGGGTGCCGGCGGTGATCTCACCCGAGATGATTAAGAAGAATCTGGTGACGGCGATGCTGTTGAAGCGGGGTCGTACGGCCTTCCGCGACGGTTCCGCCTTTCATCGCGTGCTGGACCCGGTCTCAGGGTCGGATACCGACAAGATAAAAGGACTGGTTTTCAGGCACCCGGGGGATAAGTATAAGCGGTGGCACAGGGTCTCCGACCGTGTCCATGGGATTGAGCTTTTGGTGTCGTGCGATTTCTGCAACGGAATGCATATGTCGTGCTTTCATGATGACTATGTGAAGGAGAGGCAGAATAACATCGGTAACTGGAACCTGCCGCTGCAGCGGGCTCACAAGATCAACGGTAACCGTTTCTGTTCTCACCTTGTTTTTCAGGACGCTGCAGCTGCAGAAGCAGATCTCCCAGCTCACCTCTGTCCCACCTTCCCCCCGAGCAGCTGCTTCGCTGAAGCTATCATCGGCTTTGAAGACTCTGCTGGCAGACCCGGCGATAGCTCTGGTCTCCACTGGTGGTGTCCGAGAGGAGTGGCTGTGTACGCAGGAGGATTGCGGGAAGTCCCACGGTGCCAGTTTCGAGAAGGCGGTGGAGCATGTGCAGTCAGTCCGCCATGGCACCGGACTGCTCAAGGCGGGAGCCGCGACGCGTCTGAGCAAAGGGAAGCTGAACCTGGCGCAAGTCAGGAAGGAGTACGGAGTGTGACTGATCGGCCGATGTCATGCCTGGATCTGGAGGCAGTACCTGCAAGTCATGGAGGGGTTGGAATAGCATCAGCAGAGGACAGTGTTTGTTGTATCTCTCTTAATAAAGCCCGTGGATGCGAGGGGCTCCTTTCCGAGTGGTTTAATGGGTAACAAACCAATACTTACTATCTGCGGGGTCAACGTGAATGGCCTTGGCGGTTGCGGCAAACGAACCAAGAACAGAAGATGGCTACGCACAGAAGCGGATATCATGGTTTTATCAGATACAAGGATTAGGGAGGACCATAACTTCTGGAATGAGATCAAACCAAGGGCGTGGGCTGCAGTCGGTCCAAGCCAGGCGGCGGGGGGGGGTTGCAGTGATGACTTTCAGCAGACACATCCGTTTCTCCGACGTGGTGCCAGATCCGTCCGGAAGGCTGTTGGGGGTGACAGTGGAGGGGGGAGAAGATCCTTTTAGATTAGTCGCGGCCTATCTCCCGGCTCAGGCCTGCAACAGGGCGAAATTTCACAAGGAGCATTTACAGCAGTTCATTCAAGCGCAGCCGCAGTCTAAACACCTGGTGGTCGTGGGAGACCTGAACATGATTGCGGATCCTGACCTGGACAGGTCGCCTAGAGTTGGGTCTGGAAGAGAAAACCAGAGATTTATAGACGCCTGGCAGGGGCACGACCTTCGAGATGCCTTCCGAACCCTGCATCCCACGGAACGAGAGTACACCTTCCGGATGAGGGCCACGCAGTCGAAGTCCCACATAGACAGAGCTCTGGTGTCGATGTCGCTGCTTGGCAACCTGGAGGGGGCTCGTCATGTGGAGGTGCCAAGGAACTTGTCAGACCACTGGTTCGCCATCAAGATTCGCCTGAAATTTGTGTCGGAGCACGCTTACGGGCCGGGACTCTGGAGATTTCACGCAACACGGCGGAAAAAGAAAGGGGTGAGAAAGGTGATTCAGTCGATTAAGGAGGCGCTCAGCCGGTCGGGCCGAGAGTCGCTGGAGGTTATGATATCGAGACTAACGACGGGTTTACGTGCGCACGAGAGGGAGGAAAGGAAGCGGGTAGCGGCGACGCAGCTGCATCTCACGGAGGAGGTTGAACGGATGCGTCACCTGGTCATGGGGGGGCCGACGAATGACAAAATGAAGGCGCTGCTGCTGACCAGGGAAGAGCAGCTGGAGGCCTATCGGGAAAATGAACGTGAGAGGCTGGAAGTCTTCGCGGGGATGACGGCAGAGCTGCAAGGGGAGGTCCCTTCCCCCTACCTGTCGGCCAAAGTCAAGATGCGGAAGGAACGGACCCTGATTGAAGAGGTGCTGTACAAGGGGGAGAGGTGCAGGGGGTCGCAATCGGTGCTCAAAGCGGCATCGTCTCACTTCGCAGAAGCTTTCATGGAGGCCCAAGCGGGGCCGGAGTCGGCGAGAGAGGATTTCACGGTGGACCGGGTGATGCCGGCAGAGGCGGTGCTAAGGCTCAAGGCCCCGTGGTCGGAGGCGGAGGTTAAGACGGCGCTGGCCGGTCTACCGAAGGGGAAATCGCCAGGCCAGGACGGACTCCCGGCAGAGCTTTTTGTGACCCACTGGGATCTTCTGGGGGGGTGCTTCATGAATTTCGCAAGAGGCTTTGAGTCCACGGGGGAGCTGCCGGAATCGATGACCACGGCGGTGACAGTCCTGCTGCACAAGAAGGGGGAAAAGGACATGTTGTCAAATTACAGGCCGATCACGCTTCTCACGACGGTGTACAAAGTACTCGCGAAGGTGCTCACGAACAGGCTGAAGCTGGAACTGCACCACATAATTTCGAAAGAACAGCACGGATTCATACCGGGCCGCAGCTTGGCGGATGCGGTGGCAGTGGTGGCTGACGCGATCGAGGCGGCGGACAATGACGGGGAGGACTGGTACCTCCTGTTGGTCGACTTCCAGAAGGCCTACGACACGGTGTCGAGGCCGTTCCTCTTCAAAACGCTGGAGAAGCTCGGTTTGCCGGCGCAGTTCATTAAGTGGACGGAAGGCCTGCACGCGGGGGCCGGGACGAGGCTGGCGGTCAATGGATGGATAGGAGAACGGGTGGAGATGCAAAGAGGGGTGCGACAAGGGTGCCCCCTCGCGCCCTACCTTTTCCTTTGTGCGCTGGAACCGCTCTGCGCCGAGATAAGGAGGCGTGACCTGGGGGTCCGAGCGGAGGGTGGTGACGCGACGTCGTATGTGGGGTACGCAGACGATACCTCGTTGATCCTCAACGGGGAAGCGCAACTGCACTCAGCGGCAGTGGCTCTCGACTGGTTCGGGGAGCTGTCCGGCCTGTGCATCAACAGAGACAAGTCAATAGTCATGCCGTTGGGGAGGAACAAGGGCAGGACATCGCTGCCTGGAGTTAACTTCAAATGGGCAGACACCGGAGTCCCTGAGAGGCTGCTAGGCATCTGGGTAACGCCAAACGGAGACCCCGCGCCCTCCTGGGAAAAGCATGGGAAAGGGGGAGGAAGGAGCTGGCGAAGTGGGAGAGTCAGCAGTTATTGACGGCGGCGAGGGTTACAGTCATCAACAGTTATATTATACCGATTCTGCTCTTTCAGGCACAGATCTACCCGCCACCGGAGGAGTTATGGGGGAAAATCCAGAAAATCTGTGACAATTACGTCTCAAAAGGGGAGGCAACGGCAGAGAAATTTTTTGTCCTCTGGAGCGGGGAACTGGCTCGTTTGCCAAAAAAGGAGGGGGGCCTGGGGCTGATTGACCCGAAGGAACGGTTGGACAGCCTGGCGATCCGACAGGTGGGGAAGTTCCTGACGGAGCAGGACATCACGAAGCGGTGGCTGACGGAGAAGGCGGTGGTACTGCCGCAGGGGGTGGCGACCTTTTTCGCTCACAAGTCGGCTGGCAGACACTGGGACAAAGGAAGCCGGAGGTGGAAGGCGATAGCAGAAGTTTTTTGGGGGTCGCCCTTCGCGGACCTCCCGGCACCATCCAATGCCTGGGAAGTGGAGAGGGAGCAGCTTTGTTTCAACAGACACATAATGTTCCGGGGAGAGAGTCCATTCGGGAACCGACAAGGTGCGGCCGGGATCAGGGCGGCCAAAATCGGAGACCTGCTCACCATCAAAGATGATGGAAGTAGAGGCATCAAAGAGGCTAAGACGCTGATGGTGGATTTTGGGAGCGTGGCATCAGCAAGATGGGCTAAGAAAGCATATGAAGCAGTCCCGTCGGAATGGAAACTGATGATTGAGAAGCCAAGGTCGGCGGAGACGGTGGTGGCGGCGGCAAAAGTAATACGCACGGTGCTGACACGCACGCAGGAGTTTCTCTACTGGACGGTGCGAGGAGTTAAGGACGGGGAGGTGGCGACGGATCACCTGGACTGCACGGATGGTGCAAACCTGGTTGCGCCGCAGCGGCCCTACGCGGTCGCCTTCCCAGTCAAGAGTGTGGCGCCGGTGGCGGTTAAAGGAGGGAGAGTGCTTGGGGCCATGGGTGAGCCAAGAGCCAAGCTATGTCAAACCTCGCTCGTGGGGGACGACCTCAAGGCGGCCGCACCAAAGGCGATTAGGAGGGTGTTGGCGGGCCCAACAACGGAGTCGAGGCGGAGACACGAGTGGGAGGAAGAGTGGGGAAGGATAATTGACTGGAAAGCAGTAAGGGAGAGGAGGGACTCCCTTGTTATTCCATACAGGGCACAAGATGTGGTGCTACGAATGCACAGCAAGAACCTACAGGTGGGGGAGAGGTTGATTTTCCTGGGACCCAGAGGTTGCTGTCCGCACTGCGGAGAGCATGAAACCCTAGTCCACTGCATGCTAACCTGCCCCGTCATTCAGCCAGTGATCGGCGCGCTGCTGAGATCGTTGCGGACCATAGACCCGGCGGATCGGACGAGGTCGCTAGGTGACATGCTGTTTCAAGAAGGGGCCATGAAGTCCGGTTTTCCAGGGGCGACCCTGACAGCTGTGACGATGCGAAGGATTTGGTTGGCCAGGGTGGATGCGGTGTACAGGAAGGAGAAGTTCCAGAAGAAGAAGGTGGCACGGGCGGCTATCTATGACTTTATGCGTCATGCGAGGATTTACAGAGCGGAAAAGTTGAGAAAGGCATCAGCGGGACGTGTCAGGGGGCAGCCACGGGACCCGTGGGGCGGACTGGCAGGCGACGAAAGGGCAGCGATTGCAAGAATCTGTGAGGCGGGGGAGCAGGCCACGTGGAGGGTCGAATTCTTATCCATATGGCAGAACCCCAAGACCTTCCATCGGCCACCGTAGTCACGGGCAGGGGGGGGGAGGCACCTGAACTCCGGTTAAAGGCCTGTCGGTTCCCTCCAGAATCCAGCTACGACTGTGAATGTATTTGCATGGTTTTAATGCAAACTCGTTCTTAAAAAAAAAAAAAAAAAAAAAAAAAAAAACCAAGTGTGAGGATCTAGGATCGAGCTCAGGAAAGAGAGTTGGAATTGAATGATCCACCTGGGTACAACACGAGGCTATATATTGTCTCGACACAAGGCCAGTTACCCAGGTGTTACGCGAATGTTCTGAGGGTCGTGAAGCGTCCCGAACAGAACCTTCCCGAACTCAGTAGAAAGCAATTCGGTGGAAACCGAATAGGCTTGAGTTCGGTACACGTAACCTGGTTCGGTGCTATAACTATAATAAAATATAGGAATGCACCTAACCTAGGAAATCAAGCATATCTATGCATGATAAGTAAAACCCAAGCTAGATATAGCATAATAAAGTCTAAACAAGCTAGCAAAGCCAGCATAAGCCGTCGTACTCTTACAGCCGCAGGTAGGCCATCACTCCCGGGGAGGGGTAGCCGTAGGTCTCAACCGCGAGGGCATGGAAGCCCACCCACATGTTTCGCCGCACATATTTCTCCTCCTTTTTAGCCGTTGCCGCCCTAGCCGCCCATCCAGGAGCTCGGTTACAAAGCTTGTCCTGGTGGGACACGGGGTCCGTCACAGTCACATCGCACATGAACACCTCTCCCGTCAGGGGATGACGGATTGTAACGTCTGCCTTAAGGTTCTCAGCGAGAGACTAAGCGTAAGTCTCCTTGTGCACTGTGAAGCCCGCTTCTTCCCCTATGTTTTCTATCTCGTCCCGAAGGGCGTGGTGGGTAGCAATCCTCCCCTTCCCCTTCTCGCAGCGCATGAGGTGGTTGGGGAGGCGGTCGTCGGGGAAGGTGGTGCGGTAACGGCAGTCACAGCGCCTAGGCACGGGGAGGGGGAGGCCTAGGCGGAAGGCGGCTGCGGTTGAGAGCTGGGATGGGCCCATCCTGAGCGAGGGGATGAGGGGAATCGCCTACAGCCAGTCCCCCGCGCCTGGGCCTAGCACCGAATGCATCCGTTGCGCGTGGCCGGAGAGGGGGTTGGGGCGCATCCGCCTTGCCTCGCGCATAACTCTCAGGAAGCGGCGTGAGTGGACCGCCAGCGCCAGAGACTGCTGCAGCTTCAGGCCCTTCGGGTCCGCCTTCCCGGCTTGGAGCACCTCCAAAGCCTCTGGGGGGAGAGCTGCCTCTGCAGTTGCGAGGCGTGCTGGCAGCGCGTGCACAGAGCCGTGGGTCGGGTCCAGGAGGGGGAGGAGCGCGGTAACAGCAGGGTGCAGTGAGTCCTCCAGGGAGTGCAGAAGGTAGGCGGCGCTGACCACCGAAGCGAGGTCGGCGTAGCTGCCTTCAACTGCGGGGTCAGTGATGCCAAGCCCCCCCAGCGTCACCGGCAGAGCCGCCTGCCGTCAAATCTTTCGTCTCTCCCTGGCACTCCTCGGGGTCATGATGTGGGCCGAAGCTGCTCCCCCAAAGCGGACCATTCCGCTACAGGCAGCGCCTCCAGGGGGGTGGTTCTGGCCAAAAAGGAGGCACGGCGGCTGACACAACGGGTGAGGAGGAGGAGGCTAAGCTGTGGATCCATCTGGGCCAGCAGGGGGAGCGGTGCTGCTGCTGCTGCTAGTCTCTCCCTCACCGTGATGGCGCAGCCCTGGGGTGTGCCGATGGGGCTGCCGAGAATCTGTAACCCCTCTCCAGAGATGGTGATGCCTGGGGGTACGGCTCAGGGGTCCATTGCTGCCGCAAACCACGTCGCGCATTTGGCCGGGTTGTGCACCAGGCCGAGGGCGGCTAGTGCGGATGTGAGGTGGTCGAATGCTGCCGTGCAGGCCGTGGCGTCGCCGAGCAGCGTGATGTCATCGGCGTACGCCAGCAGGACCACCTGTGGGTGTGCAGCTGCCGTGTCCTCGAGGCACGGGTGGATACTTGCTGCGAACAAGAGGGGGCCGCGCGGGTCCCCTTGGCGGACTCCACTGGCGCTCTGCAGTGGGGCAGCGCCGAAGTCGTGGTCGAGGAAGAGTGAGGAGAGGCCCCATAGAGGCGGACCAGTGGGATCAGGTCTTCCAGCGCCTCGTTTTTTAGTCCCTCGAACACCGCTCTCCTTTCGACCGCGTTGAACGCGTTCGCAAGGTCAATTTGTAGCGCCAGCACTTCGGGTGAGGCAGGTGACACGGGTGTGGCTTGGAGGGATTGTAGTGATTTTGACAGGTTACCACGCTTCGCCAGTCCTTCCGCCCTGGCGAGTATTCCCGTTGTGTCAGGTGCGTGGCGAGGTTGCGGTGGGAGGGAAATCGCCTCGACTGCTTCTTCGTATAGGCCGCCACAGAGTCCTTGGCAAAATCGGAGGAGCCGGTTCATCATCGCGCACCAGTCAGGCTTACGGGCTGACGAGGTGCGAAGGAGTATGCGCGGGAGAAAGGTCAGTAACTTCCATCCTGGCGCAGACTCAAGATTGGCTGCCAGGTGGAGTAACGGAGTCAGCAAGCAAATCGCGAAGGACTCGCGAAGGTCTTTTGGGGGGTGGCGGGCGAGTGGCGGTTGGCGACTGTCGCGCAGCAAGTCAAGGCCCCACTCTGCGACCTGTGCGAAAAGGTCAGCATTTTTTGCCAGGTCGTCAGGTTTGATCATTGGGGGGGTAGGAATTAGGGCTGCCGAAATTTCATTGGCTGCTGTAGAGTTGACTCCGTCCACTGTCGCGGCTCGATTTCCCCCCCTGAATTCCTCCCGCGGCTCGATTTCGTGCAGTGGCTCGGATTGCAGGCTCGCCTCGGACCTGCAGGTTGGGGAACTCTGCTTCTCGGAGCAGAAGCTCCAAATCTTCCTCATCCTCCTTGACTTCTGCATCTGAAATCCCCTCTCTTTCGGGGTTAAAAGCAGGGTCACCCCCATCACTCTCCTCATTCTCAACTTCCGCATCCGCTTCCTCACTAGGCGCCTCCTCGCCGCCTTCCACGCCTTCTCGTAGTAGCCTTTCTGCAGCTCTCGCGAAGCTGCTTGCTCTGGTGCATCGGGGGTTGGTACCGCGTGCTCCACCACCTCTTCGTCCTCTCCCGTTCCCATGTCGTCCGCGGCGGCTCCTGCCGCGTCCTACGCGGATTCCCCACGTTGCTCTCCCTCCCGCAGCTCTCGCGCGCCCTGTTTGGGGCGCGGCGTCAACACCGTCCTCCCTTGGTTGGCGCGCTGGCGTCGGTGGCGGTAGTGTCGGGGGTGATGGACCCATCCGCGGGACGTGATCCAGAGCTGGAGGGTTCTGCGGAGAGCGCACAACCGGAGCCCGAGCCTGCCGGTCTTCGTCCGCATTTCTCCGCGCGCCCCTCTGCAAGTGAGCCCGTCCGCCGCTTCGAGTGCGGGCTGACTCTTCCTCTTCGGCCTGCCTCGCGGCCCACCTTGCCGGAGTACTCGTGGGCTCTTGCGCGTGTTGCGTCAAACCGCCCTGCTGGTCAGCCGCGTCAGGTGCACGGGCGCTCGCCGCCTCGTCAGCCTCCGCGGCAGCAATCTACTTGGCGCCCTTCTCCTGAGCATCGCGAGCTTCACCGACGCAGGGAGGGCGATCAGCAGTCCCCTGCGCGCCCTCGCTCTCCTCGGCACCAATCTCCCCGTGGTCGACCAGCCCAGCGTTCAGAGCGAGCGCGATCCCCCGCTCAGCGCTCTCCGCGGCGATCATCGGTGAGGCGGGGCAGGGGGTCGCCTGGACGACACTAGGACTCTGGACGCCGCGAGCTGTCTCCGCCGCGTCCGCAATCTGCAGGGTCTGGCGGCCGTCGGGGTCGGCGGAACGGCTCGGGTCGTGGCGGAAACAGTCCCCGTCGGGATCCTGCTGTTGATCGGGCCGTGGACGTGTTGGCAGCGGCGGTCCGTCAGGCGCAGGCGGGTGGGGAGCCGACGCAGGTGCACATAGCCGTAACCAGTGGCCCTCCCCTCGCCCTAGACTCTGGCCTAGCGGTCCCGCTTCGCGCGCCAACCTTACGCGAGTATCAGCCCGCGCGGGAGGCGAGGGCGCTGTTCCGCACCGCTCGGCAGGCCCCGGGCTTCCACGCTCAGCAATTCTCGTTTGGCCGAGCCCCGGGCCGGTCGGCGGCGCTTTCGCGCGAAGCTCCGACTGCACCTTCCCCCACTCGCGCGGGGAGAGACCCCATGCTGACCATGTGCCGGATGTTGAATCTGACGGAGGCGTGCGAGGGGGTGGCGAGCTTGCAGATGGCGGTGTGTGGGGCCATGCGTAACTCTCCGAGCAGTCACGCTCCAGGTTCCCGAGGATCGTGCGTGTCTTGGGCAGAAGCTCTCGCCCTGCCTTTGAAACCCGTGTCGGAAGCGCCCGCCGGGGTAGCGCCCTTAGCGCGTACCTTCCTCCGCCACGTGGAGGATCTTGTTGGGGCTGCTCATGTTGGGACGCCGGTAGACACCCTTCACTCGTCGGCGCAGCTCCTCCTTGCGGTGTCGGCGTGCATGCGCGGAGCCGTACACGATGTAGGCTTCTGCCGCGTGTAGAACTGCATGCCCCCGCCTTTTGTTGGCCTCTTGTCCTCTTTGTTGTGTTGTCCTTGTTCTTTCTTTACTGTTGAGCTTGCTTGACTGCCTTGCCACCCGAGACGCGCGGCCGAAGGCCGCCGGCGCGAGCCGCTGGAAATTTGGAACCCACACGAAATAAAGAGGAACAAGAGCCAACAGCAGCCCTTAAGTAGGCCCGAGGGCAGAGGGCAGAGGGAAGGAACAAAGGGAAGGCTAAGGTTCCTCTCTCTCTCTCTCGCTCTCCGCTAGCCGCTGGAAATTTGGAACCCACACGAAATAATGAGGAACAAGAGCCAACAGCAGCCCTTAAGTAGGCCCGAGGGCAGAGGGCAGAGGGAAGGAACAGAGGGAAGGCTAATGTTCCTCTCTCTCTCTCTCTCTCTCTCTCTCTCTCTCTCTCTCTCTCTCTCTCTCTCTCTCTCTCTCTAATGGTTTGTGTATTAATAGATCAAGAAAGGGACATGCATGCATGTGATAAGTCTAGCTAAGTTTCAGCAAACGAACAAGAGCAAACAAACAAACAAACAAACTCCAAACTACCAGCCTACCTATGCCCCCCCCTTCCCTCTCAGACACCCCCTAACCGAACTCTGTGAGGGGCTCTAGCACGGTGAAGCAGTCCCCGAGGGACATCTCCGTGTGGGCACCCCCCACGGGCGGGTTTTCTGCCGCTGCAGCCAGGCTTGACTTCATGAGGTACCCCACCGACTGGGCCCTCTGGAGTGCTACGGACCACCTTTGCTGGAACTGATGCAGAAACTTTGCGGCCTGGAAGGAGTGAGGGTCGGCGTTGAAGTGTCGCCGAGCCGCTGTGTCTGCTAACAGCTTCAAAAAGGTTGGGACCTCTGCACAGGGGCAGCCATAGGTTTCAACCGCCAGAGGAAAGATCAGGCCTTGCCTCGTAATGCTTGGATTTCTTGTCTGCCTATTCTCTCGCCGCCCATCCGCGCCCTTTTACCGCCTCAGGGTCCCTTGTGCTGATGGGGTCTGTGATTGCAACGTCACAGATATAGACCGCCTCTGAGCTCCTGTCCCGGATCGTGAGATCTGCCGTCTGCTCCTCAATGGGGCAGTAAGCTGCCGATTCTCCGTGTACAATAAACCCTGCGTCCTCTGCCATGCTGATGCAGGCGTCGCGCAGCTCGTTGTGCGTGTTTATCCGATGCTTGCCTGTCCCGCAGCGGAAGAGGTGGTTTGGTAGTCTGGGGTCTGTGATGGCGGTGTGTTTGGAACAGTCGCACTTAGCCGGCGTAGAAAAAGGCAGTCCTAGCGTGAAACGAAGGACGTTGGAGAAGTATTATGGGCCCATTCTCCTGTTCGTCGCAATGGGGATGGCGAGAAGCCAGTCACCGGCACCGTAACCTGTTAGAGAGAACAGGCGTTGCGTGTGCCCGGACTATGGGTTTAGGTTTATGCGCCAAGACTCCAGTACTTGTCTGGCATACCTGCTCCCCTGCACCTGTACCGCCATGGTGTGCTGCAGTTTCACCCCTGTTGGCTCCATCCTCTCCTTCTCCAGTATCTCCAGTGCTTCTCTATGAATTTTCGCTTCGCACTCTGTGAGCCATGCGTGGAGGGGGGAGGTGCCCTCCCGTGCCAGTAGCATATGGTTTCTGGCGGCAGACAGGATGTCGTCGGGCTCAAGGGGTAGTGAGGTGAGTAAGAGCGCTGCCTGGGTAAAACTCGCTAGGAAACCGTAGATGCCTTCTACTGTGGGATCGGCCAGACCTATTCCGCCCAGTGACGGCGGTAGTGAAGACTGCTCCCAAACTCGATGCTGTTCGTCGTCGCTCGTGGGGAAACGGATGCCACATGAAGCTAATAGTGTGGCTAGCAAGTCCCTGCCCCACTGTGTCCATACGTCGCTTGATAGAAGGTTGATCGGTGTCGTCCGTGTGAGGTATGCCACCCTACGTGAGATGCAGCGTGTGAGTAGGAGCGACGCTATCTGAGGGTCTGTGCGCTCCAGAATCGGCAGTGGCTTGGCCATTGTGCGAAGTTGCTCGTCCAGGAATGAGGCGGCGCCGTCTGTAGTGCCAAGGTAACTGCCGAGTAATCTAACGCCGTCGTCGCTAAAGGGTACCCCGCTGGGCAAATGTAACTCGCTGGCGTTGCGTGTAGGACTCCATGCTGCGCATTTCGCAGGGTTGTGTTGTAGGCCTACTAGCGCTAACTGCCTGGTGAAGTGAGAAAACACAGCAGTTGCCTCGTCGGCGTCACCTAGGAAAGTGACGTTGTCGGCGTATGCTAAGCAGAGAACACCTGGGTATGCGGCTGCCGTCATGCGTAGAGCGGGGTGGATTCCAGCGGCGAAAAGGAATGGTCCGAGGGGGTCCCCTTGCCTGACGCCACGCTCGCTCCTAAGCGGACCACTATTGCCTACCTAGAAATGTTGTTGAAAGCATTAGAAATGTCTGTCTGTAATATTAGGCAGTTTGGCCATTCGTCAGCGAAAGCTCGCGCCGTGTGGTTTATCGATTCTGCGCCGCCCGGTATCGCCACGCCATACTGCAGTGGGAGGAAGTCTCCGCGTGCTGCTTCTCCCATGGCTGTCAGAGCGGCCTTTGCTGCGAGTATAGTCAGGCACTCGCCAATAGCTATAGGACGTGCCCCTCCTCCGGGTTTGGCTAAGGCGATGAGGCGCGACCCTGTGAGTAGCTCTGCTACAGGCTCAGGTAATTTGCCACCCAGCACAGTGTTAACCAAGGCGTGTAGCTGGGTGCTGACCGATGCATTGGTAATGGCCGCATCGCGCAGATGTTCGAAGGTTGTACCGGACGGGCCAGCCCCCACACCATTCTCGCATCGGCTCAGCAACTTGACAAATTTCGAGTGGGAAATTGACAGTTCTGTCGCCTGGGTGTCAGTTGGCCAGGTCAGCGGTTCGGACCCTGCCGGAGGGTGTTTGTCGCGTAGCTCGTCCAGGACTCGTGGACGCGGCGTGCACACCGGCGTTGACTCCAGTGCTAGTACCGCACGGAGAAGACTGCCGCGCTTTGCTAGTTCCTCCGCCTTGCTGATGACGCCGGTTTCGTCAGGTTGATGACGGAGCGGTGGCGGTGTGTTGACTGCTTGCGTGGCGTCAGAGTATAACTGCTCCCATTCGCCACACTGAAATGAGCGAAGCCTGGCCTTGATTTTCGACCAGTCAGGATGCTTCGGTGATGCTTGGCGAAGAGTCAGGCGCGGGAGAAGTAGCAGGAGACGCCACGCTACGATGGAGTTGGGGTGTCGCGACAAGTGTAGGAGTGGGGTCAGTAGGGCCAGCGAAAACAACTGGCACAGTTTCGGCGGTAATCATCGTGACAGCGGTGGTTGGCGACTATCACACAGGGGTGCTAAATCCCAGGTCGCGACGTTTGCGAACCTGTCAGTGTGCCTCGCCAACTCCTCTGGCGAGAAATAGCGCAGGTTCGAGGGCAGGGATGACAGATTGGGCAACCAATGTGCGGCTCGTGGTGCTCCAGTGCGGTTTGATGCTTGGGATGGGGATTGGGTTGGATTTACAGCCGCCCGATTGCCATCGTGCGGTCCTCCTCCAACTCCTGTCTGCTCTGCTTCCCCCCCCTGGGCCCTGTTGAGTCTGCTTCCGTCTCCTTCCCTCTCCTCTCCTTCGCCATCCTCACTGCTGGTACTTGGAGCCTGTGCCTCTTCTCTATAAGTTGGGTCTGCTCGCTCCTCCTCCTCATTAGTAGTCAATAAGTTCATTAAAGCCGCTCGCCCTGCTACTTGGAACGCGTTCTCCGGGCCTCCGCCCACGCTGCCAGCTGCTCGTCTCCTTCGACCTCGTCCTCCTCTACCCCGCAATGGTTATTGAAGGCGGGTTTGAGCCGTTGCCAACGCACGCTGTCTCTGCGTCTGGGGTATACGGAAGATCCCCGCCTGTGCCTGCCTTGGAAACTGCCGCGATGATGCCGCCGCTGCCGCCTGCACCGACACCTGTTCAGCCCGTCGCTCAGGCACCGTCTCTCCCAAATCCCGCCCTGCTGGTTGTTCCGCCACGTGTGATGCGGTGGTTGTTCCTCCTGCTCCCGCTCACGTGGAGTCCCTTCCTGAAGCCCCTGCTAATGTTGCTGTTCTGGTTCCTCTCGTCGAACTTGGCGCGTCGCCAGTCACCGCTGCCCCTGTTGCGCCGGCTGCAGCCGAGGGCTCTGCCGCGCCGGTGGTGTCGCAACCGGCGGTGTCCGCCACCACTGCCGGCCAGTCCCTCGTGGTGGGACCTGTTGAAGCTCCCGTCCCTCCAGCTGCGGCGACATCTGTGCCGCTCCCAAACGTCCAGGCGGTGCCTGATCCTGCGCCGCTCACTGCTGTTCCCCCTGCTCAGCGTCAGCCGTCTCCGGGCCGCCGGCAGCATCGGCCTCACTCCCCGGCGCCACGTGACGAGCGAGAAACGACGCGGCGGCGACGCGACTCTCCTCGGCGTCGTGGTTCCCAAGCGAACTGGGCTGCGTCCCGCGGTGGTCGCGGTGGCTGGTGGGGAGGGCGCGGGCGTAGTGGTGACTGGGGGTATGATCGGCCGGTGTCGATGGCCGATCTGCAGTGAGCTGTTTCTGCTGCGGTGCGCGAGGAGCGGAACGGGCAGGCGAGCCAGAGCAATTCGCCTCGCGTCGCTCCAACGCATGCGTCCCTTCCTCCAGCTGCGCCCCATGCGCCGGCGCCTCCTCTTCCCCAATCAGCCGTTCCTCCTCCTCATGCTCCCTCTGCATCTGCTGCTGCTCTTGGGAACCGTATGCGCCTGCCGTGGGTTCCTCCTGTGGCGGGTATGGAGTTCGTGACCGCGGCAGGGGGACCCGTGACGGGTCAGTATCCATCTCTGCTGCCCGTCGATCCTGCTCTGCCGGCTGCTGCGCTACCTCATCAGTCGCTGGCGGGCCCCTCTCCTTCCGCTGTGGTGCCGGAGGCGTCTCTGGGGCAGCTGTGGCGCCTCTCTGAGGGTCTGCGGGCTGTTCACCTGATTCAGGTGTATGGTCACGCGGCTCTCGCCCAGGGTGTTCCTCTGGACAGTGGCCATCGGGACAAGTGCCTAGATGCCGCTGATCGGCTGGGCGAGCTCCTGGCGCCCGTGTTGGCTGCGCCCGCGCGGGGTGGAGTTGCGGGCGTTGGACAGCTTGGGACGGCAGTCCGTGGGCTGCGCCAGTTTTTGCGCGCAGGGACTGCAGTCGACTTGATCGGCGCAACCACAGTGGTGGTGCGCGAGCTTCATCGCTCTCTGACGGGTCTTCTCGCCGTCCTTGACGCGGATCAGATGTAGTGTCCGCCTCTTCCTGCGCCATATTGTTGCCGTGTGTTGTCCTAGGCAGGTATAGGTGATACCATTGCGTGTATGTCTTGAATTATAGTTGCTTGTCCCTCTCCCCCTTGCCGTCCCCTCACGCGCGGCCGAAGGCCGCGCTGTCGAGCGTCGGCCGGCGGAGGCGGCCGGCGCGAGCCGCTCGGTTAGGAGAAAGAAACCAACCACAAACTGAATAATGAGATGCTAGGCAGGCAATAAGGCCTTAAATACTAGGGAGGAAGGAGAAGGATAGGCTAAGGACTAGGACTATGCCTCTCTCTCTCTCTCTCGCTCTCTCAGCCGCTCGGTTAGGAGAAAGAAACCAACCACAAACTGAATAATGAGATGCTAGGCAGGCAACAAGGCCTTAAATACTAGGGAGGAAGGAGAAGGAGAGGCTAAGGACTAGGACTATGCCTCTCTCTCTCAAGCAGTCCTGTATTGATAATGGTCAAAGGGTACAAACAAGGCATGAGTGGTTTGGCCTAATCCCGCAACCCTAGAAGCATAGGCAACCCTGGCATGCATTGCTTGTCCTATTCCTGCTTTCCCTGGCACAGGGCTACCTAGGCACGCAATCACCAATCACTACACACACATGGTGGCTCTGGCAGCCTTGTTCTTGCCTCGGCTCCTACCCTCCAGCCCTCTAGACTCCCAGGTCCCATGCTTCCTCCACCTCATCCTCCAGGACCTGCCATATGTCCCCCATGCCTGGTTCCCAAGGGTCGGCCCAGGCCTGGGGGTATGCTGCCTCCGCCGCCCTGTTGGACTTTGCCAACATGGCGTTGGCTTGGCAGCGCTGCAGCATTACCGACCAGCGCTGTCGGTAGTGCGCAGTCAGCCTGGAGGCCACCGTGGTGAGCCTCCCTTGGCGGTGTTTCTTCTTGGCCGCACTCGTGCCTAGAATGCGGAAGAATTTCTGTGTGTCCTTCGCTAATCCCCCCTAGGTTTCCACTGCCAGGCCCAGGACCCCCGCAAACTCGGGGCGCTCCTCATAGAGTCCCCTTTTGGTCCTGGCTGCGTCCTCTGCTGCCCACCCCGATGCCTTTCTCCCTTGGGTGTCCCGCCTCTGCAGCACTGGGTCGGTCACCGTCACGTCTATGAGGTAGGTTTCACCGGACTCCTTGTCACGGAAGACTAGGTCCGCCCGTTTAGGGTTGAGTGGGGGCGAAAAACCTGTCGTCTCGTGTAAGGTAGTGAAATCCGCCTCGCGTGCCATGCGTAGTGCCGCGTACACCAGCGCGTTGTGGGTGTTGGTGCGGTCCCCCCCATCCGCACATCTCAGCAGGTGATTAGGCAGGCTGCTGTCTGCTATCTTGGAGCGCTTGCCGCGGCAGGGGCAGTGTTCTGTGACTGGCAGGGTAAGACCGAGCCTGAAGCCGAGGGCTATGGCAAATTGCCCGGGTGAGAAGGTGAGGTCCGCACGCGTGGGTATGGCGTGCAGCCAGTCTCCTGCCCCCGGCGCCTGCAGGGCTATGAGCCGCACCACGTGCCCGTTGTCCTGTCCCGGCTTGTCTACTCGAGTATCCCCTATCAGCTCCGCTGCTCTGTCCAAGTTGACCTCACGTGATAGCCCTAGCTGCAGCCGCCCCTTCCCCCCTTTCTGGTGGTGATGCTCATGCAGGAGTTCCAGTGCACTCTCTGGCAGCTTGCTCTTAAGGTCCTGCAGGGTCTCTTCTCCCTGTGCCGTCACCAAGGTGCTTTCAGTGGATACCAGGTTTGCAGCCCGCCTCAGGGGGTGGTCTGGGTGCTTAGGGAGGCCACTCAGTAGGGTGTGGGCCGCACATAGGGATGCCAGGTAGGCTGCAGGTGCTTCTGAAACCGGATCTATGAGGCCCAGGCCGCCGAGGCACACTGGTAGAGTCGCATGCCTCCACACCAGGCTCTGTTCGATCTCCTTCCTTGGCACGTGCAGGTGTGCCGCCTTGAGTGCCGTCCACACCAGTCCCTCGCTCCACTCCCGCCACTCCTCTAAGGGCAGCATGTCTGCCGGTGTTGTCCGGAGCAGGTAGGAGATACGCCTGGATATGCAGCGTGACAGCAATAGTAGGGCGTGTTGTGGGTGGATGCTGCTGATAAGGTCTAGTGGTGTCGCCACCGAGTCTAGGTATGTTGTGATCATGCGCTTCCCGTATTCCCTTGTCCCTATCGGGCTCCCCAGGACGCGTATGCCGTCTACTGCTGCTACCAGGCCGTCAGGTAGGTCGTCCGGTATGCCTGATGGGCTCCAAGCAGATGATTTCGCGAGGTTGCATTTGAGGCCGCGGCCGGTGAGGTGCCTAGTGATGATCCCCAAGGTTAGTGCCGCCTCCGGTGCCGTCCCCACGATTGTAATGTCATCCGCGTAGGCCATGACCGTGACCGAAGGGAATATGTCGGATGCCACCTGAAGCGCCGGTTGAATAGCTGCTGCAAAAAGCATGGGGCCTAATGGGTCTCCTTGGCGGACCCCGCGCACGCTCTCGATCTGTGGTGCCGCGAAGCCTTGATCCAGCAGTAGGCAGGAGGGCGTACCGTACAGCGTACGCACCAGTGGTATGACGCGGCTGAGACCGGAGAAATGCAGTGATTCGAAGAAACCCGCCCGTTCGACCGAGTTAAAGGCATTTTCGATATCTAACTGCAGCGCCACTCGCTTCGGATCCTCGGCTAGGAGCGCGCGCACCGTGTGAATAATACATTCAGCACCTCCAGGTACTGCCACTCCAAATTGCACCGGTAGGAAGTATTCTCGGATGGGCGTGCTTAGTTCCCTTAGCGCTCCCATCACAAAAACCCCTCATTTTCCAATCGCGGGAAAAGGGGTCGAGTTGGTTTCGGAAGTTGGGTTTGCGTGGGTTGTGCACATTTTTTCGCCCAACCACTAGCGAAATGTGTGACTTCTCGATGTTCCAGCTTGGTTTCGTGATTCGGACCCGACTCGCGAAACAAATTGCGCCTCGGCGAACCGAATTCAGTCTGATCCCGGACAGAATCTGGTGTACAGTCCTCGTTTTGACTTGGTTGAAAATTCAGTTTCGTGGTTTAGCTTTCGTTTCCCGCTAAAATGTTTGGATCATCCGTTGTTTTCGCGCAGGACCAGGCGTGGTGATCGAACGTGCTCCGGGCCTGCTTTTTTGGGTCTCGCATAGGAGTGATCTGAGACCAACTTTGGTCTACAATTGTTCTGTGTAAAAACAATTTACTGTATGTCAAATTTAGACAGTTAATATTCAAGATTTATGGTACATGGGCAACCAACTCCTTCACCATTAAAATCATAGTCTAGGAGTTCATGTAACCAGATCTCTAATTAAAATTCTGATTAATCATTTCTCAACTTTGCGAGACGTAAAACGAATATAAAGCGTTAACGATGGCACCACATTTTGATTTCATGCTTGGAATATAGTGCATTTCCCAACAATCACAAGAAGCCATGCTAAAAACAAACACAAACAAATACAAAATGCAGAAACGCGTGTTCCGCTGGCTTATCCATGCACGAGTTTTCGTTCTCGTTTGTTCAGATAACATATCTTCTTACCAGGTGTTGCGAATGGTACCATATCTTGATGGCATGCTTGTAATATAGGGCATGCCCCACCAATCAAGAGAAACCGGGCTAATAATATCAAATAGGCGTTGAAACAGCACCCCGTGTCGCACAGGCCTATCCCTGCACCTGCTCGTTTGTTCGAACTATCATATCTTCCTACCAAGTGATGCGAATGGTACCATATCTTGATGGCATGCTTGTAATATAGTGCATGGCTCAACAATCAAGAGAAACTGTGCTAATAAAATCAAATAGACGTTGAAACAGCACCCCGTGTCGCACAGGCCTATCCCTGCACCTGCTCGTTTGTTCGAACTATCATATCTTCCTACCGAGTGCTGCGAATGGTACCATATCTTGATGGCATGCTTGTAATATAGTGCATGCCTCAACAATCAAGAGAAACCAGGCTAATAATATCAAATAGGCGTTGAAACAGCACCCCGTGTCGCACAGGCCTATCCCTGCACCTGCTCGTTTGTTCGAACTAGCATATCTCGCTACCAAGTGCTGCGAATGGTACCATATCTTGATGGCATGCTTGTAATATAGTGCATGCCTCAACAATCAAGAGAAACTGTGCTAATAAGATCAAATAGGCGTTGAAACAGCACCCCGTGTTGCACAGGCCTATCCCTGCACCTGCTCGTTTGTTCGAACTATCATATCTTCCTACCGAGTGCTGCGAATGGTACCATATCTTGATGGCATGCTTGTAATATAGTGCATGCCTCAACAATCAAGAGAAACTGGGCTAATAAAATCAAATAGGCGTTGAAACAGCACCCCGTGTCGCACAGGCCTATCCCTGCACCTGCTCGTTTGTTCAAACTATCATATCTTCCTACCGAGTGTTGCGAATGGTACCATATCTTGATGGCATGCTTGTAATATAGTGCATGCCTCAACAATCAAGAGAAACCGGGCTAATAATATCAAATAGGCGTCGAAACAGCACCCCGTGTCGCACAGGCCTATCCCTGCACCTGCTCGTTTGTTCGAACTATCATATCTTCCTACCAAGTGATGCGAATGGTACCATATCTTGATGGCATGCTTGTAATATAGTGCATGCCTCAACAATCAAGAGAAACCGTGCTAATAAAATCAAATAGACGTTGAAACAGCACCCCGTGTCGCACAGGCCTATCCCTGCACCTGCTCGTTTGTTCGAACTATCATATCTTCCTACCAAGTGATGCAAATGGTACCATATCTTGATGGCATGCTTGTAAGATAGTGCATGTCTCAACAATCAAGAGAATCAAGCCAAAAAATCCAAATAGACATTGAAATAGCACCCCGTGTCGCACGGGCCTATCCCTGCCCCTGCTCGTTTGTTTGAGCTATCATATTGTCAGATTATAATGCTTGTCTAGCCTGCAGTGGGGTACTCTATAGTGAGTACGGCCCCTTAGGGTTTCCTATTTGTATCCCAACTGTTGCTAGTCCAACCCCTCTTTTGCCTATTCTCTCTTGCCTAGCTAGGTAAACCCTAGCTATGGCTCCTCGTTCTACCCACTATTCTGACACATATCTCCCTGCGAATGGTACCATATCTTGATGGCATGCTTTTAATATAGTGCATGTCTCAACCATTAAGAGAAACTATGCAAAAAATTATAAATAGACATAGAAATAGCACCACGTGTCGCACATGCCTATCCCCACACCTGCTCGTTTGTTCGAACTAGCATATCTCCCTACCAAGTGCTGCGAATGGTACCATATCTTGATCGCATGCTTGTAATATAGTGCATGTCTCAACGATAAAGAGATACCATGAAAAGGAAAAAGAAAAAACGTTGAGACAGCACACCGTGTCGCACATGCCTATCCTTGCACCTGCTCGTTCCTTTGCTAATATGCCTAGGAGTATTATATCATAGCACATCACTATACCATACATCCCTTGAATACATTAGGACTTGTTTTCATGCTATGTTAATATCACAAAATATTGTAAGCATTGAAGTATGTGTCATGGCTTTGTACATTAAAATGTGAACACAGAATGTAGTGTTTTGTTGTAAAGCTGTAAATGGTACAACTAACTGCTGTGACGCGGTGCGTTCAATCCGAGACCACCCCATTGGTCATTCCCATCCCCATTTTACAACATACACGTCATCTGAGTCTAATTGGTGCAATCCTGATACATTGGCGATAAGTTTCGTTTGTGATTGGTGAGTTTCTTTTTGTCGCTCGCTGAGCTCTCGCACTGTACAATTGCGCAGCTGAGCTGGATATGTTTCGTTTGTGATTGTTGCGTTTCTTTCAGTGCATCTGCACAAAAAGCTGCAGCTGCCGCAGCGCGCGCAGCTGCGCTGGATTTTTCAGCTCCAGCCATCCGCGCAGTTGCTCGAGCTGCCTCAGCTCGCGCAGCTGTGATGTGCTGGAGTTTGCAACTCCAGCGAATCCGCGCAATTGCACGGAACTGCGCGCAACTGCCAAACCCAGCGCAACTGCGCAGCTGCTGTAACTGCATCTGTCGCAACTGCTGCAGCGCCCACCCATCCCAGCGTGCAACCGCGCAGCGCTGCACACTTCCCTTCCCCCCCTCCCATTCCATCGCAACTGCTCGAACTCTCTCAACTCAACTCTCTTCATGCGCATTTTTCCTTCTCTCTCAACTCTCAGCACAAGCAGATTGTTGCTCTAGTATACGTGAGTCTGTACTTCAGTTTCTTATTTCATTATCTTCAGTACGTCTCTCTGTATGCTAGCACTCAGATCTCCAGTCGAGTTCTTACACTACCCTGCCGTAGTATGCGCCCCTGTCTACCGCTCTTGGCATGCGGTGCGTGTCTGACATCCAATTATTTCCTACTCTTTTTCGCTCTAGCCACTTTCTTTGGTGCCTATGTATGCAAAGCATGTTTCGTTTAGGCGGATTACGCTGACGTTTCCTTGTGACGTTATTGCAGGTGCTGCGCGATTCACTGACATATTGCCGTCTTATTGTTATCGTTATTCGTTGGTCCTCATGTTTTTGCTTTGTACTGCTTATGTCCATTCGGCATTTTTATTTCCTGCTGCCTCACACTGTTTTGCCGTTGTGTTTTTGTCGTGGTTCAGGCGGCGGGCTCTGCTTCAAGCTGGTGTCGATGTGTTGGCCTTGCCTCCAAGCAGGTCGATTCTGGCTGCAAACTGTTACATGATGCTAGCGTTTTCCAGTATTGGTGTTGCATGTCACAACGATCCGCTGATGGTTTATTGTTTCTTCATTTCACTACCGTGTGCAGTTCTACGGCTGACATTTGACGGTATGTCCATTTCTTCGTTTCATTTTTTTTACGTAATGTTTCCCTTGTGCTCTGTGCATGTGTCTTCTGCCAGCAAGCGTCGGCCTTGGCCTCAAGCAGGCATCGGCTACTCAAGCAGGCGTCGGCTACTCAAGCTGGCGTCGGCCTTCACTCAAGCAGGCGTCGGCCTTTGCTCATGCAGGCGTTGGCCATCAGGCAGGCGTCGGCGTTTGCTCTAAGCGCTGCTCTGCCTTGATAGCGATAGCGATGTCTTGATTGTGTAATCTTGTGTACGAATATATATTCATTAATATAAATATTTCATATAACAAATTTTACAATTAAACTACTGGTAATTATGGAATACAATATATGAATCTGCGTCCTATCATGGATGTCCTTGCAGACCAGATTTAGACAAAATTTAGACAAATACAGGTCATAACTGGTACTTGCTTTAGACCAATTTTAGTGCTATACTCTAGACGAATTTTGGCCAAACATAGTCCAACATTCAACCTTGCAACTATACCAATCTTGGACCAAAAAAAAAGTCCAAAACTGGTCCAATTTAGGACGGACACACCAATGTTTGACCAATTTTGGACCAATCCAATAGCGGGGTTTTTGTGATGCCCTTAGCCGTGAGTCGTAGTATCGCTTCTCCTATGGCTATGGGTATGACACCTCCGTCCGGTTTCTCTAGGGCTATTAACCTAGATGGTAGCAAAAGCTCCGTCAGATCCGCTGGCAGGTGGGTGCTTAGGACGTGGTTGATGACGCCGTGCAGGTGAGAGAACACCTCATTGTTAGTGAGAGCGGGGTCGCGTAGGTGCTCGAAGCACGTGCCTGAGGGTCCAGCTCCAATTCCATTGGGGCATTTCGCAAGTACTTCACGAAAGGTATCTGCCGATGTTGAGAGGTTGCTGGAGGCGAATCCTGTTACCCAGGACGGGATTTCGCTCCCTGCCCCCGGGTGCTTCGCTTTCAATGGTTCCAGGGTCGCATTTGATGGTTCTGCGAGTGGCGAGGTTTGTAACGCTGCTGCCGCTTTGGCCAAATTCGCCTTGCGCACCAATCCCTCCGCCCTCGCGCAGATGCCCTCGGGGTCCGGCTGGTGATGACTCGGTTGGGAGTTCTGGGGTATGGTGCAGGCCTGGGAGTACAGTAAATCCCATTTTTCCAACTTGAACTGGTCCAGCCTTGTCGCCACCTCGCCCCACCTGTTTCCAGGTGCTTTCCCAATGTTAGCTCTTAGTGTGAGTCGGGGCAGGAATAGCAACATTCGCCAGGCTCCTTGGCAGGTTGGGTTCTTGGAAAGTCGCAGCAGTGGAATCGTGAGGCAGTAGCTGTAGATTCCAAGAATGTTGGGGGGAAGCTTCCGAACCAGGAAAGGTTGGGCGCTGTTGCGTAGGGGTGACAGGTCCCACTCCTTCACCTTCTACCTTGTGGCCTCGTCCTCCGCGATATCCGATGCTGAGCGCTCCCGATTCGCTGCCCTCGCGCCAACCTGTGCGCTTGATTCAGCCGCCTGGGCTGGTTGTGCATTACGCGCACTCCTCTGTCCCTGGATTGCGCCGGTGTTCAGGATCCCCTCTTCTGCCTCGAGGGAGATATCTTCTGAATCTCCCTCCTCCGACTCGATATATTCCCCATCGCTTCCTTCATCCTCACCCGTCGTTGGGTGAGCGTTCTGTCTTGTGCCAGTCCGCTCTGGCCTTCCGTGTCTTTCCCGCCTGTCTCCCGATCTGGCCTTTTCCCTTGCTACCGCTCGTACCAAGTTTCCTAGGCCTCCCTCCCTGCCTCGGCCCCTCCCTCGCGCTCCTCTCGCTGCTGCTCCCAGCGCCGCGATTTGCGGCGGTCGACCTTCAGCTCTCCGGTTGGCCTGCTCCTGCAAGGCCTGCTGCCGGCTCGTTCCCCCTTGGTGGCGGCCGCGTCTGGCCGCGGCCCTTCTCTCCTCTGCGTCTTCAGCCGCGCTCTCCCTCTCCTCCTGCGCCTCCGCTTCGTCTTCCGCCGTCTCTGTCGCCCTCTCCAGGCGCGGTGATAACTGGTCGGCGCCGCCCTCCGCCTCGGCGACTGCCATGGGCGGGTTTTCCTGATGCGCCCAACCCACGAGGGGCCCAGGTCGGGCAGGTGCCAGCCCTTCTCCGAGCCGCCGCTGATGCTGTTGCGGCCGTGGCTTCTGGCGGCGGCTCTTCTTAGGCACGCGTCGGTTCGTCTGCACCTCGTGAGCTGATTTATCGGTCTCCCCGCGGGCGGACTCATCCACATCTAAGGGCCCGGGGTCAGTCCTTCCGCCGCCGCCGCCCTCCCCGGCCGTCTCCGTCTCTTGCCCCACGGTCGGCGCGATCCCTGGTTCAGGCTCAGCAGTCTCAGGCGCCAATGGCGCCTCACTCGCAGCCACCGGCGCAGCCTCCGCCACCTCAACCGTTGCCGTCGCTGGCCTCTTCTTCGTCGCAGCAGCAGCCTTTGTCCGCGCCGGCGGCCCAGTTGCCTTCCCCGTCGGTGGCGCCGCCCGTGGCGTTGTCGATGGTGCCGTCTGTGTCTTCCGGCCCGAGTTGCGTGCCGCCGCAGCCGCCGACGTGGGCCTCCCTTCTGGCCCCTCAGCCGCAGCAGGCGCCGTCCACGTCGTCCCCGGTTGCTCCCCTGCCTCAACCTGCCGCGGGGGTCTCGGTTCCTCCTCCTCCGCTGGCCCCCGCTGTGCCGATCCCGCCGTTGCCTCCTTCTCAGCCGCACACGGATCCTCCAACGGTTCCTGTGGTTTCTGCTGCCCCTCTGGTCGGTGCAGGGGACCAGGGGGCGCAGCGACAGCGTCCTCTCCTCCCGCCGCATCCGCCACAGGTGCCCCGGTGTCGTCGCCGCTCTCCTTCTCCTGGTATTCCGGGTGATGCTCCTGACCCGCCGGGGGAGTGGTGGCTTGAGCGGGATACCTGGACGGCCCCTGCTCAACCCGGGTTTTTGTTGGGGCGGTGGGCTGCTGAGACCCCGATAGTGGCTGACCTTGTCCGGTGGGAGCGGCGCCTGTCGGACGTTGGGGAGTGCCTCTCGCTCCTCGCGACTGTGCTTGACCAGCTGCATGTCGGACTGTAGCGCCGACCTGTTTTTGCGCGCGATCCCCAGCTTGACGAGGGGCAGCAGGGTGTGGTTCGTGATGCTGCCTCCCATTGCCTCTGGACCCTGCTCCACCTGCCGCTGGAGAGTGAGACCCCCGCCAAGAATGAGGGCCCGGGCGCGACGTATTTCCGGAGGGTAGCCAAGGCAGCTGAAGAGGCGCCCCTTGGGCTCGTGCCTGCGCTCGCGTCAGTGCTCCGGTGGTTGCGTTGGCGCATCCATCTTTTGAACCGGGTGTAGGTTGTTTTGTGCCTTCTCCCTGCGTCCCCTTCCCCTTTCCCATGGCGGCAGATCTCCGCCGCTGCTGTTGTTTTCTTCTCCTCAGCCTTTAGTTGTCACTGTTGTACTGCTCCATGCTATAGTGTGACTTCTCCTCCTTGTCCTTGCCTCCCCTAACGCGCGGCCGAAGGCCGCGCCGTCGAGCGTCGGCCGCCGAAGGCGGCCGGCGCAAGCCGCTGGGTTGGGAGGAACCCCACTCACCAGAGAATAATGGCTGGAATTAAGCAACAAGGCTGGCTATATAGGAGCCTGTACTCCCTATAGGCCTAATGCAGGGGCTACACTAGGAACAGGAGGCTAAGGAAGCATTAGTTCTATGCTATGCTAAGGCTAAGCTAAGCTAGAGAGCTTGGAGAGACTAAGGGCTGGGACTGGTGTCCCTCTCTCTCTCTCTCTCTCTCTCTCTCTCTCTCTCTCTCTCTCTCTCTCTCTCTCTCTCTCTCTCTCTCTCGCTCTCTCGAACGAGCCGCTGGGTTGGGAGGAACCCCACTCACCAGAGAATAATGGCTGGAATTAAGCAACAAGGCTGGCTATATAGGAGCCTGTACTCCCTATAGGCCTAATGCAGGGGCTACACTAGGAACAAGAGGCTAAGGAAGCATTAGTTCTATGCTATGCTAAGGCTAAGCTAAGCTAGAGAGCTTGGAGAGACTAAGGGCTGGGACTGGTGTCCCTCTCTCTCTCTCTCTATCTCTCTCTCTCTCTCTCTCTCTCTCTCTCTCTCTCTCTCTCTCTCTCTCTCTCTCTCTCTCTCGCTCTCTCGAACGAGCCGCTGGGTTGGGAGGAACCCCACTCACCAGAGAATAATGGCTGGAATTAAGCAACAAGGCTGGCTATATAGGAGCCTGTACTCCCTATAGGCCTAATGCAGGGGCTACACTAGGAACAGGAGGCTAAGGAAGCATTAGTTCTATGCTATGCTAAGGCTAAGCTAAGTTTGAGAGCTTGGAGAGACTAAGGGCTGGGACTGGTGTCCCTCTCTCTCTCTCTCTCTCTCTCTCTCTCTCTCTCTCTCTCTCTCTCTCTCTCTCTCTCTCTCTCTCGCTCTCTCGAACGAGCCGCTGGGTTGGGAGGAACCCCACTCACCAGAGAATAATGGCTGGAATTAAGCAACAAGGCTGGCTATATAGGAGCCTGTACTCCCTATAGGCCTAATGCAGGGGCTACACTAGGAACAGGAGGCTAAGGAAGCATTAGTTCTATGCTATGCTAAGGCTAAGCTAAGCTTGGAGAGACTAAGGGCTGGGACTGGTGTCCCTCTCTCTCTCTCTCTCTCTCTCTCTCTCTCTCTCTCTCTCTCTCTCTCTCTCTCTCTCTCTCTCTCTCTAATGGTCCGTGTATTGATATAGCCAAAGGGTACATTCATGCATAGGTATTGCTAGGATGGTAAGGCAAACAAGCAAACAAATAACAAACAATACACAACTACCTCTCTACACCTCCATAAGAGGCTCCAGCACAGCACAGCAGTCCCCAAGGTGGAGCTCGGACTGCACCCCCCCTACGGGAGGATTTTCAGCACTGGTCGCTGGGAGGACTTGATTAAGTATCCCACTGACTGTGCTCTTTGCAGAGCCACGGAACAGCGCTGCCTGAAGAGGTGTAGGAACCTCCTTGTGTGATGAGAGGTGGGTTGGGCGTTGAAATGACGCCTAGCAGCTGTGTCCGCCAGTAACTTCAGAAATTTTGGGACTTCCGCGCATGGGCAGCCGTATGTCTCAACTACAAGGGGGAAGAAGCCGACCGTGTCAGGCCGGTTTGCGTAGTGGCTGATTTTCTTGTCAGCTTGCTCTCTTGCTGCCCATCCCCTCCCCTTAGTAGCATTGGGATCCCGAGTGCTAATGGGATCTGTGATGGTGACATCACAGGCGTATACTGCCCCCGAGCTCCTATCACGCATGGTGAAGTCGGCGGTCTGCTCTTCAATAGGGCAGTACGCAGCTGATTCACTGTGAACCATGAAGCCGGCATCTTCCGCCATAGTAATACATGCGTCCCGCAGTTCGTTGTGAGTGTTGATTCTGTGCTTGCCTGTCCGTGGTTTGGTAGCCGTGGGTCCTAGATCTCAACATGCTTGGAGCAGTCACAGTTTTTGGGCATGGCTAAGGTGGAGGCTCTGACCTGGAGGGATGGGCCGTGGTTGTTGGGGCATGGAATAGTGTGTCCCTCCCATATGCCATGTGTTCCTCCCGTATGCCACGTGTCCCGCCAGTATGCCACGTGTCCCTCCCGTATGCCACGTGTCCCTTCCGTATGCCACGTGTCCCTCCCGTATGCCACGTGTCCCTCCCATATGCCACGTGTATATCTCATGCATATCTCATGCGACGCGTTCCTTTCATGCCATCTGTGCTTTGTGCCAACCACAGTTGGGCGGGCAGTGGATGGGGCGGCCCGGGAGGTGCTGGGCCAAGTCAGGGGCAGGTAAGAACAACAGAGACATGGCACGTGAAAAAAACAACAATATGTTTACTCACTGTTGTCTTGTATCGCAAGGCTTTTGTCGTGTAACGCTGTGCTTTCATTTGTCTTGTTTTTGTCCAAAACAGGAAATGCATGTATTTGTGTTATAATGAAACACTGCTTCTTGTTCTTGATGTTCCCATATTCATGGCACATGCAACACATGGTTATCACAGGGGGTTCTGGCACGAGAAGACGAAGAAGAAGAGGGGCAGCTACATGGGCGAGGTCATCGACCAAGAAAGCTATTCCATCAAGTTTGTTGATTCTGATGATGAGTGATTGCGCGTGTCGTGTGCTTGGAACATATTTGGACCAAGATTATGAGTATTGAAGTAGGGATGTGTGGATTATTGTGACTAATAAATGGTGCTCTGTTAAGTTGGCTGGTTTGGGCTAGCGTTGATATGTTAAAATGTCTACCATTATTGTTTGCGTGTCTAAGGGGAAATGCAGGGTATAATCTGCCTTGCAAGTGACCAGCTTAATGCTGACTCACTGGAATGCTGGACATTGTTATTTGACGGATAAGAACGGGTGTGCAAATTAGCTGTCATGCCAGGCGTAAATGTTACTGTTGGAGACAATCAAAACTATTTAGCGCTCCATTGCATAACGGAACACTATGCCCCGCCCTAGAAAATCATTTTGGAAAGGCCTGAGGTGAGAATCATGCGGAAAGTGTATCATGCGAAAAATAATGGGTGTTGTGGGCCGTCCACTGCCAGCATATCTGCCACGTCATTCCCAGGGCCTTGGCCTGCAGCGCAGCGCACTCCAAATGGGTAACCGGACAAACTCCCAACAACCTGACTGTTGCCGGGGAGGATTCTCCACATGCGACAGTTACTGTATTCAAGAATCGTCTTTCGTAGCTCGACGTTGCACTCAGCTTCCAAATCGCATTGAATGGAATAGTCGAATCGCAGACATCTGCTCCGCCCAAACGTGACGCCGTCCCTTTGACGTTTGGTGATGGGCAACCGGAATTAATTGCGCGACGCGATGATTTTCTCATTTCGCTCAATCCTGTCTACCACCCTCATCTCCCAATCCCATAAACCCTACACGAGCTTTCGCATCATGAGTATACGTTTAAATAGGTTAGGATTCTTGCTTTCCCATTCTTGAACCTGGCCTAGTTTACCTTGAGTTGTCACTAACTGCGTCGCTCTTTGGTTTTTTGGGGGACTACGGTGCAATCTTCATTGGCCTGTAGTCAGATGCTCGAGTATAGTACTTTCGTAATTTGTCTCATCCATGCAGGGTTTAGGACCACAGGTTTTGCGATTTGTCGCGTTCTGATGCGGAGGGAGGGAGCTACTACTGCCACCTCTTAGTTTGGCGGAGGAAACCCTCGCTGATGGGGACACGCAGAACGCGACACGACAGGACGAGAAGGGCGTGACGCGACGGGCAGGGAGGCGCGACGGGCGCGACTCGACGGGATGGGCAGGGCGCGACACGACGGGACGGGCAGGGTGCGACGCGCCGGACAGGGAGGCGCGACAGGCGCGGAAGGACGGGACGGGACGGGCGCGACGCGACGGGACGGGTAGGGCGCTACGCGACGGGTAGGGAGGCGCGACGGGAGCAAGGGGACGGGACGAGACGGGCGCGACGCGACGGGACGGGCAGGGCACGACGCGACGGGCAGGGAGGCGCGACGGGCGTGAGGGGATGGGACCGGACAAGCGCGACGCGACGGGACGGGCACGACGCGACGCGACGGACAAGGAGGTGCGACGGGCGCGAGCGGACGGGACGGGATGGGCGCGGCGCGACGGGACGGGCAGGGCGCGGCGCGACGGGCAAGGAGGCGCGACGGACGCGAGGGGACGGGACGGGACGGGCGCGACGCGACGAGACGGGCAGGGCGAGACGAGAAGGCGCTACGGGCGTGGTAGGCTAGGTGCAACGGGCGCGAGCGGGTCAAGCGGGAGGAACGGGATCCAACAGGATCCTAACCTATGTGATACCATGTCAGAAACGGAATGATGTCTGTATTACTATGAGTTGGGGTACATATACCTAACCCTAACAACTGTACCCAACATGACATACAGGCTACAACATTTGACGAGGGGGGGCAAGGAGTTGGGCCAGGAACTCGCTACCATTATGTTTTCTGATAGAGGTCCACTGGAGATCCCCGATTGATCCTAGGGAAGGGTTACAGGCACGTCGGCCTGGGGGTTATGGGCGCACTCACCCGCTACACATACACTTTAATCCCAGTGGTTAGTGGCTGGGATTCTGACATTTTCTTTATTAGAGCGCGTTCGAAATTATGAATCGCATACTGTTTCACTTCCAGCTTCCATTACATTTCTCCGTTCTCTGGCAGCATCTATTTGTCAGAAATGAGATGGACTAGCAAGGATGGTGATACAAATAGGACAACCCTAATAGGTTGTACTCACTACTACGTACCCCTATGTAGCCTATAGTAATGTTTGATGTTTGACACACCCCCATAGGCTAAGTGGAGAACAACAAACGATCACAAGACCAGTCAAGAGAAGCAACCAAAGCAAAGCTCAGGGTGGATCTCAAGATCACAACACATTCTGAGCACAAGCAAGCGACCACAAGGCCAGTTCACATGCAGAGTTTATAGTACAGACTGCAGTACACTAATCACAACCTAGCAAGAGCAAACATGTAGGTAAAAAAATATATATCAGAGTACACCAAGGCAAGGCAAGGTCAAGAGACAAGCAGGTGAGGCAGAGTGGGCACAAGCCCAAGAGCAGTGCAAAAACGTTGATGATCACTAGACCCAAGGGCCTTGGTGAAGACATCAGCAGTGTTGGCCTGTGTGGCCACGTAAGCAAGATGAAGCTGACCACGCTGCTGCAGCTCTTGCGTGAGGAAGTAACGGAGAGCAATGTGCTTCGTTCTATGCTCCAGTCTGTGGTACTGACACAAGGCAATCATGGCCTTGTTGTCGACGTACAGAATTGGAGGAGAACGAGGCCGCTCACCCAAGTCGGTCAGCAGGTAGGTTAGCCAGCGTAACTCTTGTGCAGCCATAGCCCCAGCGTAGATCTCAGCCTCAGAGCTGGAACTAAGTACAGAAGAAGAGCGAGTGGACCTCCACGAGACAAGACCAGTGCCGAGGCTGAAACTGTACCCCTGTGTCGACCGGTGAGTCGTCTGGTCGTCAGCCCAAGAAACGTCTGAGTGACCGGTGAGAACAACTCAACCCGGTCCTCCAAGCACGAGCCCCATGCCCGATATACTGCACAAAGTAACGCAATACCCTCTTTGCAGCTTCCCAGTGCACCTTTCGGTGTCTACCGGGAGCCACGTAGCGAGCCAGGAGGCTGAGAGGGTACGTGAGGTCAGGTCGTGTGCACGTCATCAGGTACATGAGGCAACCCACAATCTCTGGATACGGACCACTCGGCTCTACGGACTCGTCCGAAGGTGGAGTTGAGAGCGAGTGGCCGGTAGACAGAGGAGTAGGCTGTGGCGAGGACCACGTGAAGTCGAAGCGCTGAAGGACCTGCTGCACCATGTGCGACTGAGTGAGGGTGATGGTTTGGCGTGCTCTATCCTGGGTGATCTGCAAGCCAAGATAGCTCCGCAGCTCACCCAGGCCAGGCAAGTGTAGTCCTTAGTGTGTCGTGCAACTCGCGGGGCGCTTGTCGTAGGCCGTAGACTGGTCGCCGAAGACTCTACTGGGTACCCTCAGGAAACGACCCAGTGAAGCCACGAGGACGGCGCAACCAGATAGCCTCGTGAAGGCTGCCCTGCAAGAAGGTTGTCAAGAAGTCGAGGGAGTGCAGCTCGTAGTCGCGCTGTACTGCAACGTGCAGTAGCATTTGAAGAGTGGTCATCTTCGGGGTGGGGGAGAAGGTCTGAAAGAAGTCGACCCCCTCACGCTGATTGAAGCATCATGCAACATAATGCGCCTTGAAGGCAGGCGGAGAACCCGGCGGCCGCTTCACCCTGAAAATCCACATGCCATCGACTAGTTTCGCCCCAGGTGGGGGAACCTCGTCGACGTAGGTGCCTGTGGACTTCCAGGAAGCCATCTCTGCGTCCATGGCTGTCTGCCACTGAGAGGAGTACGAACCCGTGATCGCCTCTGCATAAGTGCATGGGGTCGGGATGTCCAGTGCATCCGGGTCTCCCTTAGGGCAAAGTAGCGTGGACGCGAGATGAGGTGCAGCGGCCGCTAGGCACTCCAGCTCAAACAAGCTGTCCTCAAGGACATCACAGCCAAGGGCAAGCTCACCCCCGATGGACAGAGGACAGGAAGAGTAAAAAACAGGACTCGCAGCGTAGTCAAGGCGGCACAAAGCGGCAAAGTCAACAAGCTCAGCAACTAAGGCAGACGCAGCAGCAGACTCAAAGGAAGGGTCAGTCACAACTGTGGCAAGGAAACGAGTGAGAGCCAGACTGGCAGCACGGACAAGGCCAGACTCAGGGTCAGGAACGTGCGGAGAGAGAACGCGGGAGGCGACGGCAGGACAACACGCTGTGGAACAGAGGAAGGACGAAGTGTCATATCGTGAGTGCCTGGTACGGTCGGAGCATGAGGACGATGAACACGACGAACACGAATAGGGACAAAAGCTCTAGTCTCAAGCTCTCGACGCTCAGGAGTGGAAGCACGAGTCTCAGACTCACGACGCGCAGTTAGGGACGCAGTCACCTCAGTGTGAGGAGCAGGAGCAGGCAGTGGGGAGCCAGGCCGTAGCTGTGGCTGAGACTGGTCAGTCGGTGGGAACAGTAACGGAGGAGTAGTACCAGCAACCGGGAACTCAGTAGCAGCAGGCGGGAGACTAAGAAGGTGACGAAGCGAAGACGGCTGCGGCTGAATAGTCGCACCCCCAGAACCTCCAGCTCCAGTAGCAACAGCACCCCTAGAACCAGTACCTCCAGCTCCACCACCGGGACTGCCTCAACGAACAGCCCACTGGCGAAGCTGCAGCGGCAAGAGCGACTGCTGCCAACTAGCACCACTAACTCCCGTACCTCCAGTAGTACCTCCAGTGTCAGCACCGTCTCCAGTACCAGTACCTCCAGCATGGCCAACTCCAGGAACACCAGCACTAGCACCTCGAGGGCCAGCACCTCCAGTACCTCCAGCAGCACTTGCGCCTCCAGTACCTCCAGCAGCACCTGTGTCTCTAGTACCAAGAACACCAGCACCAGCACCTCCAGGGCCAGCACCTCCATAACCTACAGCTCCGGCACGTCCAGCGCTACCACCAGACTGCCCCAACGGACAGCCCACTTGCAAAGCCGCTCCGGCGAGAGAGGCTCCTAGCGACGTGAGCCAGGACCACCCGCAGCAGCACCCACACCAGCAGCACCTCTAGTACCTCCAGTAGCATCTGTGCCTCCAGCACCTGTACCTCCAGCACTGCCAACTCCAGGAACACCAGCACTAGCACCTCCAGGGTCAGCACCTCCAGAACCTGCAGCTCTAGCACGCCAAGCACCACCACCAGGACTGCCCCAACGGACAGCCCACTCGCGAAGCCGCTCCGGCGAGCGTTCCCATCCCCGCTGTTCCCACCCCCGCCGTTCCCACCCCCACCGTCCCCACCCCCGCCGCCCCCACCCCCGCCGTTCCCACCCCCGCCGTTCCCACCCCTGCCGTTCCCACCCCCGCCGTTCCCACCCCCGTCGTTCCCACCCCCGCAGTCCCCCCCACCACACCAGCACCCCCAGCCACACCTGGCAGCCCCCCAAGCTGCTAGTCTGTGAGGGGCGCATTCCCCCCCCCCCCAGCAGCGGCAGCTTGAATCCCGGGCAGCTGCCTGTCGACGGCCTGGGCGTGGGCGCGGCGGGCAAAGAGGGTCTGCAAGGCAGGGCGCATGGCCTGGAAGGCGCGGGCGTCGAGGGGGTGCTGCAGGAAGGCGTCGATGGCCGCCACGCGCTGCGCGTCCGTCAGAGAGGGCAGCGCGTGCACGTCCTGCACCGACTTCACCATACTGTCTGCTACCACGTCTGGTGGGCAGTGGGGGGGCCAAAGTTGTGTTCTCATATGGCTCAGAAGGAGCTTGAAAGGAGAAACTTTGCACCGACATGGACACACCGTCTTCCACCACGTCTGGTGGTGAAGAAAAACGGGGGGAGGGAAAGGGGAGAACGGTTTAAAGTAGCGACTGCAGTGGCGGTAGCTGGAACGGTAGGTGCGGTGGCAGCAGTGGTAGGAGCAGTAGCGGTAGCAACTGTAGGAGCGTGCGCAAGCGGTAGCGGCAGTTGGCGGTACGCTCGGGGCAGGGCAGGAGCGCGCGGGAAGCGCGAGCACGCAGGGCAGGTCAGCGTTGGGCAGCGTGCAGGGCAGGTCAGCGCTGGGCAGCGTGTAGGGCCGAGCGCGGGCTGCAGGGGCGAGCGCGGGCTGCAGAGGCGAGCGCAGCTGCAGGGGCGAGCGCGGGCTGCAGGGGCGAGCGCGGCTGCAGGGGCGAGTGCGGGCTGCAGGGGCGAGCGCGCCTGCAGGGGCTAGCGCAGCTGCAGGGGCGAGCGCGGGCTGCAGAGGCGAGTGCGGCTGCAGGGGCGAGCGCGGGCTGCAGGGGTGAACGCGGGTTGCAGGGGCGAGCGCGGGCTGCAGGGGCGAGCGCAGGTTACTGGGGCGAGCGCGGCTGCAGGGGCGAGCGCGGGCTGCAGGGGCGAGCGCGGGCTCCAGAGGCGAGCGCGGCTGAAGGGGCGAGCGCGGGCTGCAGGGGCGAGCGCGGGCAGCAAGGGCGAGCGCGGGCTGCAGGGGCGAGTGTCAGAATAGTGAAGGAAGGAATGACTGAACTAGCAAGCAGGTGGGTACAAGTAGGAAACCTAAAAGTGTTGTACCCTATATGAACTACCCCACTACAGCCTACACAGACTATAGCATATAAGTTTGACACACCCCCATAGGCAAAGTGGGGGAGAACAAGAGGTCACAAGACCGGTCAAGAAAGGCAAAGCAAGCTCAGGGTGGATCACGACGTCACCACGCATTCTGAGCACAAGCAAATGGCCACAAGGCCAGTTCACATGCAGAGTTATATAAAGGAGAACAAGCAATACAGTGATCACAACCTAGCAAGTGTAAGCATGCAGGTATATGTATAAATATCACAGTACAAGCAGGGTCAAGAAGTAAGCAAGTGAGGCACAGTAGGCACAAGGCCTAGAACAGTACAGAAACGCTGATGATCACAAGGCTGAAGTGCCTTGGTGAAGACATCAGCAGTGTTGGCCCGAGAGGCCACGTAAGCAAGACGAAGCTGACCACGCTGCTGCAACTCTCAAGCAAGGAAGTAGCGCAGAGCGATGTGCTTCGTTCTGTGCTCCAGTCTGTGCTCCTGACACAAGGCAATGATGGCCTTGTTGTCGACGTAAAGCACTGGAGGAGAACGAGGCGGCTCTCCAAGGTCGGTCAGCAGGTAGGTGAGCCAGCGTAACTCCTGTGCAGCCATGGCCCCTACGTAGATCTCAGCCTCACAACTGGAGCTGAGAACAGAAGACGAGCGGGTAGACCGCCAAGAAACAGAACCGGAGCCAAGGCTGAAGGTGTAACCCTGTGACGACCGCTGCGTAGCCAAGTCGTCAGCCCAGGAAGCGTCTGCGTGACCAGTGAGGACAACTCGAGCCCGTCCTCCAAGCACGAGCCCCATGCCCGACGTACTGCACAAGTAGCGCAACACCCTCTTAGCGGCATCCATGTGCTCCTTCCTGTGTCTGCCAGGAGCGACATAGCGTGCTAGAATGCTAAGAGGGTAGGCAAGGTCAGGTCGAGTGCAGGTCATCAGGTACATGAGGCAGCCCACAAGCTCTGGATACGGGCCACTCGGCTCTACGGACTCATCCGAAGGCAGAGCTGAGAGCGAGTGACCGGTAGGCAGAGGAGTGGCCTGTGGCGAGGAGAACTCGAAGCCGAAGCGCTGAAGGACCTGCTGCACCATGTGTGAATGAGTCAGAGTAAAAATGCGCCGTGCTCTGTCCCGGGTGATCTGCAAGCCAAGGTAGCTGCAAAGCTCACCCAGGTCTGTGCACATGTGTCTCTTCTGCAGCTCCGACTTCACGTGGGCGAGTGCCTCAGTGTCAGCAGTAGCAAAGACCAGGTTGTCTACGTACACGAGAACGTAGAACGGCGGCAGAGTGGTGTCGGTACGTAGAAACAACGACGGGTCAGCAGTAGAAGGAGCAAACCCAAGAGCAGCAAGAGTCGTCCTCAGTGTGTCGTGCCACTCACGTGGCGCCTGGCGGAGACCGTAGACTGGACGCCGGAGACTCCACTGGGTACCAGGAGGGAAAGACCCAGTGAAGCCAGGTGGGCGGCGCAGCCAGATCTCCTCGTGCAGGCTGCCCTGTAAGAAAGCAGTGCTGAAGTCGAGAGAGTGCAGCTCGTAGTCACGGTGAGCAGCAACGTGTAGCAGTACCCGAAGAGTGGTCATCTTCGGGGTGGGGGAGAAGGTCTGAAAGTAGTCAACTCCCTGCCTCTGACTGAAGCCACGAGCCACGTAACGTGCCTTGAAGACAGGCGGAGAACCAGGCGGCCGCTTCACCCTGAAGATCCACATGCCACTGACGATGTTCGCCCCAGGAGGGGGGACAGCGTCAACGTAGGTGCCTGTGGATTTCCAGGAAGCCATCTCTGCATCCATAGCTGCCTGCCACTGAGAGGAGTAGGGACCCTCTATCGCCTCCGCGTAAGAGCGCGGAGTCGGGATGTCAAGTGCATCCGGGTCTCCCTCAGGGGTAAGCAGTACGGACACGAGATGAGGTGAAACAGCTGCCAGACACTGGAACTCCTCCTGCCTGTCCTCAAGAACGTCCGTGCCAAGGGCACACTCACCCCCGACGGACGGAGGACAGACAGACTCAGACTCAGCAACAAGACTAGCAGCGTAGTCTAGACGACAGCGAGCAGCAAAGTCGACGAGCTCAGTAACTAGGGCAGACGCAGCAGTGGACTCAAAGGAAGGGTCAGTGACAACAGTAGCAAGGAGACGCGTGACAGTAGGACTGGCAGCACGAAGAGAGTCCGACTCCGGGTCGGGAAGAGCAGGAAGAGAGGACTCAGGAGGAGAAGGCAAAGGGGCACGCAGAGGAGCAGTAGACGGACGCAGAGACATCCTGTGTGTGCCAGGGACAGGAGGAGGACGCGGACGCGAACCACGACCACTAGCGCGAGCAGCACGGACAGGCGACGCAGGGCGAGACGCAGGCTCACGACGCTCAGTAAGACCTCCAGTAGGACCAGCGTAGGGAGAAGGAGCAGGCAAAGGAGAGGTAGGCTGTAGCTGTGACTGTGACGGGACAGGCGGTGGACCCTCCAAGGGAGGAGGAGGAACAGTAGAAAGCGGAAGACCAAGAACCTGCTGCAGGAGTGGAACGAAGTACGGTCGAGGCCGCGCAGCGACGCCAGAAACAGCAGGGACAGCACCAGTACCCCCAGCAGGAGCACCCGCTCCAGCAGCACCTCCAGCAGCTCCAGAACCTCCAGAAACACTAGGAGCACCCCCAGCAGGACCGCCAGTGGTAGTCTCAGCGCCAACACCCTCAGCAGCACCAGCTCCAGTCGAACCTGCAGGCCCAGTAGCTCCAGTACTCCCAGTACGAGCACCTCCGGGACCCGCAACAGCAGCACCCTCAGTAGCCGAAGAACCTCCAGCACCAGCAGCACGGCTCCAGCGCCGGGCAAACCACTCGCGCAGCTCCTGTGGAGAGAGTGGCTCCCGGCGAGACGAAGCACGCGGAGAGCCTCCAGACTCAGCACCCTCAGGCCCAGCACCCCCAGGCACAGCACCCCCAGGCACAGCACCCCCAGGCGTAGCACCCCCACACTCAGCACCCCCAGGCTCAGCACCCCCAGGCGTAGCACCCCCAGACTCAGCACCCCCAGGCCCAGCACCCCCAGGCTCAGCACCTCCAGGCTCAGCACCCTCAGCAGCACCAGAGTCACCAGTGACCTCGACAGGCTCGACTGCGTCTACCTGGGACACACCTGAAGGGGCAGGACCCTGAGGGGGGAGGGGGTCTACCGGGGGGGGACCTGGTACAAGGAAGAGTGGGGGCGGGGGGAGGGACGGAGTGCGGTAGGGGAAGAGGCGGTAGTAGGGGACCGACTCGTCGAACGTGACGTCCTGGGAGGACAGAACACGGCGAGAGGTGGGGTGGTAGAACTGCCACCCAGGCGCGTCGGGGGGGAACCCCAGGAAGACGCAAGGAGCAGCACGAGGGGACAGCTTGTCCGCAGACAAGTCGCGGACAAACGCTCTAGATCCCCAGACCCGGAACGCCGACGCATCGCCAACCTTCCCCGTCCACAGCAAGGCTGGGGAGGTCTCCGGCCTGGAGACCCTGGGGTGAAGGTTGAGCTGATGCGCCGCGTACCTCACCGCAAACGGCCACAGAAAATGGGGGGCAGCCGCATGCATCATAGACGTACGAGCGACGTCCATGACCATGCCAATGCGGCGCTCAGCAATCCCATTTTGCTGCGGAGAGTCCGGAAGCGTGAAGGTCTGACGGATGCCTCGTGCACGACAGTAGGCTCGCAGAAGGCCAGAGGAGAACTCCCCGCCTCTGTCCGAGTGCAGACGCAGAACAGGAAAGTCGGAGCCAAAGCTCTGCCGGAGCTGGAGACGAGCTGCGCGGATCCAGTCGATCAGCACCTCAGTGACATCACCCTTGCTGCGCAAGGGGAAGACTGCGGTGTAACACGAGTAGACGTCAACAACTAGTAGGAAGAAGCGCTCGTGACCCTGCCCACGGACGCGGGCTGGGCCCCACACGTCCATGTGAAGCGTCTGCAACGGGGCCTCTGTCGGAGGAAACTGGGAGGAGTGAGGGGCAGCACGCTGGCGCCCCTCGACACAGGGGACACAGGTAGGGCCAGGGCCCTGAGGAAGGGGAGGGAGGGACCGGGGGAGACCAGACACTAGAAGGCGGGAGGCCATGCCTCTGAGCCGAAGCAGAGAGGGGTGACCAAGACGGTGGTGCCAGAGGAGAGTCTCGTGAGACAGGAGACGACACGAACAGGGGGCAGACTCAGGACCAGACCTGGACGCTCCAGCAAACACCCGACCCGACGAAGCGACTCTACCAGACTCAGTAACGGGAGGAGACGCAGTGGTCAGTGTGTACAGGCTCGACCCCGGCTGACGGGTAAACGTAGCCAGGTGTCGGCCTGTGCTAGCCTCTGTACAGTGGGTCACCCGCTGACGTGCAGGAGTGAACTGGTGTACACCCGCATCCTGTAGGTCAGCACCACTCACCAGGTTCGTAGAGAACGAGGAGAGGTAGAGACCAGACAGGGTGCCAGAGGGAGCCGCCGGACACGGGAGGACTGTGGAGAAGTGAGACAGGACAGGACCCCCAGAGGGGTCAGCCAGAGACACTGCAACCGGTCGACTCAGCGGTGTGAGTGTGGTGCGGTCCCGAAAGAAGGAGCGAGACGCCCCAGAGTCAAGGGTGAAGGTGAGGGAGGCCGAAGCCGACGTAGTACCTGAGAGCGCAGACTCACCAGTACCTGAGGACGCAGACACACGAGCACCTAGAGCAGCAGCGTCGCAAGCACCTAGGACAGCAGCCTCACCAGGACCTAGAGCAGCAGTCTCAATGCCCGGATCGGGCGGGAAACACCGGTAACAGTCACCCTCATCACTAATAGACACAGCATACATGGCAGAGAGAATAGCATCAAAGTCAAGATCATAGATGGCAACACCCGCCCTAGACAGCTCGCCCCAGCGAGGGATCTCGGAGGCCTCCGGGAACTGGTGACGCCACGCGTCCGTCAGGCGGCCAAAGCAGCGCTGGGTGGGGTGGGCACCCCCACACTGCTCACCCGCACGGTCGCCAGTGCGCAAAACGTAGGAGCACGGACCAAAACCCCCACCCCGCTGACGCGCAGTGTACCACTCACGAAGCTGCTGAGGGGACAGGGTGTCACGACCACGCTGCTGCTGCTGGCGCGAGCCACCACCGGAGCCACTCCTCTGCGAAGACCCGCGACCAGCACCACCGCCACCCCCGCCGCCTCCGACGCCTCCGCCGCCTCCGCTACTGCCGCCGCCTCCGCCTCCGCCTCCGCCTCCACCGCCGCCACCTCCGCCTCCGCTCCCACCGCCACCGCCGCCGCCACCTCTACCTCCACTGCCGCCACCGACCCCTCCACCCCCACCTCCACTCCCACCGCCACCCCCACTCCCCCCACTGCCGCCACCTCCACCTCCACCGCCCCCGCTCGCTCCTCCAGCGCCCTTGCCCCCCTTGCCCTTGCCAGTGCGGCGTCTCCCGCTAGGGGCAGACGCCGCACCGACCGACTCAAGACCAAGGAGGTCGGCCGCAGCAGCAGAGGCAACAGAGGGCAGAAGGGGGGAGGGGGAACACCCCTCAAAGATGGGGGTGCGCGGGTCACCACGAGAGGCCCCTACAGCGACTATGCTCTTCTCGGCCGCTAGGAGGGACTTCTCGAGGAGGTCAACAGTGAGAGTGGTGGGACAGACAGAGAGAAAGTGGTCCCTGACTACGCGAAGGGAGTCAGGAAGGCGAGTGACTATGTAGTAAAGAGTGATGTACATGGGGGGGGGGTTCTTGGCGCAGAAGTCAGGAGGGAGTGCAGCGCGGTAGCGAGTGTCACTAGTGCGGAGGTGCGTAATGAGGTCAGCGACTGTGGGAAAGGCAGCAAGGTCAGGAAAGAGGTACGGTAGCATGAGACGGCTCAGTGCAGCAGTGGCAGGGGAGGAGTAGCGCGCAACTACAGCGTCGTACAAGGTCTGAGCACTCTTGTACTGACTAAAGTGCGCACGCTCGGAGGTAGGGAGGTGGCGACGCACAGCAAGACGTGCAGCAGCGTCGCGCGTGGCCCACTGGGAGCGAACAGTGGCGTCAGCATCAGTAGCAGGGACAGTGGAGGCGCCAGAGGTGAGGTCAAAGAGAGAGAGGCCGTCTGCCCTATCGCACTGTAAGAACAGCTGCAGGTCATCTACCCAGACCTCAAAGTCAATGGCCCGACCCTCAGCGTCAAAGGCGAGAACACTAGGGGTAGTCATGACCCTAGACGACTAGCAGCGCAAACAGTAGGGTGAGGACAGTGCAGTGAAAAGGCGCTGTGCTCACCAGACTGGGCAGGTCGGGCGGCCCGGAAGGAGGGCGGCGCGGCGGCTCGGCGGCTCAGCTGCTGGGCGGCTCGGCGGCTCGGCGGCTCCGCTGCTGGGCGGCTTGGCTGCTGGGCGGCTCGGCTGCTGGGCGGCGCGGCTGCTGGGCGGCTCGGCTGCTGGGCGGCTCGGCTGCTGGGCGGCTCGGCTGCTGGGCGGTTCGGCTGCTGGGCGGCTCGGCTGCTCGGCTGCTGGGCTGCTGGGCGGCTCGGTTGTCCAGCTGCTCGGTCGCTGGGCGGCTCGGCTGTGCTGCGGCAGGGCGGCGCGGCAGGGCAGCAGGTGACGGGGCCGCAGGTAAGGGCGGCGGGGCCGCTGGTAAGGGCGGCGTGGCCGCGGGTAGGGTAGCGGGGCCGCAGGTAGGGTGGCGGGGCCGCAGGTAAGGCGGCGGGGCCGCGGGTAGGGTGGCGGGGCCGCAGGTAAGGTGGCGGGGCCGCGGGTAGGGTGGCGGGGCCGCAGGGAAGGTGGCGGGGCCGCAGCAGAGGGCGGCGGGGCCGCAGGTAAGGTGGCGGGGCCGCGGGTAGGGCGGCGGGGCCGCAGGTAAGGTGGCGGGGCCGCGGGTAGGGTGGCGGGGCCGCAGGTAAGGTGGCGGGGCCGCAGCAGAGGGCGGCGGGGCCGCAGGTAAGGTGGCGGGGCCGCGGGTAGGGCGGCGGGGCCGCAGGTAAGGTGGCGGGGCCGCGGGTAGGGCGGCGGGGCCGCAGGTAAGGTGGCGGGGCCGCGGGTAGGGCGGCGGGGCCGCAGGTAAGGTGGCGGGGCCGCGGGTAGGGTGGCGGGGCCGCAGGGAAGGTGGCGGGGCCGCAGCAGAGGGCGGCGGGGCCGCAGGTAAGGTGGCGGGGCCGCGGGTAGGGCGGCGGGGCCGCAGGTAAGGTGGCGGGGCCGCGGGTAGGGTGGCGGGGCCGCAGCAGAGGGCCGCAGGTAAGGTGGCAGGGCCGCAGGTGAGGGCGGCACGAGGGGCCGCGGAGGTCGGCAGCGTGCCGTAAGGGCGGCACGCGACGCCGCGAAGGGCGGCGACGGGCCGTTACGGGCGGCGCAAGGGCGGCGCAAGGGAGGCCGCGAGGGGCAACGCGACAGTAGAGAGGGCACACGAGGCGCGACTCGGGCCTAAACTAAGCGCGCTCCGGGCAGGAAAAAAAATTTCGACTTGGTGGGCCCTAGGAACAGTTCCCACGAGGGAACCTGCTCGATACCATGAGAAGAAACGAGAATGAATGAACTATGAATGAAGTGGGTACAAGTACTAACCCTAATTGGGTTGTACCCCCTATGGGATACCCCACTACAGCCTACACAAAAGTATAAGCTATAATGTTCTGACACGCGGGCGGCTTGCACGGGGCGGCGCGCGTGCCCTAGGGCGACGCGACGGGCAGGGCAGGGCGGCGCGGTGGCCCTAGGGTGACGCGACGGGCAGGGCAGGGGCGGCGCGCGGGCCATAGGGCGACGCGACGGGCAGGGCAGGGGTGGCGCGCGGGCCCTAGGGCGACGCGACGGGCAGGGCAGGGCGGCGCGGTGGCCCTAGGGTGACGCGACGGGCAGGGCAGGGGCGGCGCGCGGGCCCTAGGGCGACGCGACAGGCAGGGCAGGGGCGGCGCGCGGGCCCTAGGGCGACGCGACGGGCAGGGCAGGGGCGGCGCGCGTGCCCTAGGGTGACGCGACGGGCAGGGCAGGGGCTACGCGCTTACCAGGAGCGGGTGCAGGGCAGGGCCGCGACGGGCGGTTAGGTCATGGCCGCAACGGGGGGGCTGTAGGGCAGGGTCGCGACGAGGCGACGGCAGAGCAGGGCCGCGACGGGGCGGCAGCAGGGCAGGGCCGCAACAAGGCGGCTGTAGGGCAGGGCCGCGACGGGTGGCGGCAGGGCAGGGCCGCGACGGGCTGCGAGGTCAGGGCCGCAACGGGGGGCGGCAGGGCAGGGCCGCGAAGGGCGGCTAGGTCAGGGCCGCGACGCCGTTAGGGCAGGGCCGCGACGGGCCGGTAGGGCAGGGCCGCTACGGGCGGCAGTAGGGCAGGGCGCGCGACGGCGCAGGTGAGGCAGGCGCGAGGCGCGCTTCGAGCAGGGCAGGAAAACGATCGTGGTGTGCCCTTAAAAAAACGTTCCCACTAGGGAACCTGCTCTGAAACCATGTCAGAATAGAGAAGGAAGGAATGACTGAACTAGCAAGCAGGTGGGTACAAGTAGGAAACCTAAAAGTGTTGTACCCTATATGAACTACCCCACTACAGCCTACACAGACTAAAGCATATAAGTTTGACAGCGAGCGCGGCTGCAGGGGCGAGCGCGGGCTGATGAGGCGAGCGCGGCGGCTGGGCGAGCGCGGGCTGCAGGGGCGAGTGCGGCTGCAGGGGCGAGCGCAGCTAAAGGGGCGAGCGCGGGCAGCAGGGGCGGGCGCGGCTGCAGGGCAGGGCGGCGCGCGGGCCTAAGGGCAGGGCAACGCAGCGCGCAGGCTGCATCGCAGGGCTGTGCGCGGGCCTAAGGGCAGGGCCGAAAAAAAAAAAAAAAAAAAAAAAAAAAAAAAAAAAAAAAAAAAACGGGCAGGGCAGGACGGAACGTTCGGTGGGCCCTAGGAACGATCATGCTCTTATACTATGTGAGAATAAGAAGACAGGAATGAGATGGACTAGCAAGGATGGTGATACAAATAGGACAACCCTAATGGGTTGTACTCACTACTGAGTACCCCAATGTAGCCTACAGTAATATTTAATGTTTGATACTATTTTCTTTCGAATGCCGTGACTCAGAAAAGGGGAAAAGTGCAGCAGCAAATCAACACTTTTCCGTGACCATCCTCCAATTGTTAATTCTATGTTCGTCACACCTTGAATGCGACCCACTTCGGAATGCGCGGCATTTTTATGGCTTGGATGAGTCATTGTCATTCCCGAAGGGCTCACTGATGGGGCAGGGATAAGGGCTTGTCATGGATAAACTGTCATTTCACATTACATGAGCTGTCTGGAACGACATTTCGAAAGTAAAAATGTACGTCAGTGCCTGTCACTTTGTAAGTCAGGGTATCGCTGCGAGTAGTATGCGTATGTAGTGTCAAATGGCGCGTGTGTTAGCTCTTGTAAATTGGTGACTCTGGCCCTCGTCACGTTACAGGCAGACTATCTGTGAGCTAACTTCGACTTAAAGCTCCGGTATACATTTGAAAGTAGGGGTTCAGAATCCTTAGGAACTTGAAAAGTTGCCCCAAAACTGTGAGGCACAATAAAAAACCCTGAACCTCACTGACAAATGTATACTGGAGCTTTAAGCCATTTCATTGACAAGGTGTGACAATGCAATGTTTTCATCAGATTCCTTGGCAAGGTGACGTAGTCAGTAACTTCGTAACATTTCGCATTCCGATAGCCATGGTGGCGAACCGATTGGTAACAGCTCAGCTGTATTCCAGCCTCGTTTACAGTGATGTTTAAAATAAAGTTGCGAGTTACACTGTAACATTTAATTGTCATAATATCAAAGCGAGTCATAGCAGTACCGCGATATTCAAGCCTCGACTCGGAGGACTTCCACCAAACCCGCTCCCAGGGGGCTCCGCCAGCCGTGGACTCGCGGAACTGCTCCGCGGATACGCGCACGTCGTCCGCCGATATGCGCAACCCTTCCGCAGATATGCGCGGGTCTCCCGCCTATATGAAAGGACAAGGCAGAACCAATCAGTGTCATTCCCGCGCACAGAATCAGGGTCAGGGCCAGGGACCAATGAGAATGAACCGATCGCGGAGCCACCAATCAAGTTCTGATGACTACCCGCAATTCTCGGCGGCAGAACTGGCAGAAATCGAGCACGAGATCGCCAGGTCGACCGTTAAAGTCGTCGCCTGGTTTCGCCGATGGTGCTGACGTGTACTTTCTCCCTCCTCCCGGCGCAACCCCATTTAACAGCGTCGGTGGTTTAGACCCTTCATTAGTCAAGCCTGCCACGTCAGCTTTCCCAGGATCCTGTAGCGCAGGAAGCGGCGCAGCGACCAAGGGATTGCCGCCAAGTTGGATTGAACATGCGGCTGAGAAGAGTTCAGGATAAGGAAGAAGCCCGAATTTCCACTCGCAGGATTGGGGAAGTAGCAAACCCCCTCCTCCTTTAGACTCGAAAAAGGCCACCCCGGGTAAGAAAGCTAAGGAAAAGGGCCGGGGAGAAAGAGGGGCTAGCGGGAAAGGCGGCAAGGGGGGGGGAGGGGGGCGAGGCGCGGACGAGAGGACCCGCAAGGCGAAAGCGCTGCTGGAAACGTCTGTAGAACGGCGGCTGGTGCGGTCTAAGAGCGCTGTGGGGAAGCAGCAGCAGGCGGGGAAGGCGGGCGCGGGGGGAGGCGGGGTGGGGGGGCAGAGCCCCGGGGGTGGCGGAGCAGGGGGAGCGTTGGGGGAGGGGGAAGCAGGAATAGGAGCAGGAGCGGGAGGAGGGGGAGCGGGGAAGGGGAAGAAGCGCGAGGAGGAGAGTGAGGGGCTAGGGTTGCAGAGGTCTCACTCGGAGGACAGAAGGGGGTTGCATGTGAGGGAGGGCGTATATGCCAAGGCGCTGAGATTTCTTCCTAAAGGGCTATGCTTCTTGCGAGATAGCACTGTAACGAGTAGCGGGGATGGGGCTAAGACGCCTGGGAAAAAGAAGCAGCAGACGCAACAGCAGGCGCAGCAGCAGCAGCAGCAGCAGCAGCAGCTAGAGCAGGAGAAGCTGGAGCAGCAGCGGCGGAATGAGGAGGACGAGAGGGGGAGGGGAGAAGAAGTGGAGGCTAGTGAAGACGGGGTGTGGCGGGATGACGAGGGGGAACGGGGCCAGGAGAGGGGGAGAGTGCAGGCAGGCGCGCGGAGTGGAGGGAGATGAGGGTGGGGAGGGAGAGATCTATGGTGAGGAGTTGGAAGACAGGAGAGAGGAGGAGAGAGAGGAGGAAAGAGAGAGGGGAGGAGAGGAGGAAGGAGAGGAGGATGGTGACCAACGAAGGGATGAGGGTAAGGGGAGGAGAGAGAGGGATTACGGGGAGGAGGGAGGGGAGGTGGTGTGGTGGAGGAGGACGACCAGGTGGGGAAGGAGGGGGGGACGGAGAGGGGGAGAGTGATGGAGAGAGGGACGACAGAGGGGAAGCAGCCTCTGCTTTTGCCAAAGGGAGCAGAGGATTTGGTGGGGCCAGTCACGCGGCGACAGCTGGCAACGACGACCTTTATGGTGGTTTTGATGATGACGATGATGATTACGGGGAGGAATCTCCTTTCAGGTCGCCTTATAACAAGGATTTTCGTAGCAGGACGGCAGGGCGAGATGGGAGCTCTGCCGAACGTGACTCGAGGTCGGATGGGGGTTGGGATGAGTATGGGGATGAGTATGGGGAGGAAGATGGGAGGGAGGGAGGGGAGGGAGGGGAGGGACGAGAGGGAAGGGAGGGAAGGGAGGGAGGGGATGGAGGGACAGAGAGGGAAGGAGGAGAGGGAGGAGGAAGAGCAGGAGGAGGAGCAGGAGGAGGAGGATGTTTTTTCAGTAGCCACACCCCCTGCTCTTGCAAGAAATTTGACTCAGGAAAAGCAGATGCAGGGCCAACGATTGCAGAAGCAGCAGACAAAGCAAGGGCAGCAGCAGCAGGAGGAGGAGGAGGTGGAGGAGGGGGATAAGGAAAGGGATTTATGGGAGGAGGACGAGGAAAAGGGGGATGAGGAAAGAGATGGGTGGCAGGAGCAGCAGAAGAGGCAAGGACAGAAGCAGCAAGTAGGGTTTGAGGAAGAGGATGAGAAGGAAAGGAAGCTATGGGAGGAGGAAGAGGAGAAGGAGGATGAGGAAAGGAATTTATGGGAGGAGCAGCAGGAGAGGGATAAATGGGGTGAACTAGAAGAAGTCGAATGGGGGCAGCAGCGTGAACGAGAGCAAGGGCAAGGGCAGCAGAAGCAGCAAGTTGGTGGTTACAGGAAGAATGGGTTCAGGGCAGCAGTCAATGGAGGGTATAACGAGGGCGATTGCCACAATGACTCTAATGACCATGCTTATAACGAGGACGCCAGTTTCAATGACAGCAAGAGATTTGATAGAACCGAATCTTACAATCACAATGAGGGTTATGATAGAAGTAGGGGTTAACAAGGAGACGGGGTGTACAGTAGTGGTGAGGAGAGAATGCGAAGAGAAGGCGAGAGGGGGGGAAGGGGAGGGGGAAGAGGAGGAGGAGGACCGTGATGTTGATAATGATGATAATGATGATGATGATGACGAGGATGATTCTGATGATGATGATGATGTGGCGATAGCTGTTGCTGCAGATGCAATTGTTGCTGATGCGGATGGGCTGGAGCATGAGAGGCTTATTCAGATGCGCATGGTAGGGAGGAGCAAGGGGGGAGGGGGAGGAACGCTTGTTCACATGCACAGGGGTTTATGGAGGAAGGAGGGGAGGAGGTTGGCGAGAGGGCGTGGGAGGAGGAGGAGGAGGAGGAGGAGGAGGAGGAGGAGGAGGAGGAGGAGGAGGAGGAGGAGGAGGAGGAGGAGGAGGAGGAGGAGGAGGAGGAGGATGAGGAGGAGGAGGAGGAGGATGAGGAGGAGGAGGAGGAGGAGGAGGAGGAGGAGGAGGAGGAGGAGGAGGAGGAGGAGGAGGAGGAGGAGGAGGAGGAGGAGGAGGAAAGGCGATCTTGGGTGGGTGGGCAGGAGGTGGGAGGGATGGATGGAGCAGGAGGGGTGAGCGGTGCTTTCAGGAAGTCAGGTGGTGGGATGGTGCAGGATGGTGAGGAGGAGGGGGTGAAGGGGAAGGGCAAGAAAGGGAAAGCCAAGGGTGAGAAGGTTAAGAAGGTCAAGAAGAAAGAAAAGGAGGAGAAGGAGAAGGAGGGGAAGGAAGGGAAGGCGGACAAGGGGAAGAAAGTAGTGAAGGTGAAAAAGCAGGGGAAGGAGAAGGAAGGGAAAGAGAAGGAAGGGAAGGAGAAGGAAGGGAAGGAAAAGGAGGGGAAGGTTGAGAAGGTGAAGAAGATTAAGAAGAAACTGCAACTGCAGCAGCCTTTGCAGCAGGAACGGGAAGAAGGGGAGGTTTTCGACCGTCAGATGGAGCAGCAGTACTCGCGATCTCAGTCGTTGGATCACGGCAAACATGCCGCCCAGCTGGCATCGGCTTCGGAGGATTCTTTGCCACACAATCTGAGCTTCGTGGCACCGCGACATCATCATGCAAATTAAATCTCCACCCCTCACCGTGTCTCGCCGCCCAATAACATCTGCATGCCGCCCCATCATGTCTCGCCGCCTTCCGATCGCGTCTTCCCGCCGCCCAATCACGTCTCCCCTTCCCATTACGCCCCCATGCAACAACATGCATCGCCAGCCAATCACGTACCTCCACCATACTATGCAGCACCATCGCCACATCATCAGGGCATGGGGCAAGGCATGGGGCAAGGCATGGGGCAAGGCATGGGGCAAGGCACAAGCTATGGCAGGGATATGGGGTAGGCATGGTGGCAACACCAGGCCATCACGGCCGGATGGGGAGTGACATGAGCCAAGGCATGGGGCACGGCATGGGGCAAGGCACAGGCTATGGCATGGACCATCATGGCAGCAACAGGGCATGATGGCAGCAACAGGGCATGATGGCAGCAACAGGGCATGATGGCAGCAACAGGGCATCATGGCAGGATGTTGAGTGACATGAGCCATGGCATGGGGCACGAGCAGCAGAAATTCCAAATTTTCGGGGCGCAACGAACGGCTTCTGAGGTGCCTCCGAAGCATGGGTGGGACTCAAGGCGTGGTGTGGGGGGGCATGGGGAGGAGAAGAGGCAGCAAATAGGGGTTGGGATGGGTGAGGAGGAGAGAAGCAATGGTGGTGATGGAAGGGCGGCGGACAGGTGGTGGAACGTGATTGGCCGGCCGTTAGAGCGAGTGGAGGAGAGATATGAGATGATGGAGGAGGTGCTTGGGAGGGGTACTTTGGGGATGTGGTGGTGTGCCGGGAGCGGCACACGGGAGAGTACATGGCGTGTAATGTGATCAAGAAAGCAAACATCATGGTGAGAAAAAGATGATGGGGGGGGGGAACATCATGGTGAGAAAAAGATGATGGTGGGGGGGGAACATCATGGTGAGAAAAAGATGATGGTGGGGGGGGAACATCATGGTGAGAAAAAGATGATGGTGGGGGGGGAACATCATGGTGAGAAAAAGATGATGGTGGGGGGGGAACATCATGGTGAGAAAAAGATGATGGTGGGGGGGGAACATCAAGGTGGGTTGGTGGGGAGTGGGTGTGCATGAGGGGGAGCGGCACACAGGGGAGTACATGGCGTGTATGAAGGGAGAGGTACATGGGAATGTGCATGGGATGGGAGTGCATAGGATGGGAGTGCATGGGAGAGTGCATGGGAGAGTGCATGGGAGAGTGCATAGGAGAGTGCATGGGAGTGCATGGGAGAGTGCATGGGAGAGTGCATGGGAGTGCATGGGAGAGTGCATGATAGAGTGCATGGGAGAGTGCATGGGAGAGTGCATCGGAGAGTGCATGGGAGAGTGCATAGGAGAGTGCATGGGAGTGCATGGGAGAGTGCATGGGAGAGTGCATGGGATGGGAGTGCATGGAAGAGTGCATGGGAGTGCATGGGAGAGTGCATGGGAGTGCATGGGAGAGTGCATGGGAGAGTGCATGGGATAGTGCATGGGAGTGCATGGGAGAGTGCATGGGAGTGCATGGGAGAGTGCATGGGAGAGTGCATGGGAGAGTGCATGGGACTGCATGGGAGAGTGCATGGGAGAGTGCTTGGGAGACTGCATGGGAGAGTGCATGGGAGTGCATGGGAGAGTGCATGGGAGAGTGCATGGGAGAGTGCATGGGAGAGTGCATGGGTGCATGGGAGTGCATGGGAAAGTGCATGGGAGAGTGCATGGGAGTGCATGGGAGTGCATGGGAGAGTGCATGGGAGAGTGCATGAGAGAGTGCATGGGAGTGCATGGGAGTGCATGGGAGAGTGCATGGGAGAGTGCATGGGAGAGTGCATGGGAGAGTGCATAGGAGAGTGCATGGGAATGCATGGGAGAGTGCATGGGAGAGTGCATGGGAGAGTGCATGTGAGTGCATGGGAGAGTGCATCGGAGAGTGCATGGGAGAGTGCATGGGAGAGTGCATGGGAGAGTGCATGGGATGGGAGTGCATGGGACAGTGCATGGGAGAGTGCATGGGAGAGTGCATGGGATGGGAGTGCATGGGAGAGTGCATGGAAGAGTGCATGGGAGTACATGGGAGAGTGCATGGGAGTGCATGGGAGAGTGCATGGGAGAGTGCATGGGAGAGTGCATGGGAGAGTGCATGGGAGTGCATGGGAGTGCATGGGAGAGTGCATGGGAGTGCATGGGAGAGTGCATGGGAGAGTGCATGGGAGAGTGCATGGGAGTGCATGGGAGAGTGCATGGGAGAGTGCATGGGAGAGTGCATGGGAGAGTGCATGGGAGAGTGCATGGCAGAGTGCATGGGAGTGCATGGGAGAGTGCATGGGAGAGTGCATGGGAGTGCATGGGAGAGTGCATGGGAGAGTGCATGGGAGAGTGCATGGGAGAGTGCATAGGAGAGTGCATGGGAGTGCATGGGAGAGTGCATGGGAGAGTGCATGGGAGAGTGCATGGGAGTGCATGGGAGAGTGCATGGGATAGTGCATGGGAGTGCATGGGAGAGTGCATGGGAGTGCATGGGAGAGTGCATGGGAGAGTGCATGGGAGAGTGCATGGGAGAGTGCATGGGAGAGTGCATGGGAGAGTGCATGGGACTGCATGGGAGAGTGCATGGAAGAGTGCATGAGAGAGTGCATGGGATGGGAGTGCATGAGACAGTGCATGGGAGAGTGCATGGGAGAGTGCATGGGATGGGAGTGCATGGGAGAGTGCATGGAAGAGTGCATGGGAGTGCATGGGAGAGTGCATGGGAGTGCATGGGAGAGTGCATGGGAGTGCATGGGAGAGTGCATGGGAGAGTGCATGGGAGAGTGCATGGGAGTGCATGGGAGAGTGCATGGGAGAGTGCATGGGAGAGTGCATGGGAGAGTGCATGGGAGAGTGCATGGGAGTGCATGGGAGAGTGCATGGGAGAGTGCATGGGAGAGTGCATGGGAGTGCATGGGAGAGTGCATGGGAGAGTGCATGGGAGTGCATCGGAGAGTGAATGGGAGAGTGCATGGGAGAGTGCATGAGAGAGTGCATGGGAGTGCATGGGAGAGTGCATGGGAGAGTGCATGGGAGAGTGCATGGGAGAGTGCATGGGAGTGCATGGGAGAGTGCATGGGAGAGTGCATGGGAGAGTGCATGGGAGAGTGCATGGGAGTGCATGGGAGAGTGCATGGGAGAGTGCATGGGAGTGCATGGGAGAGTGCATGGGAGAGTGCATGGGAGAGTGCATAGGAGAGTGCATGGGAGTGCATGGGAGAGTGCATGGGAGAGTGCATGGGAGAGTGCATGGGAGTGCATGGGAGAGTGCATGGGATTGTGCATGGGAGTGCATGGGAGAGTGCATGGGAGTGCATGGGAGAGTGCATGGGAGAGTGCATGGGAGAGTGCATGGGAGAGTGCATGGGAGAGTGCATGGGAGAGTGCATGGGAGTGCATGGGAGAGTGCATGGGAGAGTGCATGGGAGTGCATGGGAGAGTGCATGGGAGAGTGCATGGGAGAGTGCATGGGAGAGTGCATAGGAGAGTGCATGGGAGTGCATGGGAGAGTGCATGGGAGAGTGCATGGGAGAGTGCATGGGAGTGCATGGGAGAGTGCATGGGATTGTGCATGGGAGTGCATGGGAGAGTGCATGGGAGTGCATGGGAGAGTGCATGGGAGAGTGCATGGGAGAGTGCATGGGAGAGTGCATGGGAGAGTGCATGGGAGAGTGCATGGGACTGCATGGGAGAGTGCATGGAAGAGTGCATGAGAGAGTGCATGGGATGGGAGCGCATGAGACAGTGCATGGGAGAGTGCATGGGAGAGTGCATGGGATGGGAGTGCATGGGAGAGTGCATGGAAGAGTGCATGGGAGTGCATGGGAGAGTGCATGGGAGTGCATGGGAGAGTGCATGGGAGAGTGCATGGGATAGTGCATGGGAGTGCATGGGAGTGCATGGGAGAGTGCATGGGAGAGTGCATGGGAGAGTGCATGGGACTGCATGGGAGAGTGCATGGGAGAGTGCTTGGGAGACTGTGTGGGAGAGTGCATGGGAGTGCATGGGAGAGTGCATGGGAGAGTGCATGGGAGAGTGCATGGGAGAGTGCATGGGAGAGTGCATGGGAGTGCATGGGAGTGCATGGGAGAGTGCATGGGAGAGTGCATGGGAGAGTGCATGGGAGAGTGCATAGGAGAGTGCATGGGAATGCATGGGAGAGTGCATGGGAGAGTGCATGGGAGAGTGCATGTGAGTGCATGGGAGACTGCATGGGAGAGTGCATGGGAGAGTGCATGGGAGAGTGCATGGGAGAGTGCATGGGAGAGTGCATGGGAGAGTGCATGGGACTGCATGGGAGAGTGCATGGAAGAGTGCATGAGAGAGTGCATGGGATGGGAGTGCATGGGACAGTGCATGGGAGAGTGCATGGGAGAGTGCATGGGATGGGAGTGCATGGGAGAGTGCATGGAAGAGTGCATGGGAGTGCATGGGAGAGTGCATGGGAGTGCATGGGAGAGTGCATGGGAGAGTGCATGGGAGAGTGCATGGGAGAGTGCATGGGAGTGCATGGGAGAGTGCATGGGAGTGCATGGGAGAGTGCATGGGAGAGTGCATGGGAGTGCATGGGAGAGTGCATGGGAGAGTGCATGGGAGAGTGCATGGGATGGGAGTGCATGGGAGAGTGCATGGAAGAGTGCATGGGAGTGCATGGGAGAGTGCATGGGAGTGCATGGGAGAGTGCATGGGAGAGTGCATGGGAGAGTGCATGGGAGTGCATGGGAGAGTGCATGGGAGAGTGCTTGGGAGAGTGCATGGGAGAGTGCATGGGAGAGTGCATGGGAGTGCATGGGAGAGTGCATGGGAGAGTGCATGGGAGAGTGCATGGGAGTGCATGGGAGAGTGCATGGGAGAGTGCATGGGAGTGCATCGGAGAGTGAATGGGAGAGTGCATGGGAGAGTGCATGAGAGAGTGCATGGGAGTGCATGGGAGAGTGCATGGGAGAGTGCATGGGAGAGTGCATGGGAGAGTGCATGGGAGTGCATGGGAGAGTGCATGGGAGAGTGCATGGGAGAGTGCATGGGAGAGTGCATGGGAGTGCATGGGAGAGTGCATGGGAGAGTGCATGGGAGTGCATGGGAGAGTGCATGGGAGAGTGCATGGGAGAGTGCATGGGAGAGTGCATAGGAGAGTGCATGGGAGTGCATGGGAGAGTGCATGGGAGAGTGCATGGGAGAGTGCATGGGAGTGCATGGGAGAGTGCATGGGATTGTGCATGGGAGTGCATGGGAGAGTGCATGGGAGTGCATGGGAGAGTGCATGGGAGAGTGCATGGGAGAGTGCATGGGAGAGTGCATGGGAGAGTGCATGGGAGAGTGCATGGGAGTGCATGGGAGAGTGCATGGGAGAGTGCATGGGAGTGCATGGGAGAGTGCATGGGAGAGTGCATGGGAGAGTGCATGGGAGAGTGCATAGGAGAGTGCATGGGAGTGCATGGGAGAGTGCATGGGAGAGTGCATGGGAGAGTGCATGGGAGTGCATGGGAGAGTGCATGGGATTGTGCATGGGAGTGCATGGGAGAGTGCATGGGAGTGCATGGGAGAGTGCATGGGAGAGTGCATGGGAGAGTGCATGGGAGAGTGCATGGGAGAGTGCATGGGAGAGTGCATGGGACTGCATGGGAGAGTGCATGGAAGAGTGCATGAGAGAGTGCATGGGATGGGAGCGCATGAGACAGTGCATGGGAGAGTGCATGGGAGAGTGCATGGGATGGGAGTGCATGGGAGAGTGCATGGGAGTGCATGGGAGAGTGCATGGGAGTGCATGGGAGAGTGCATGGGAGAGTGCATGGGATAGTGCATGGGAGTGCATGGGAGTGCATGGGAGAGTGCATGGGAGAGTGCATGGGAGAGTGCATGGGACTGCATGGGAGAGTGCATGGGAGAGTGCTTGGGAGACTGCATGGGAGAGTGCATGGGAGTGCATGGGAGAGTGCATGGGAGAGTGCATGGGAGAGTGCATGGGAGAGTGCATGGGAGAGTGCATGGGAGTGCATGGGAGTGCATGGGAGAGTGCATGGGAGAATGCATGGGAGAGTGCATGGGAGAGTGCATAGGAGAGTGCATGGGAATGCATGGGAGAGTGCATGGGAGAGTGCATGGGAGAGTGCATGTGAGTGCATGGGAGACTGCATGGGAGAGTGCATGGGAGAGTGCATGGGAGAGTGCATGGGAGAGTGCATGGGATGGGAGTGCATGGGACAGTGCATGGGAGAGTGCATGGGAGAGTGCATGGGATGGGAGTGCATGGGAGACTGCATGGAAGAGTGCATGGGAGTGCATGGGAGAGTGCATGGGAGTGCATGGGAGAGTGCATGGGAGAGTGCATGGGAGAGTGCATGGGAGAGTGCATGGGAGTGCATGGGAGAGTGCATGGGAGTGCATGGGAGAGTGCATGGGAGAGTGCATAGGAGAGGGCATGGGAGGGCATGGGAGAGTGCATGGGAGAGTGCATGGGAGAGTGCATGGGAGAGTGCATGGGAGAGTGCATGGCAGAGTGCATGGGAGTGCATGGGAGAGTGCATGGGAGAGTGCATGGGAGTGCATGGGAGAGTGCATGGGAGAGTGCATGGGAGAGTGCATGGGAGAGTGCATAGGAGAGTGCATGGGAGTGCATGGGAGAGTGCATGGGAGAGTGCATGGGAGAGTGCATGGGAGTGCATGGGAGAGTGCATGGGATAGTGCATGGGAGTGCATGGGAGAGTGCATGGGAGAGTGCATGGGATAGTGCATGGGAGTGCATGGGAGTGCATGGGAGAGTGCATGGGAGAGTGCATGGGAGAGTGCATGGGACTGCATGGGAGAGTGCATGGGAGAGTGCTTGGGAGACTGCATGGGAGAGTGCATGGGAGTGCATGGGAGAGTGCATGGGAGAGTGCATGGGAGAGTGCATGGGAGAGTGCATGGCAGAGTGCATGGGAGTGCATGGGAGAGTGCATGGGAGAGTGCATGGGAGTGCATGGGAGAGTGCATGGGAGAGTGCATGGGAGAGTGCATGGGAGAGTGCATAGGAGAGTGCATGGGAGTGCATGGGAGAGTGCATGGGAGAGTGCATGGGAGAGTGCATGGGAGTGCATGGGAGAGTGCATGGGATAGTGCATGGGAGTGCATGGGAGAGTGCATGGGAGAGTGCATGGGATAGTGCATGGGAGTGCATGGGAGTGCATGGGAGAGTGCATGGGAGAGTGCATGGGAGAGTGCATGGGACTGCATGGGAGAGTGCATGGGAGAGTGCTTGGGAGACTGCATGGGAGAGTGCATGGGAGTGCATGGGAGAGTGCATGGGAGAGTGCATGGGAGAGTGCATGGGAGTGCATGGGAGAGTGCATGGGAGAGTGCATGGGAGAGTGCATGGGAGAGTGCATAGGAGAGTGCATGGGAGTGCATGGGAGAGTGCATGGGAGAGTGCATGGGAGAGTGCATGGGAGTGCATGGGAGAGTGCATGGGATTGTGCATGGGAGTGCATGGGAGAGTGCATGGGAGTGCATGGGAGAGTGCATGGGAGAGTGCATGGGAGAGTGCATGGGAGAGTGCATGGGAGAGTGCATGGGAGAGTGCATGGGACTGCATGGGAGAGTGCATGCGCGCATGAGACAGTGCATGGGAGAGTGCATGGGAGAGTGCATGGGATGGGAGTGCATGGGAGAGTGCATGGAAGAGTGCATGGGAGTGCATGGGAGAGTGCATGGGAGTGCATGGGAGAGTGCATGGGAGAGTGCATGGGATAGTGCATGGGAGTGCATGGGAGTGCATGGGAGAGTGCATGGGAGAGTGCATGGGAGAGTGCATGGGACTGCATGGGAGAGTGCATGGGAGAGTGCTTGGGAGACTGCATGGGAGAGTGCATGGGAGTGCATGGGAGAGTGCATGGGAGAGTGCATGGGAGAGTGCATGGGAGAGTGCATGGGAGAGTGCATGGGAGTGCATGGGAGTGCATGGGAGAGTGCATGGGAGAGTGCATGGGAGAGTGCATGGGAGAGTGCATAGGAGAGTGCATGGGAATGCATGGGAGAGTGCATGGGAGAGTGCTTGGGAGACTGCATGGGAGAGTGCATGGGAGTGCATGGGAGAGTGCATGGGAGAGTGCATGGGAGAGTGCATGGGAGTGCATGGGAGAGTGCATGGGAGAGTGCATGGGAGAGTGCATGGGAGAGTGCATGGGAGAGTGCATGGGAGAGTGCATGGAGAGTGCATGGACTGCATGGGAGAGTGCATGGAAGAGTGCATGAGAGAGTGCATGGGATGGGAGCGCATGAGACAGTGCATGGGAGAGTGCATGGGAGAGTGCATGGGATGGGAGTGCATGGGAGAGTGCATGGAAGAGTGCATGGGAGTGCATGGGAGAGTGCATGGGAGTGCATGGGAGAGTGCATGGGAGAGTGCATGGGATAGTGCATGGGAGTGCATGGGAGTGCATGGGAGAGTGCATGGGAGAGTGCATGGGAGAGTGCATGGGACTGCATGGGAGAGTGCATGGGAGAGTGCTTGGGAGACTGCATGGGAGAGTGCATGGGAGTGCATGGGAGAGTGCATGGGAGAGTGCATGGGAGAGTGCATGGGAGAGTGCATGGGAGAGTGCATGGGAGTGCATGGGAGTGCATGGGAGAGTGCATGGGAGAGTGCATGGGAGAGTGCATGGGAGAGTGCATAGGAGAGTGCATGGGAATGCATGGGAGAGTGCATGGGAGAGTGCTTGGGAGACTGCATGGGAGAGTGCATGGGAGTGCATGGGAGAGTGCATGGGAGAGTGCATGGGAGAGTGCATGGGAGAGTGCATGGGAGAGTGCATGGGTGTGCATGGGAGTGCATGGGAGAGTGCATGGGAGAGTGCATGGGAGAGTGCATGGGAGAGTGCATAGGAGAGTGCATGGGAATGCATGGGAGAGTGCATGGGAGAGTGCATGGGAGAGTGCATGTGAGTGCATGGGAGACTGCATGGGAGAGTGCATGGGAGAGTGCATGGGAGAGTGCATGGGAGAGTGCATGGGATGGGAGTGCATGGGACAGTGCATGGGAGAGTGCATGGGAGAGTGCATGGGATGGGAGTGCATGGGAGAGTGCATGGAAGAGTGCATGGGAGTGCATGGGAGAGTGCATGGGAGTGCATGGGAGAGTGCATGGGAGAGTGCATGGGAGAGTGCATGGGAGAGTGCATGGGAGTGCATGGGAGAGTGCATGGGAGTGCATGGGAGAGTGCATGGGAGAGTGCATGGGAGAGTGCATGGGAGTGCATGGGAGAGTGCATGGGAGAGTGCATGGGAGAGTGCAAGGGAGAGTGCATGGGAGAGTGCATGGCAGAGTGCATGGTAGTGCATGGGAGAGTGCATGGGAGAGTGCATGGGAGTGCATGGGAGAGTGCATGGGAGAGTGCATGGGAGAGTGCATGGGAGAGTGCATAGGAGAGTGCATGGGAGTGCATGGGAGAGTGCATGGGAGAGTGCATGGGAGAGTGCATGGGAGTGCATGGGAGAGTGCATGGGATAGTGCATGGGAGTGCATGGGAGAGTGCATGGGAGAGTGCATGGGATAGTGCATGGGAGTGCATGGGAGTGCATGGGAGAGTGCATGGGAGAGTGCATGGGAGAGTGCATGGGACTGCATGGGAGAGTGCATGGGAGAGTGCTTGGGAGACTGCATGGGAGAGTGCATGGGAGTGCATGGGAGAGTGCATGGGAGAGTGCATGGGAGAGTGCATGGGAGAGTGCATGGGAGAGTGCATGGGAGTGCATGGGAAAGTGCATGGGAGAGTGCATGGGAGTGCATGGGAGTGCATGGGAGAGTGCATGGGAGAGTGCATGGGAGAGTGCATGGGAGTGCATGGGAGTGCATGGGAGAGTGCATGGGAGAGTGCATGGGAGAGTGCATGGGAGAGTGCATAGGAGAGTGCATGGGAATGCATGGGAGAGTGCATGGGAGAGTGCATGGGAGAGTGCATGTGAGTGCATGGGAGACTGCATGGGAGAGTGCATGGGAGAGTGCATGGGAGAGTGCATGGGAGAGTGCATGGGAGAGTGCATGGGAGTGCATGGGAGAGTGCATGGGAGTGCATGGGAGAGTGCATGGGAGAGTGCATGGGAGAGTGCATGGGAGTGCATGGGAGAGTGCATGGGAGAGTGCATGGGAGAGTGCATGGGAGAGTGCATGGGAGAGTGCATGGCAGAGTGCATGGGAGTGCATGGGAGAGTGCATGGGAGAGTGCATGGGAGTGCATGGGAGAGTGCATGGGAGAGTGCATGGGAGAGTGCATGGGAGAGTGCATAGGAGACTGCATGGGAGTGCATGGGAGAGTGCATGGGAGAGTGCATGGGAGAGTGCATGGGAGTGCATGGGAGAGTGCATGGGATAGTGCATGGGAGAGTGCATGGGAGAGTGCATGGGAGAGTGCATGGCAGAGTGCATGGGAGTGCATGGGAGAGAGCATGGGAGAGTGCATGGGAGTGCATGGGAGAGTGCATGGGAGAGTGCATGGGAGAGTGCATGGGAGAGTGCATAGGAGACTGCATGGGAGTGCATGGGAGAGTGCATGGGAGAGTGCATGGGAGAGTGCATGGGAGTGCATGGGAGAGTGCATGGGATAGTGCATGGGAGTGCATGGGAGAGTGCATGGGAGTGCATGGGAGAGTGCATGGGAGAGTGCATGGGAGAGTGCATGGGAGAGTGCATGGGACTGCATGGGAGAGTGCATGGAAGAGTGCATGAGAGAGTGCATGGGATGGGAGTGCATGAGACAGTGCATGGGAGAGTGCATGGGAGAGTGCATGGGATGGGAGTGCATGGGAGAGTGCATGGAAGAGTGCATGGGAGTGCATGGGAGAGTGCATGGGAGTGCATGGGAGAGTGCATGGGAGAGTGCATGGGATAGTGCATGGGAGTGCATGGGAGAGTGCATGGGAGAGTGCATGGGAGAGTGCATGGGAGTGCATGGGAGAGTGCATGGGAGAGTGCATGGGAGTGCATGGGAGAGTGCATGGGAGAGTGCATGGGAGAGTGCATGGGACTGCATGGGAGAGTGCATGGGAGAGTGCTTGGGAGACTGCATGGGAGAGTGCATGGGAGTGCATGGGAGAGTGCATGGGAGAGTGCATGGGAGAGTGCATGGGAGAGTGCATGGGAGAGTGCATGGGAGTGCATGGGAAAGTGCATGGGAGAGTGCATGGGAGTGCATGGGAGTGCATGGGAGAGTGCATGGGAGAGTGCATGGGAGAGTGCATGGGAGAGTGCATGGGAGAGTGCATGGGAGTGCATGGGAGAGTGCATGGGAGAGTGCATGGGAGTGCATGGGAGAGTGCATGGGAGAGTGCATGGGAGAGTGCATGGGAGAGTGCATAGGAGAGTGCATGGGAGTGCATGGGAGAGTGCATGGGAGAGTGCATGGGAGAATGCATGGGAGTGCATGGGAGAGTGCATGGGATAGTGCATGGGAGTGCATGGGAGAGTGCATGGGAGTGCATGGGAGAGTGCATGGGAGAGTGCATGGGAGAGTGCATGGGAGAGTGCATGGGAGAGTGCATGGGAGAGTGCATGGGACTGCATGGGAGAGTGCATGGAAGAGTGCATGGGAGTGCATGGGAGAGTGCATGGGAGTGCATGGGAGAGTGCATGGGAGAGTGCATGGGATAGTGCATGGGAGTGCATGGGAGAGTGCATGGGAGTGCATGGGAGAGTGCATGGGAGAGTGCATGGGAGAGTGCATGGGACTGCATGGGAGAGTGCATGGGAGAGTGCTTGGGAGACTGCATGGGAGAGTGCATGGGAGTGCATGGGAGAGTGCATGGGAGAGTGCATGGGAGAGTGCATGGGAGAGTGCATAGGAGAGTGCATGGGAGTGCATGGGAGAGTGCACGGGAGAGTGCATGGGAGAGTGCATGGGAGAGTGCATGGGAGTGCATGGGAAAGTGCATGGGAGAGTGCATGGGAGTGCATGGGAGTGCATGGGAGAGTGCATGGGAGAGTGCATGGGAGAGTGCATGGGAGTGCATGGGAGTGCATGGGAGAGTGCATGGGAGAGTGCATGCGAGTGCATGGGAGAGTGCATGGGAGAGTGCATGGTAGTGCATGGGAGAGTGCATGGGAGAGTGCATGGGAGAGTGCACGGGAGAGTGCATTGGAGAGTGCATGGGAGAGTGCATGGGAGAGTGCATGGGAGAGTGCATGGGAGAGTGAACAGGGGAGTACATGGCGTGTAAAGTGATCAAGAAAGCCAGCATTATGGTGAGAAGGCTGTCATCTTGTAAGTTATCACTATCTTTTTCTTTTTCTTTTTTGCCTGTTCCTTCGCGCTTCTTCATCTCAGTCTAGGTTGCGCCCTTGGTCCTAGAAAATTCTCATAAGGCTGTGACGTTTCAAGTTATTAGTTGTTTTTGCGTGTTTTGTTCATTCTTTTGTTAATCCTTCGCGCTTCTTCATCTCAGTCTTAAGTTGCGCCCTTGTTCCTAGAAATTCCTCATGTGTGAATGTCCTGGAGTCGTGGGTGTGTGCATGTATTGTTCACATGGCATGACATGGCATGGTGCATGGCGTGGCATGGTGCATGGCATGGGGAGTGGCATGTGTGATGTGATGGCACGGTGCACGGCATGTGTCATATCGGCATGGCATAGCATGGCATGGCATGGCACGGTATGTGTCATGGCATCGGCATGGCATGGCATGGCATGTGTTTGGATGGATGGATGGCGCCGTGGCACATCAGCAGAGCGAGGATGATGCGGAGGACGTGATGAACGAGGTGGCAGCATTGGAAACGGTGCGAGGGCATCCCCACATCGTGCAGCTTGTGGAGACAATAGAGGATGAACAGGTGAGTGCTTTGGGTGAGAGCATAGAGGAGGTGGACTTGGGCTCTGTGCTGAGAGACAGTAGAGGACGAGCAGGTGGGTGCTTTGGGTGAGGGTAGAGGAGGGGGAGATGGGTGCTGTGGTGGGAGACAGTAGAGGATGTGATGAATGAGGTGGCGGCATTGGAGACGGTGTGAGGGCACCCGCACATCGTGCAACTCGTAGAGACGATAGAGGACCAGCAGGTGGGTAGAGGGCGTGATGGCAGATGAGTTGTGATTGTGAGTCGGTGGCGGCATTGGCCACGGTGCGAGGGCACCCGCACATCGTGCAACTCGTGGAAACGATAGAGGACGAGCAGGTGGGTGGGTGCTAGATGGCAGTAGGGGGACAAGGAGGTGGGTGCTACTGGGTGGCGTAGAGGGCGTGATGATCGAGGTGGCAGCGCTGGACACGGTTCAAAGCCATCCTCACATCGTGCAGCTGGTGGAGACAATAGAGGATGAGGAGGTGAGTGCTTTGGGTGAGGGTAGAGGAGGGGGACAGTAAGGGAGGCGGAGGTGGGTGCTGGAAGACAGTAGAGGGCGTGATGAACGAAGTGGGTGCTTAGGATGAGAGTAGAGGACGAACAGGCGGGCACAAGGGTCAGGAGCTCACACATTTCTGTCCGTCCTCCCTGTCCCCCCAGGCCATCTACCTCATCCTCGACCTCTGTGAGGGCAGCACTCTGCAGCAAGTCGCCTAGAAGCAAGGGTAATGGGGCGCTGTGAAACGCCCTTTCATATCTCCGCTTCACCTCTTGTCCACCCCAGGCCATCTACCTCATCCTCAATCTCTGTGAGGGCGGCACACTGCAGCAGGCTGTTCGGAACGAGGGACCGCTGACCGAGCGGCGGGAGGCGGCGGTTTGTCAGGGAGTGGCGGCGGCGCTGCAGTGGTGCCACGGGAGTGGGGTGATGCACGGGGATGTGGAGCCGAACAGCATCCTCCTAGTCAGGCGGGGGGATGATTCTTATGTCACGATTGCTGACTTTGGCATCTCGCTCTTCTTCCAGGAAGGTGAGATCTGCTTGCGAGAACACCACCCTGAACCAAGAGTGCTGGAAAGGAAACCTGAACCCTGCACTCTAGGCGGGCCCCTTGTCAGGCACGGCGGCGATAGTCATGTCAAACTATATTGGTGTCAGGCACGGCGGCGATAGTGGCGACGAGAATTGCCAAAAGTATCACGTCAAGTCAAACTCACCTACTTGGTGACTTTTGAGTCGACTCAAAAGAATTGCCAAAAGTATCGCGAATCGCTCTTCTTCCACCAACGTGCGCTGCTTGCGAGAACAATACTCCAACAGATCATCCGAACCTTTTAACCCTGAACCCTAATGCTTGGAGAATAAACTTATGCTCTCGCCGCTCCCCTGCTTGTCTCCCTCCCCCGCTCTCCACCCCTCCCCCCTCCCAACCCTGCAGGCGTTCCTTGCAGGGAGACGGTGGGCTCAACAGCTTTCATAGCCCCGGAGATGCTGCAGCAGGCATACACCCAAGCAGTGGGCGCCTGGTAGCTGGCTGCGTGCTCTTTTTCCTTCCAGCCCAATCAAACCTCTCTTCTTCTCCCTGCTTCTCTCCCCCCCACGCCTGCAGGCACTTCCTGCAGGGAGACAGTGGGTGCGGCAGCCTTCAGAGCACCGGAGATGCTGCAGCACTCCTACTCCCACACGGTCGACGTCTGGTCCCTCACCTGTGTGCTCTTCTTCCTCGTCGCGGGGGTCGAACCCTTCCGAGGCGCCACCAAGGGGGAGACGTTCGAGCGAATCATGGAGTGCCACGTGGACAGGGCCATGCGGTTACCGCCGTGGCCAAGAGTGTCTCCCGGGGCGAAGGACCTGGTGCGGTGGCTGTTAACGAGGGACCCCCGTGATAGAATCACCCTTGAGGAGGTTTTATGTGAGTGAATGTTGAAACATGGGGTTCTGTATGTGAGTCGCTTTTGAGGGCTGTTAGCAGTGTCCCCTGGGGCTAAGGACCTGGTGCGCCTCAAAAGTTGTCCCCTGGGGCTAAGGACCTGGTGCGCCTCAAAAGTTGTCCCCTGGGGCTAAGGACCTGGTGCGCCTCAAAAGTTGTCCCCTGGGGCTAAGGACCTGGTGCGCCTCAAAAGTTGTCCCCTGGGGCTAAGGACCTGGTGCGCCTCAAAATTTGTCCCCTGGGGCTAAGGACCTGGTGCGCCTCAAAAGTTGTCCCCTGGGGCTAAGAACCTGGTGCGCCTCAAAAGTTGTCCCCTGGGGCTAAGGACCTGGTGCGCCTCAAAAGTTGTCCCCTGGGGCTAAGGACCTGGTGCGCCTCAAAAGTTGTCCCCTGGGGCTAAGGACCTGGTGCGGCGGCTGCTGACAAGGCCGGGAGAGAATCACCCTTGAGGAGGTTCTTTGTGAGTGTATGATGAAGCATGAGGCCCCGTGTGCGTGTATGTTTGTGAGTCACACGTTGAGAACTCTCAACAGTGTCTCTCCTGAGGGTGTGAAGGACCTCGTGCGACGGCTGCTGACGATGCAGGGTTGTTTTGAATTCTCTCAAAAGGACCCCCGGGAGGAAATTAACCTCTGTGAGTCACCCAATTGTTTCTTAGATTTCTCAAAAGCGGGAGATTGCTGCAGGGTTACGTGCCCTCCCCACCCCCTGATATCCCGTACCGTACCTGGTAGCTTTCTCTTGGTACAGTGGCACTGGCAGTCTTAGCAACCTCCCTCTGCCTGTGACCTTCTGCCCCCTCTCTACCTTGCCCCATCCGATTCCTTCCCACCTCCCTTGCTCTCCTTAGTGCTGTGTCACGTCTCTGCAGGCCACCCACGAGTCACCAGCAACTGATTCGCATACCAAATTGACACAGATAGCCATTGCCGTTGCATTGACCAAGCAATCTCCGTTGCCCAATCCCTCCCATGCCCCACTCCCTTGCTCTCGTTTGCGCTGTTTCACCTCTGCAGGCCACTCATGGATCACTGGCAACTAGACTCACATGCAACCCCAACACAGGATAGCGCATGCTGTATAGCTGTGAAAGGGTGGTATGGTGTGAGTGGTGACACAGTGTGTGGAACAAACTGTACCTCTTGTTGATTGTGTGTTCGGTTCGGAGTGAATTCAAAACAATCATCCTGTTGGCTCCAGTGTACACAAAGGTGTGTGGTTACTTAAGCGGAGTCGCACCATAGGGTCGGTGAAAATACCGTAGTGCTTCAAATGACTTGAATAATTGTAGAGTGGTACTGGCAACAGAAGAAGCACGAGATAATACCACGTTGGTTCGTGACCTAGCCACTCAGCACCAAACATCCAAAGCACCTATCCAATGTCAATCCCAACCATGTGCAAGATTCTCCCCAACCTCCCTTCAAACACTGAGCGCATTATTAGCAAGGCAAATAATGACCATGGGTTGGCCTCTCAACCACGCAAATGATATTGTTAGACAATCTAACACATCAACATCATTCAATGTTCGAAGAAGTTAACTTAAGGGAACACATTTATTACACCCTGTGCTCTACCCATCCCTGATGCAATAACCATATTTTTGGTCCAAATACCGTATGTTCCACAGCATCGCATGCAGCAATTACTCGTCGTCGGAATCAGCAAACTTGATGGAATGGCTTTCCTGGTCAATAATACCACCCCTGTAGCTGCCCCTCTTCTTCTTTGTCTTCTCATGGCGGAAACCCCTGCGGTAACCACATGTTACAGGTGCCGCGAATATGGGAACATCAAGAACAAGAAGCAGTGTGCATTATGACACAGATACATGCATTTCGTATTTTGGCGAAACAAGACAATTGAAAGCACGGCATTACACGACAATAGCCCTGTGATACAAGACAACAATGAGTAGAATACTGTTGTTTTTCACCTGCCATGTCTCTGCTGTTCTCACCTGCCCCTGACTTGCCCCAGCACCTCCTGCGCCTTGGCGCCCCATCCACTGCCCGCCCCGCTCTGATTGGCACAAGCACACGTGGCATGGGAGGGACACATGGCATGGGCATGAAGGATGGGAGGCAGCAAAGGCGGAGGAGCAAAGCGGGGTACGGGGAGGACACGTCGCAAATGGGAAGGACACGTGTCATGGGAGCGAATAGGCACATGCAAGAAAGCACCTAAAGAATGCAATTAGCTCATCTCAGCAGTCTCGTCTAATTTGCTTTGCTGCTCGCTGGAGAAGGACAGACAGACAGCATGTAATTAGCTCTCCTCAGCACGCCGTAATGTCATGGAACATCCAGGCGTGCTGAGTCCCACCCAGCCTCTCACCGTAGCCCAGTCCGAGTTAGCCGAGGGCCCTTGAATTGCACCTGAGCCAACACCCATGTCCCATCCGTCCATGCCCCCCCAACACCCATGCCACATCCCCCCATGTAGGGTGGTAACCCCCATGTTGCCCAGCCCCACTCACCTTGGCCCAGTACGAGTTATCCATGAGCCGGGGATCTTTGAATTGCACCTGAGGGGGGGAGCAGGTTGTAGGGGTGTTGGGCACAGGCGCGCTGGTTCGGGAAGAGGAGCAAAAGGAGTGATGAGTGCTTGATACAAGACAGGGTGGTGGAGTGCCAGTGAGGAGTGGTGCTAAGGAGTGCCTCTGGACTGGACTTAGCCCGAACAGCATGAAGAGTGCCAGTGAGGAGTGGTGGTGCTCTATTCGGATTCACTTGAAAGGACAAGGAAGCCTCTCACTCACCTCCTCCACCTTCACTCTCTGGAACGCTCTTGCAGCGCTGCCCGGCTTGCTGCCTGATCCCGGTGAGATGGCGTCAAAGGCCCTCTTGCTGCCTGTGAGCTGGGTAGGGGGTGTAGAGGGGGGAGTGGAAGCGGCATGGGAATGGAGCATGGGTGGGGAATGGGGTGGGGCACACAATCTGGGCATGGAGTGCGGTTCTTGCAGCGCTGCCCTGCTTGCTGCCTGATCCCGGGATACAGCATCAAAGCTCCTCTTGCTGCCTGCGAGCTGGGTGGGGGGTAGAGAGCGAGGAGTATAGGATGGGATTGCATGGGTAGGTATCGGGTGTCGACGGGAAGAGTGGAATGGTGAAGAGCTGGTGTCAAAGGCCCTCTTGCTCCCCGCGAGGTGAGTTTGACGTCAATGTACCATGCTATGAGACAATGGACCATGCTATGAGACAATGGACCATGCTATGAGACAATGTACCATGCTATGAGACAATGGACCATGCTATGAGACAATGTACCATGCTATGAGACAATGGACCATGCTATGAGACAATGGACCATGCTATGAGACAATGGACCATGCTATGAGACAATGGACCATGCTATGAGACAATGGACCATGCTATGAGACAATGGACCATGCTATGAGACAATGGACCATGCTATGAGACAATGGACCATGCTATGAGACAATGGACCATGCTATGAGACAATGGACCATGCTATGAGACAATGGACCATGCTATGAGACAATGGACCATGCTATGAGACAATGTACCATGCTATGAGACAATGGACCATGCTATGAGACAATGTACCATGCTATGAGACAATGGACCATGCTATGAGACAATGGACCATGCTATGAGACAATGGACCATGCTATGAGACAATGGACCATGCTATGAGACAATGTACCATGCTATGAGACAATGGACCATGCTATGAGACAATGGACCATGCTATGAGACAATGGACCATGCTATGAGACAATGGACCATGCTATGAGACAATGGACCATGCTATGAGACAATGGACCATGCTATGAGACAATGGACCATGCTATGAGACAATGGACCATGCTATGAGACAATGTACCATGCTATGAGACAATGGACCATGCTATGAGACAATGGACCATGCTATGAGACAATGGACCATGCTATGAGACAATGGACCATGCTATGAGACAATGGACCATGCTATGAGACAATGTACCATGCTATGAGACAATGGACCATGCTATGAGACAATGGACCATGCTATGAGACAATGGACCATGCTATGAGACAATGGACCATGCTATGAGACAATGGACCATGCTATGAGACAATGTACCATGCTATGAGACAATGTACCATGCTATGAGACAATGTACCATGCTATGAGACAATGTACCATGCTATGAGACAATGTACCATGCTATGAGACAATGTACCATGCTATGAGACATCTCAAAACTTGTGGACCATGCTAGAGTATGAGACGTCATCAAGCAGGTCTTGAACAGCAAGAGGACAACAGGCAGCAGGAGAGCTCTGAGGGTCACATGTGCACCATCAATGTTCCATGCTTGAATAAGTCGTGTTTTGAGTCGACTCAAAACACGACTCATAACAGGCAGCAGGAGAGCTCTCATCTCAGGGTCATATGTGCACCATCAATGTTCCATGCTTAAGTATGAGACGTCATCAAGCAGGAAAGCTCTCTCTCAGAACGCACGCTTGCTACATCTACCACTGCACATGTGACCCTGATAAAAGCCAACTACACGAGATATTCCAAGCACTGCCGTCCACCCAGTACCTTGCCAGGCGTCGCCTGCCATACAATCTGCTGCTGCTGCTCCTCCTGCTGTTTCTGCTGCTCCTTCTGCTGCTCCTTCTGCTGCTGCTGTCCCCCCTTCTTCTCGGTCTCCTTCACATTTAACTTCTTCGCGTTTTCTTCCTCCTCCTCGCTCTCGTCATCTCCACTACTCTCTTCCTCACTGCTTTCCTCTTCTTTCACGACTTTCTTTTCCTCCTTGCTCTCCTGCTCCTCATCACTACTCTCCTCTTCCTTTTTCGCTACTTTCGTCTCTTCCTCTTCCTCCTCCTCGCTCTCCTCCTCCTCCTCCTCCTCTTCCTCCTCATCACTGCTCTCCTCTTTTTTCACTACTTTCTTCTCTTCTTCCTCCTCCTCACTCTCTTCCTCCTCCTCACTCTCCTCCTCCTCCTCACTCTCCTCCTCTTCCTCCACCTCCTCCTTATCACTACTCTCCTCCTCCTCACTGCTCTCCTCCTTTTTCACTAATTTCTTCTCTTCCTCTTCCTCCTCCTCACTCTCCTCCTCCTCCTCTTCCTCCTCATCACTACTCTCCTCCTCCTCACTGCTCTCCTTCGCTGCTACCTCCTTAACAACTTTCGTCTCTTTCTCTTCCTCCTCCTCGCTCTCCTCCTCCTCCTCCTCCTCCTCTTCCTCCTCATCACTGCTCTCCTCCTCACTGCTCTCCTCTTTTTTCACTACTTTCTTCTCTTCTTCCTCCTCCTCACTCTCTTCCTCCTCCTCACTCTCCTCCTCACTCTCCTCCTCTTCCTCCACCTCCTCCTTATCACTACTCTCCTCCTCCTCACTGCTCTCCTCCTTTTTCACTAATTTCTTCTCTTCCTCTTCCTCCTCCTCTTCCTCCTCATCACTACTCTCCTCCTCCTCACTGCTCTCCTTCGCTGCTACCTCCTTAACAACTTTCGTCTCTTTCTCTTCCTCCTCCTCGCTCTCCTCCTCCTCCTCCTCCTCTTCCTCCTCATCACTGCTCTCCTCCTCACTGCTCTCCTCTTTTTTCACTACTTTCTTCTCTTCTTCCTCCTCCTCACTCTCTTCCTCCTCCTCACTCTCCTCCTCCTCCTCACTCTCCTCCTCTTCCTCCACCTCCTCCTTATCACTACTCTCCTCCTCCTCACTGCTCTCCTCCTTTTTCACTAATTTCTTCTCTTCCTCTTCCTCCTCCTCACTCTCCTCCTCCTCCTCTTCCTCCTCGTCACTACTCTCCTCCTCCTCACTGCTCTCCTTCGCTGCTACCTCCCTAACAACTTTCTTCTCTTCCTCTTCCTCCTCCTCACTCTCTTCCTCCTCCTCACTCTCCTTCTCCTCATCACTACTCTCCTCCTCCTCACTGGTCTCCTCCTTTTTCACTAATTTCTTCTTTTCCTCTTCCTCCTCCTCACTCTCCTCCTCCTCATCACTACTCTCTTCCTCCTCCTCATCACTACTCTCCTCCTCCTCCTCATTGCGCTCCTCCTTCGCTGCGACCTCCTTTACAGCTTTCTTATCTTCTTCTTCCTCCACTTCCTTCTCTTCACTCTCTTCCTCCTCTTCCTCCTCCTCCTCCTCCTCCTCCTCCTCCTCCTCCTCCTCCTCCTCCTCCTCCTCCTCCTCCTCCTCCTCCTCCTCCTCCTCCTCCTCACTCTCCTCCTCACTCTCCTCCTCACTCTCTTCCGCACTCTCTTCCTCACTCTCCTCCTCACTCTTTTCCTCACTCGCCTCCTCCATCTCCTCATCACTAATTTCCTCCTTCACCTCCTCTTTGCCCTTCTTCCCCTTCTTGCCGGTCTTCTCTCCCTCTTTCCCCTTCTCCTTCTTCTTCCCCTTCTCCCCCTCCGTCGCTCCCTTCTTCTCCGCTTTCGCGGCTTTAATCTTCTTTTTCACTACCACTTGCTTTGCCTCCTTCAACTCCCGCTTCTCCCTCTTGTTACCCTTCATCTCTTCCGTCGTCTCTCTTTTTTCTGTCCTTTTTGTTACTTCCGTCGTCTCCTCACCCTTTTTCCCCTTCTTAACTTCTTTCGTCTCCTTCTTTTCTTTCTTCTCTACAATCTCCGCGGTCTCCGTCCGCTTCTTTCCCTTCTTCTCCTTCTTCGCCTTGACCTCCTTCGCAGCAATCTTCGCCTCCTCCGCAACCTTGCCCTTCTTCACCTTCAGCTGCACTTGGCGCGGGACAGCCAAGAGAGATAAACTCTCCTTATTCACATCTTTTTTAGACTTCTTGGTCTTCTCCACCCCATCGGCCGTCGCCTCCTTTCTCTTCTTGCCCACCTTCTCAGCAGTCGCTTTAACCCGCGCCATTAGAGACCTGCTTCCTACGCTTAGTGGATCCCCGAAATAGCCGGCTAACAGATAATGCAAGCAGAATCAATAGGGACGAAGGCAGGAAAACGAGCAAAAAAACGGGTTTTCTGGTGCCGGGGTTTCGGGGTTTGTTGGAGCAAAAACTGATCACCCAGGACGGGTCACGGGATGGAATGGGACAGGACAGGCAAGAGGGTGGCACTGTACCGAGGGGAAGTCCCAAACCAGCATGTTCGGAAGGAAAAGCGCCGAGATTCGCCCCCAAGGCGAGCCTTGGCAAGTTTGGGAGAGAGGTTAGGGCGGGTCACGTTTAAATGAACCAGACACGTCTAATGCGGTTCGGTGTTTTCGAGAGGGGTTGAAAACGATTCTGAGTATTCTACCGTAGCTAACTGTATTCTGAGAGAGGTGTTTCCACCGTAGCTAACCGTATTCTATCGCGTTTTGACATACTTGACATACATGACATCCCAAAAAAATGGGCTTTTGAAAGCTGCGGGAAAGCAACTTTGCGGTAGCTCTGTGGTTCGTTTTGAGCGGCCTACCTTGGGGTTGCTGGCAAGGTTACATTGAAGCTGCTGTTGGACTCACGATGCAACAAGGAAAAAATCACGACGAATCTGAGCCGCACATCTCGAAATAAATGAAGCTACTTTAGCGTGGTTTCGCTTGTACAGAACATTAAATTTGAATCTGGACCGCACATCGCATAAACCTCGAAGCTACTCTAATGTAGCTATGAACATGAGGAAAACTATCTATGACGCGTGTCTTGAGCCAGTTCGCGGTTGACTGATCGTACAAAAAATCGCAGGCCAGTCGGATTGGCTCACGATTTTGTTTCTCAGTTACGAAATCGGTTACGACTCGGTACAGTGATTTAAAAAATTGCCTGTACAATCATCCTGCCAGCAATAACATGGTAACCTGGTCAGGTTACCATGTCCATTGTGTGAAATAACATATGTGTATAACATTGTGAGCACAAATGCAGCGAGTAATAACATGGTAACAGGTTCCAGATTTTCAACAGCATTGTTGATACATTTTCACGGTTCTAATATGCTATACATACAGTTCTACTTTTGAACATTATAATTGTTCATATTCCATTGACCATGTAACCTCCAATGCTGTATTGTCGTTATTAGTGCTATTTATTAGTAACAGACAAATCAGGCAAGAAACAGGCAGTCACAAACTACAGATTCACACTAACTCTAGAAGCAATAAAACTATTAACAATCACCGTGTCACTATGATAAAATCTATGACAGTCACCAGGGTTGAATCTGTCGGATTTCCTGCACAATAGAGTACCATACGATAATAAAGGTGTTTGCATTGAAATTTTAGTTACTTACAGGTTCGACCATTCCGCCAGAGTTTTCACGGCCAATGACTACATGGGGGAAAACGACCCCACGCTTAATAATTCGACCATTCCGCGGTTGTTTTGCACATAAGCGACCTGCAAACAACATCGAAAGAAAACAAACAAACAGAAAGTCGATGGAATTTTTGAACGGACTATAAGTGGCTAGGGCGAACAAGTCGCTACCGTACCAGAGACAAGAGAAGGCGCACCAAAGGCATAGTAGCTGAGTGTGCAAGCAAGGCCTTCCATCAGGTTCGCGATCCACCTACGCAGAAGCAAAATCAAAACGTGGTTAACGTGTGGGAACGGGGTGACAATGAAGCGACAATCGTGTGCAAATTGGCGATACATGGTAGACATAGACATGCATTAGACAGAAGCATTGAAAAATAACATAAGAGAAAAACGACACACGTAAAGTCGAAAACACGCTGAAGGAAGATGAGTAGCACCTGAGAGAAGTAGGGAATACGGGTGAGCTGAGAGAGTACGGGTGAGCTGAGAGAGTACTCAGAAGAAACGAGGAAAATGAATGACTAAGTGAAAGTTGGGTACAAAAAGCAAACCCTAGAAAACTGTACCCCATATGTGCCACCCCACTATAGCCTACAGTAGCTATGTCATATAAATCTGACACACCCCCATAGGCAAAGTGGGGGAGAACAAGGGGTCACAGGACCAGTCAAGCAAAGCAAAACAAGCTCAGGGTGGATCACAAAGTCACCACACATTCCGAGCACAAGTTCAAGGCCACAAGGCCAGTTCACATGCAGGATTACATATATATATAAGGCTAGACAAGCAAGAGCAGGAGTATATATATATATATATATGCATCAGTATAAACAAGGTCAAGGGGTGAGCAAGTGAGGCAAGGTGGGCACAAGACCCAGCTGAGTACAGAAGCGCTGATGATCACAAGGCGCAAGTGCCTTGGTGAAGATATCAGCAGTGTTGGCCTGAGAGGCCACGTACGCAAGCCGCAGCTGACCACGCTGCTGTAGCTCACGAGCAAGGAAGTAGCGGAGAGCAATGTGCTTCGTTCTGTGCTCCAGTCTCTGCTCTCGACACAAGGCCAGCATGGCCTTGTTGTCTACGTACAGCACTGGAGGAGAACGAGGCGGCTCTCCGAGGTCAGTGAGCAGGTAGGTGAGCCAGCGAAGCTCCTGTGCAGCCATGGCCCCGGCGTAGATCTCAGCCTCACAACTGGAGCCGAGAACAGAAGACGAGCGGGTAGCCCGCCACGAAACAGAGCCGGAACCAAGGCTGAAGGTGTAACCCTGTGACGACCGCTGAGTAGCCTGGTCGTCAGCCCAAGAAGCGTCTGCGTGCCCAGTGAGGACCACTGGACTCTGCCCTCCAAGCACAAGCCCCATGCCCGACGTACTGCACAAGTAACGCAACACCCTCTTCGCTGCAGCCATGTGCTCCGGTCTGTGTCTCCCAGGAGCAACATAGCGTGCGAGAATGCTAAGAGGGTATGCGAGGTCAGGTCGTGTGCAGGTCATCAGGTACATGAGGCAGCCAACAAGCTCTGGGTACGGGCCACTCGACTCTACGGACTCATCCGAAGGCAGAGCTGAGAGCGAGTGGCGAGTAGGCAGAGGAGTGGCCTGAGGCGAGGAGTACGTGAAGCCGAAGCGCTGAAGGACCTGCTGCACCATGTGTGACTGAGTCAGGGTAATGGTGCGGCGTGCTCTGTCCCGGGTGATCTGCAAGCCAAGGTAGCTGCGCAGTTCACCCAGGTCTGTGCACGTGTGTCTCTTCTGCAGCTCGGACTTCACGTGGGCGAGTCCAGCAGTGTCAGCTGTGGCAAAGACCAAGTCGTCGACGTACACGAGGATGTAGAACGGCGGCAAAGAAGTGTCGGTGCGCAGAAACAGCGACGGGTCGGCAGTAGAGGGAGCAAACCCAAGAGCCGCAAGTGTAGTCCTCAGTGTGTCGTGCCACTCACGCGGTGCCTGGCGGAGACCGTAGACTGGCCGCCGGAGGCTCCACTGGGTGCCAGGAGGAAAAGACCCAGTGAAGCCAGGTGGGCGACGCAGCCAGATCTCCTCGTGCAGGCTGCCCTGCAAGAAAGCAGTGCTGAAGTCAAGAGAGTGCAGCTCGTAGTCGCGGTGAGCAGCTATGTGCAGCAGTACCCGAAGAGTGGTCATCTTCGGGGTGGGAGAGAAGGTCTGAAAGTAGTCAATTCCCTGCCGCTGACTGAAGCCACGAGCCACGTAACGCGCCTTGAAGACAGGCGGAGAACCCGGCGGCCGCTTCACACTGAAAATCCACATGCCACTGACGATGTTCGCCCCAGGCGGGGGAACCTCGTCAACGTAGGTACCTGTGGACTTCCAAGAAGCCATCTCTGTGTCCATAGCTGCCTGCCACTGAGAGGAGTAGGGACCCTCTATCGCCTCCGCGTAAGAGCGCGGAGTCGGGATGTCAAGTGCATCCGGGTCTCCCTCAGGGGTAAGCAGTACGGACACGAGATGAGGTGAAGCAGCAGCCAAACACTGGAACTCCTCCTGCCTGTCCTCAAGGACGTCCGTGCCAAGGGCACACTCACCCCCGATGGACGGAGGACAGACAGACTCAGACTCAGCGACAAGACAAGCAGCGTAGTCTAGACGACAGCGAGCAGCAAAGTCGACGAGCTCAGCAACTAGGGCAGACGCAGCAGTGGACGCAAAGGAAGGGTCAGTGACGACAGTAGCAAGGAGACGCGTGACAGTAGGACTGGCAGCACGAAGAGAGTCCGACTCTGGGTCGGGAAGAGCAGGAAGAGAGGACTCAGGAGGAGAAGGCAAAGGGGCACGCAGAGGAGCAGTGGACGGACGCAGAGACATCCGGTGCGTGCCAGGGACAGGAGGAGGACGCTGACGCGAACCACGACCACTAGCGCGAGCAGTACGGACAGGCGACGCAGGACGCGACGCAGGCTCACGACGCTCAGCAAGACCTCCAGTAGGACCAGTGTAGGGAGAAGGAGCGGGCAGTGGGGAGGCCGGCTGTAACTGTAACTGTGACAGGACAGGCTGTGGACTCTCTAAGGGAGGAGGAGGGCCAGTAGAAGGCGGGAGACCAAGAACCTGCTGAAGGAGCGGAACGAAGTACGGCCGAGGCCGCGCGGCGACTCCAGACACAGCAGGGACAGCACCAGTACCCCAAGCGGCAGCACCAGCGCCAGCAGCAACTCCAGCTCCAGTACCTCCAGCAGCACCAGTAGCACCCCCAGCAGGCCCGCCTCCAGGACCGACAGCAGTAGCCTCAGCGTCAACACCCTCAGCAGCTCCAGCTCCAGTCGTACCCGCAGGCCCAGCAGCTCCAGTACTCCCAGTACGAGCACCTCCGGGACCCGCGGCACCAGCACCCTCAGTAGCCGAAGAACCTCCAGCTCCAGCAGCACGCCTCCAGCGCCGGGCAAACCACTCGCGCAGCTCCTGTGGAGAGAGTGGCTCCCGCCGAGACGAAGCACCCGGAGAACCTCCAGGCTCAGCACCGCCAGACGCCACACAAGCAGGCCCAGCTCCCTCAGGCTCCACACCCCCAGGCCCAGCACCTCCAGGCGTAGCACCCTCAGGCTCAGCACCCCCAGGCTCAGCACCCCCAGGCTCAGCACCTCCAGTAGTAGCACCTCCAGGCTCAGCACCCCCAGGCTCAGCACCCCCAGTAGTAGCACCCTCAGGCTCAGCACCCCCAGGCGTAGCACCCACACGCTCAGCACCCCCAGAGTCAGCACCCCCAGGCTCAGCACCCTCAGCAGCACCAGAGTCACCAGTAACCTCGACAGGCTCGACTGCGTCTACCTGGGACACACCTGAAGGGGCAGGACCCTGAGGGGGGAGGGGCTCTACCGGGGGGGGACCTGGCACAAGGAAGAGCGGTGGTGGGGGGAGGGACGGAGTGCGGTAGGGGAAGAGGCGGTAGTAGGGGACCGACTCGTCAAACGTGACGTCCTGGGAGGACAGAACACGGCGAGAGGTGGGGTGGTAGAACTGCCACCCTGGCGCGTCAGGGGGGAAGCCAAGGAAGACGCAAGGAGCAGCACGAGGGGACAGCTTGTCCGCAGACAAGTCGCGGACAAACGCCCGAGATCCCAAGACACGGAACGCAGACGCATCGCCAACCTTCCCCGTCCACAACAAAGCAGGGGAGGTCTCCGGTCTGGAGACCCTAGGGTGAAGGTTGATCTGATGCGCCGCGTACCGAACCGCAAACGGCCACAGAAAATGGGGGGCAGCCGCATGCATCATGGACGTACGGGCGACGTCCATGACCATGCCAATGCGGCGCTCAGCAATCCCATTTTGCTGTGGAGAGTCCGGAAGCGTGAAGGTCTGGCGGATCGCAGAAGGCCAGAGGAGAACTCTCCACCTCTGTCAGAGTGCAGACGCAGAACAGGAAAGTCCGAACCGAAGCTCTGCCTGAGCTGGAGACGAGCTGCGCGGATCCAGTCGATCAACACCTCAGTGACATCACCCTTGCTGCGCAAGGGGAAGACTGTGGTGTAACGCGAGTAGTCGTCAACCACCAGCAGGAAGTAGCGCTCGTGACCCTGTCCACGGACGCGGGCCGGGCCCCACACGTCCATGTGAAGCGTCTGCAGCGGGGCCTCTGTCGGAGGAAACTGGGAGGAGTGAGGGGCAGCCCGCTGCCGCCCCTCGACACAGGGGACGCAGGTAGGGCCAGGCCCCGGAGGAAGGGGAGGGAGGGAGCGGGGAAGACCAGAGACAAGGACACGGGAGGCCATGCCTCGGAGACGAAGAAGGGAGGGGTGACCAAGGCGGTGGTGCCAGAGGAGAGTCTCGTGAGACAGGAGGCGACACGAACAGGGGGCAGACTCAGGACCAGACCTGGACGCTGCAGCAAACACCTGACCTGACGCAGCTACCTGACCAGACGCAGTGTCTGGAGGAGACGCAGTGGTCAGGGTGTACAGGCTCGACCCCGGCCGACGGGTAAACGTGGCCAGGTGTCGGCCAGTCCGAGCGTCCGTGCAGTGGGTCACCCGCTGACTCCCAGGAGTGAACTGGTGAACCCCCGCATCCTGTAGGTCAGCACCACTCACCAAGTTCGTAGAGAACGAGGGGAGGTAAAGACCAGACAGGGTGCCAGAGGGGGCCGCCGGACACGGGAGGACAGTGGAGAAGTGAGCAAGGACAGGACCCCCAGAGGGGTCTGCCAGAGAGACCGCAACTGGCCGGCCAAGCGGCGTGAGTGTGGTGCGGTCTCGAAAGAAGGAGCGAGAAGCCCCCGAGTCAAGGGTAAAGGTGTGGGAGGCCGAAGCCGACGCAGAACCTGAGAGAGCAGACTCACCAGTACCTGAGGGAGCAGACGCACCTAGAGCAGCAGCCTCGCTAGCACCTAGAGCAGCAGCCTCACCAGGACCTAGAGCAGCAGTCTCAATGCCCGGGTCGGGCGGAAAACACCGGTAACAGTCACCCTCATCACTAATAGTCACAGTATACATGGCAGCAAGAATAGCATCAAAGTCAAGGTCAAAGACAGCCACACCCGCCCTAGACAGCTCACCCCAGCGGGGGATCTCAGTGGCCTCAGGGAACTGGTGACGCCAAGCGTCCGTCAGGCGGCCAAAGCAGCGCTGGGTGGAGTGCGCACCCCCGCACTGCTCACCCGCGCGGTCGCCGGTGCGGAGGACGTAGGTGCACGGACCAGTACCCCCACCCCTCTGGCGTGCAGCGTACCACTCACGGAGCTGCTGAGGGGAGGGGATGTCACGAGTGCGCTGCTGCTGCTGCTGCTGCTGCTGCTGCTGGCGCTGACCACCACCGGAGCCGACTCTCTGCGCAGCGCCACCCCGACCAGCTCCACCTCCTCCGCCGCCTCCTCCTCCACCGCCGCCACCTCCGCTCCCACCGCCACCGCCGCCGCCGCCTCCGCCTCCACTGCCACCACCGACACCTCCACCCCCGCCACCACCCCCACCGCCACCCCCACCCCCTCCACCGCCTCCACCGCCGCCTCCACCGCCCCCGCTAGCTCCTCCAGTGCCCCTGCCCCCCTTGCCCTTGCCAGGGCGGCGTCTCCCGCTAGGGGTAGACGCCGCACCGACCGACTCAAGCCCAACGAGGTCGGCCGCAGCAGCAGAGGCAACAGAGGGCAAAAGGGGGGAGGGGGAACACCCCTCAAAGATGGGGGTGCGAGGGTCACCACGAGAGGCTCCTACAGCTACTATGCTCTTCTCTGCTGCTAGGAGGGACTTCTCGAGGAGGTCAACGGTGAGAGTGGTGGGGCAAACAGAGAGGAAGTGGTCCCTGACTACGCGAAGGGAGTCAGGGAGCCGGGTGACTATGTAGTAGAGGGTGATGTACATGGGGGGGGGGTTCTTGGCGCAGAACTCTGCAGGAAGCGCAGCGCGGTAGCGAGTGTCACTAGTGCGGAGGTGCGTAATGAGGTCAGCGACTGTGGGAAAGGCAGCAAGGTCAGGGAAGAGGTACGGTAGCATGAGGCGGCTAAGTGCAGCAGTGGCAGGGGAGGAGTAGCGCGCAACTACAGCGTCGTACAAGGTCTGAGCACTCTTGTACTGGCTAAAGTGCGCACGCTCAGAGGTAGGTAGGTGGCGACGCACAGCAAGACGTGCAGCAGCATCGCGCGTGGCCCACTGGGAGCGAACAGTGGCGTCAGCAGCAGCAGCGGGGGCAGGAGAGGCACCAGAAGTGAGGTCAAAGAGGGAGAGGCCGTCTGCCCTGTCGCACTGTAAGAAAAGCTGCAGGTCATCTATCCAGACGTCAAAGTCAATGGCCCGACCCTCAGCGTCAAAAGCGAGGACACTAGGGGTAGCCATGACAGCAGTAGACTAGCAGCGCAAACAGTAGGGTGAGGGCAGTGCTGTGAAAGGGGCGCTGCTCTTACCGGACAGGGCGGCTCGGGTGGCTCGGCTGTAGGGCGGCTCGGCGGCTCGGTTGCTGGGCGGCTCGGCGGCTCGGCTGCTGGGCGGCTCGGCGGCTCGGCTGCTGGGCGGCTCGGCGGCTCGGCTGCTGGGCGGCTCGGCTGCTGGGCGGCTCGGCTGCTGGGCGGCTCGGCTGCTGGGCGGCTCGGCTGCTGGGCTGCTCGGCGGCTGGGCGGCTTGGTTGCTGGGCGGCTCCTCGGGGCCGCTGAGAGGGCGGCGTCCGGGGCCGCTGGGAGGAGGCGATGGGGCCGCTGAGAGGAGGCGGCGGGGCCGCAAAGGTAGGTGGCGGGGCCGCAGGTAGGTGGCGGGGCCGCTAGTAGGTGGCGGGGCCGCATGTAGGTGGCGGGGCCGCTGGTAGATGGCGGGGCCGCACAGGCAAGTGGCGGGGCCGCGGAGGTAGGTGGCGGGGCCACACAGGTAGGTGGCGGGGCCGCGGAGGTAGGTGGCGGGGCCGCACAGTGAGGTGGCGGGGCCGCGAAGGTAGGTGGCGGGGCCGCACAGGTAGGTGGCGGGGCCGCGGAGGTAGGTGGCGGGGCCGCACAGGTAGGTGGCGGGGCCGCGAAGGTAGGTGGCGGGGCCGCACAGGTAGGTGGCGGGGCCGCGGAGGTAGGTGGCGGGGCCGAAAGGGCGGCGCGACTCGGGCCGGAGCAAAACGCGCTCCGGGCAGGAAAAAAAAAAAAAAAAATCGTGGTGGTGGGCCCTAGGAATCGTTCCCACTAGGAAACCTGCTCGATACCATGAGAAGAAACGAGGAAAATGAATGACTAAGTGAAAGTTGGGTACAAAAAGCAAACCCTAGAAAACTGTACCCCATATGTGCCACCCCACTATAGCCTACAGTAGCTATGTCATATAAATCTGACAAGTACGGGTGAGCTGAGAGAGTACAGGTGAGCTGAGAGACGAGGGGAGACACATCCTAAGAGCAGAGCAGTAACAACTATCGAAGAGCAGGCATGCGTATGCGAAAGAGCAGAGGAATGGAAAAATCCTACGGCTTTGACTACGGACGGAGAAATGAGGGAGGGAGGGAGGGAGGGAGAGGGGGAGGGAGGACGAAGTCGAGTTGGTATCTCGGGCATGTCAACCAAAAAGTCGGCAAAATAAAAAAAGAAACAGAAACTTCATCCAAGAAACATTGAGTCTCGAAAGTGGCATGTCACATTCCAAAACTGTAGTGAACGGTCAAACGAAATTTTGCACACAACCACCGAAGCCACTAGCGCATCACGTGGAACACTTGGATGAGTGACTTGTATTGGTGAAGCTGCCACCAACGCATCAAGGGAACCAGTTGGATGAGGGCGTTTTGATGAAGCGACCAGAGTAACCTCGCGTGGCAAGAAATGTGCTGGCGCACATGACACAGACGAAATTTATTCGCTGGAAAAAAAATTGGTGGAATCATGCTAAATTCCACCTGTGCGTTGGCAAAGTCGGTGCAGTACAACGTACCTGGCACGCCGTGTTTTTTGCGTGGACAAACGCCAGCTCGACAGATGTGACAGCATTGCTGTTGCGTCGCACAGATCAAACGACCAGACCACATTCTACACATGTTTTAAACAAATCCCACCTTTTTACAAATCTCTTTCGTTCAATGTCCAAAATCTGTTATCGAACAAAACATCACAAATAGTCAGCAATATATTCGATTTTCAACACCAAGCAGCTAACAGTCCAATTAGTGTGGGGTTCATGTGTATTTGTGTCTATGTTATCAACAAAATGTTCCTTCAAAAACCAATATAGGCATTTATCCTATAGTTCCAGCAGCATTAAAGATATGAATTTCATTTAAGTACATATGTTAAACTTATAGAAAACTAGTATAACTCTGAACATATATGTGCAAGGATAGGCATGTGCTACACGAGGAGCTGTATCGAAGTTTGTTTGATGTTTTGAACAAGGGTTTTATGAGCATTTAAGCAATTAATCTTTCCAAGCATGTTGAACAGATTTGGTGTCATTCGCAACATCTGAAATGAAGATATGTTGTTTCAAACAAATATGCAATGATAGGCCTTCGCGATTTGAGGTGCCGTATCGATATCTGTTTGTTATCATTGAAGAATTGTATATATTCCCAGCATGTTGAACATATTTGATGCCATTCGCTGCACTTGGTAGGAAGATCTGGTGTTTCAAACAATCACGCGGGAAACAAACGTACAAGGATAGACCAACGCGACACGTGGTGCCGTATGGACGCCTCTTTGTTTTTCTAAGCAAGGTTTCTTGTGATAATTAAGAGCATTTAGTATTTTACAAGAATGCACAAGTTTGATGTCTTTCGCAGCAACAGGTAGGAAGATATGCTATGTCAAATAGTTGTGCAAGGAAAATCATGCAAGGACAGGCATGTGCGACACGTGGTGCCAAATTAACATCAGTTTGTCATTTTAAGCATGGTTTCTTGTGACCATTCAAAAGTCAAATAGATTACAAGCACGCTGGACAAATTTGGTATTATTCGCAGCAGTATGTAGGACGATATCTTGTGTCATGCAATAGTGCAGTAAACGCCATGCAATGATAGGCCAGTGCAACACGTGGTGTCGTTTTGACCTCTATTTGTGATTTCAAACAAGATTTCTCTTAAATTTTCATATATGTACCGCATTCCAAGCGTGCTGGACAGATTTGGTGCCATTCGCAGCATTTGATATGAAGATATGGTGTTTCAAACAACAATGCATGAAACGCTATGATAGGCCTTTGCGACACGTGGTGCCGTTTCGACGTCTGTTTGTAATTTCTAACAAGATTTATCTTGATCATTTCTACGTTTACCATAATTCAAGCATGCTGGACAGATTTGGTACCATTTGCAGCATATGATAGGAAGATATGGTGTCTCAAACAACTGAGCAATGAAAACCATGCAAAGATAGGTCTGTGCGACACGTGGTGTCGTTTCAACGTCTGTTTGTTATTTCAATCAAGATTTCTTATGGTCATTCGTACATTTATTATATTCCAAGCATGCCAGACAGATTTGGTGCCATTTGCAGCATCCGGTAGGAAGATACGGTGTCTCAAATAAGTGAACAGGGAATACTATGCAATGATAGGCCTGTGCGACACGTGGTGCTGAATGGACGTCCGTTTTGTTATTTCAAACAAACTTTATCGTGATCATTCATATATTTACTATATTTCAAGCATGCTGGTCACATTTGGTGCCATTCGCATCATATGATAGGAAGATATGATGTTTCAAACAAATTTGGAGAGAAAACTGTGCAAAGATAGACCTGTGTGGCACGTGGTGCAGAATGGACATCCGTTTGTTGTTTTAAACATGGTTTCTTGCTATGATTTAAACATCTAGTAGATTACAAGAATGCTGGACAAGTTTGGTGTCATTCGCAACAGCACGTAGGCTGTTATGCTGTGTCAAACAAATGTGGAGAGAAAGCTGCGCAAGGATAGGTCCGTGCGACGCATGGTGCAGAATGGACATCCGTTTGTTGATTTAAACATGGTTTCTTGCTATGATTTAAACATCTAATAGATTACAAGAATGCTGGACAAGTTTGGTGTCATTCGCAGCAGCACGTAGGCTGTTATGCCGTGTCAAACAAATGTGGAGAGAAAGCTGTGCAACGATAGGCCTGAACGACACGTTGTGCAGAATGGACATCCCTTTGTTGTTTCAAACATGGTTTCTTGCAATGATTCAAACATCTAATAGATTACAAGCATGCTGGACGAGTTTGGTGTCATTCGCAGCAACACGCAGGCAGTTATGCTATGTTAAACAAATGTGGAGTATGTCAAACATTATATATGTTGTAGTTGTTTAGGCTACAGTGGGTTAGCCTTTAGGGGGTACACAATTCTAGGGTTAGGTACTTGTACTCATTTCTCTTCTAGTTCAATCATCTTCATTCTCTCACATGGTATCAGAGCTTGGTTCCCTCGAGGGAACGTTTCCTAGGGCCCACCGAATTTCGAATTTTTTTTTTCCTGCCCGAGTCGCGCCCCGTGTTACTACTCTCTAGTCGCGTCCCCTGCCCTTAGCGGCCCGTCGCGCCCTCTTAAGGTCCCGTCGCGACCCCTCTCACGGCCCCTCGCGGCCCCTTTCGCGGCCCCTCGCGGCCCCTTTCGCGGCCCCTCGCGGCCCCTTTCGCGGCCCCTCGCGGCCCCTTTCGCAGCCCCTCGCGGCCCCTCGCGGCCCCGTCGCCACCCTTAGCGGCCCCGTCGCCGCCCTTAGCGACCCTGTAGCCGCCCTTAGCGGCCCCGTCGCAGTCCTTCGCGGCCCCTCGCGGCCCCGTAGCTGCCCTTCGAGGCCCCCCCCCTTGCGGCCCCGTCGCCGCCCTCCGCGGCTCTTCGAGGCCCTGCCGCCCTGTCGTCGCCGCCTCAGCAGCAGCTGCCGTCACTCCCGCTGCCGCCGCTACTGCGGGTCTCCGCGGCTCTGCTGCCCCTGCCGCTGCCGCCTCTGTTGCGGCCCTGCCCCTCCTTTGTCACGGCCGCCGCTCGCAGCAGCCGCCTCACCTGCAGCAGCTGCCGCCGCTGAACCAGCAGCGGCTGCCGCCACCGAGTCTGCCGCAGCTGCCGCCGCCGGACCTGCAGCAGCTGCCGCCGCTGAAGGAGCAGCAGCGGCCGCCACCGGACCTACAGCAGCCGCCGCCGCCGAAGGAGCAGCACTGCCGCTGCCGGACCTGCAGCAGCACGTGCCGCCGCCGCCGAAGGAGCCGCACTGCCGCCGCCGGACCTGCAGCACTCGCCCGAGCCGCGCCCTTGCTTCAGTCACTGCTACTGTCACTACTGTTGTTCCTGCTGCTCCTACTGCTACTGCTCCTACTGTGAGTATGGCTAGCCCTGCTGTGCTAGCTTTCGATGCTGAGGGCCGCCCAGTGAAGTTTGACACCTGGCTTGATGACCTGCACCTATTCCTACAGCTCACTGCCAAGGAGGATATCTCACTGTACGACCACGCCTTAGGCCATGCCGCTGCCCCTGCTGCTACTGCTGACAGCACTGCCCGCTCACAGTGGCAGACTCGTGACGCCCACGCTCGCTTTGCTATTTGCAACTCCCTGCCGATAGATGAACGCGAGCACTTTGGCCAGCACAAGACTGCACAGGCACTGTACACTGCTGTCGTTGCCCGCTACTCCTCCCCTGCCTCTGCCGCACTAGGCCGTCTCTCGCTCCCCTACCTGTTCCCCGACCTGTCCTCTTTCTCCACAGTCGCTGACCTCATCACGCACCTCCGCACTAGTGAGGCCCGCTTCCGTGCCGCTATGCCCGCTGAGTTTCTTGCCCAGAACCCCCCCCGCTCTGGCTCACTCTCTACCACCTAGTCACCCGCCTCCCTGACACTCTGCGTGCAGTCAGGGACCACTTCCTAGCTCGCTGCCCCACTGAGCTCACCATTGACCTCCTCGAGAAGGAACTGCTTGCAGCTGAGAAGAGTATTGTAGCTGTAGGTGCCTCTCGTGGCGACCCCCGCACCCCTTTCTTTGAGGGGTGCTCCCCTTCCCCCCTTCTCCCCTCTGTCGCCTCTGCTGCTGCTGTCGACCTCCTTGGTGCTGAGAAGGTCGGGACTGCGTCCACTCCGAGTTGGCGCCGCAGCGGCAAGGGCAAAGGGGGCAAGGGAGGCGGAGGTGACGGTGGGGGAGGCGGTGGTGGGGGCGGTGGTGGCGGTGGGGGTGGTGGCGGGGCTGGAGGGGCTAGTGGCAGCGGTGGGGGTGGTGGCGGCAGCGGCGGGGGAGGTGGCCGGGGCGGGGGCGGTGGTGGTGGCGGCGGTGGACGCGGCGGCGGCAGGGGCGGTGGTGGACGGGGTGGCGGCGGCGGAGGTGGTGGTCGTGGAGGCGCTGGCGGTGGCCAGAGCCAGCAGCAGACTCCGTCGCCCCAGGAGATTCGTGAGTGGTACTCTCAGCACGGGGGGGGGGGTGGCCTTAGCTGCACGTACGTCATCCGCACAGGTGACCGCACTGGTCAGACGTGTGGGAGGGCGCACACCACGCAGCGCTGCTTCTCCCGCCTCGACGACGCCTGGCGCACTCAGTTCCCTGCTGCCACTGAGCTGCCCCGCTGGGCTGAGCTGATGAGGAAGAAAATTGATATCTATGCTCTTGACTTTGATGCTATTCTCACTGCCATGTATGTCTTGTCTACTAGTGGAGAGGGTGATCAGTACTTGTGTGTTCCGCCCGACCCGGGCATTCGACCCAGAGAGGCTGCCGCTCCAGGTGCTAGTGCGTCTGTTGCCCCAGGTACTGGTGAGGCTGCCGCTCTAGGTACTCGCGTGTCTGCTGCCCCAGGTGCTGGTGAGGCTGCTGCTCTAGGTGCTCGTGAGTCTGCGCCCCCTGGTACTGGGTCTACTGAGGCACTGCACACCTTCACACTGGACTCAGGTGCTTCTCGCTGTTTCTTTCGTGACCGAACTGCCCTTGAGCAGCTTGCTCGGCCAGTTGCAGTCTCCCTCGCTGACCCCTCTGGGGGTCCGGTCGTTGCGACCTCCTCCACTGTCCTCCCTTGTCCTGCGGTTCCGTCGGGCACACTATCAGGTCTCTACCTCCCCTCATTCTCTACGAACTTGGTGGCGGGTAGTGCGCTCCAGGACGGGGGTGTCCACCAGTTTACCCCTGCCTACGAGCGCGTGACACACTGCACGTGCGCTCGGACGGGCCGCCACCTTGCTACCTTCACTCGGCAACCGGGGTCGGACCTGTACACACTGACCACTGAGTCCCCTCAGGTAGCTGCGTCTGCGTCTGCGTCAGGTCAGCTGTCTGCCCCCTGCTCGTGTCGCTCTCTGGCACACGAGACTGTCCTCTGGCACCACCGTCTTGGTCACCCGTCAGTGCAGCGCCTTCGTGCCATGCACAAACGGTACCTTGTCTCTGGTCTTCCCAGGGTTCTTCCTCCACTCCCACCCTCGCCTGCTCCTCCCTGCCTTCCCTGTGTCGAGGGGCGGCAGCGCGCCGCTCCTCACTCCTCCTCGTTTCCCCCGACGACTGCTCCCTTGCAGACGCTCCACATGGACGTGTGGGGCCCAGCCCGCGTCCGTGGACAGGGTCAGGAGAGGTACTTCCTGATCGTTGTTGACGACTACTCGCGCTACACCACGGTCTTCCCCTTGCGCACCAAGGGTGAGGTCCCTGATGTTTTGATCCCTTGGATCCGCGCTTCTCGTCTCCAGCTCAGTGAGCGGTTCCACTCGGACTTTCCTGTCCTGCGTCTGCACTCTGACAGAGGTGGTGAGTTCTCCTCTGACCTCTTGGCAGCCTACTGTGCGGAGCACGGCATCCGCCAGTCGTTCACGCTTCCAGCCTCTCCACAGCAGAATGGGGTTGCTGAGCGCCGCATTGGCTTGGTCATGGAGGTCGCTCGTACCTCCTTGATCCATGCGGCTGCCCCCCACTTTCTGTGGCCGTTTGCGGTCCGATACGCTGCGCATCAGCTCAACCTCTGGCCCCGTGTCTCCGTTCCGGAGACTTCGCCGACACTGCGTTGGACGGGAGAGGTTGGCGATGCGTCGCGTTTTCGGGTCTGGGGATCTCGAGCTTTTGTTCGCGATACGTCCGCGGACAAGCTCTCCTCCCGCGCTGTTCCTTGTGTCTTCCTTGGCTTTGTCCCGGACGCGTCGGGCTGGCAGTTTTACCACGCCACTTCGCGCCGTGTCCTGCCCTCTCAGGACGTCACCTTTGACGAGTCGGTGCCCTACTATCGCCTCTTCCCCTACCGCACTGCCCCGCTTCCCCCCCCGCCTCTCTTCCTCGCGCCAGGTGCTGCTGTGGTAGACCCCCTCCCCCTTCAGGGTGCTGCTCCCTCAGGTGTGTCCCAGGTAGACCCGGTTGAGCCTGTCGAGGTAGCTGTCGACTCTCGTCCTGCCAGGGGTGCTGAGCCTGAGCGTGCGGAGCCTGGGGGTGCGGAGCCTGGGAGTGCGGAGCCTGGGAGTGCGGAGCCTGGGGATGCGGAGCCTGGGGGTGCTGAGTCTGGGGGTGCTGAGTCTGGGGGTGCTGAGCCTGGGGGTGCGGAGCCTGCGGGTGCTGGGTCTGGGGGTGCTGAGCCTGGGAGTGCTACGTCTGAGGGTACTGAGCCTGAGCGTGCTGCACCTGGAGGAGGCCTCTCCTCGCAGCAGCTGCGTGAGTGGTACTTACAGTACTGCAGCCTCAGGAGAGGTGCTTCTGGAGCTCGGAGTGGTGCCGGAGCTGGTGCTAGTGCTTCCCCTCCTAGGCGGGAGCTGCCCTCTCCCCAGCGGCTCCGAGAGTGGTACGCTCGGCGCTGCTGTCTCAGGAGTGGCGCTCCCGGTGTCGTGGACTCTGGAGCTGCTGGAGCTACTGGAGGTGCTGCTGCTGCTGGCGGTGCGGCTGGCGCTGCTGGAGGTGCTGCTGGTGCTGGTGCTGCTAGAGCTGCTGGAGGTGTTGCTGCTGCTGGTGGTGCTACTGGCGCTGCTGGAGGTGCTGCTGGTGCTGGTGCTGCTGGAGCTGCAGGAGGTGTTGCTGCTGCTGGTGGTGCTACTGGCGCTGCTGGAGGTGCTGCTGGTGCTGGAGCTGCTGGAGCTACTGGAGGTACTGCTGCTACTGGCGGTGCTGCTGGCGCTGCTGGAGGTGCTGCTGGTACTGGTGCTGCTGGGGCTGCTGGAGGTGCTGCTGCTGCTGGTGGTGCCGCTGGCGCTGCTGGAGGTGCTGCTGGTGCTGGAGCTGCTTGAGCTGCTAGAGGTACTGCTGCTGCTGGCGGTGCTGCTGGTGCTGCTGGAGGTGCTGCTGCTGCTGGTGGTGCCGCTGGCGCTGCTGGAGGTGCTGCTGGTGCTGGAGCTGCTTGAGCTGCTAGAGGTACTGCTGCTGCTGGCGGTGCTGCTGGTGCTGCTGGAGGTGCTGCTGCTGCTGGTGGTGCCGCTGGCGCTGCTGGAGGTACTGCTGGTACTGGAGCTGCTGGGGACCCTGCTGCTGCTGGCGGTGCTGCTGGAGCTGCTGGGACTGGGCCTGCTGAGGGGGTTGGAGCTGGAGGTGCTGAGCGGCCACGGCCGTACTACGTTCCGCTCCTTCAGCAGGTTCTTGGCCTTCCGCCCTCTCCTGGTCCTACTCCTCCCCGACTGAGTCCACCGCCTGTCCAGTCGCAGTCACAGTTACAGCCAGTTTCTCCACTTCCTGGTCCTTCTCCCTACACTGCGCCGACGGGAGGTCTTACGGAGCGTCGTGAGCCTGAGTCTCGTCCTCCGTCGCCTGAGACTCGTCCAGAGTCGTCTGAGTCGCGTCCAGAGTCGCCTGTCCGCGCTGTCCGCGCTGGTCGTCGTGCTCCGCGTCAGCGTCCTCCTCCTGTCCTTGGCACTCACTATATGACCCTGCGTCCCTCTACTGCTCCACAGCGTGTCCCACTGCCGTCTCCACCAGCGTCCTCTCTTCCTGCTCTCGCTGACCCGGAGTCTGACGCTCTCCGTGCTGCCAGTCCTACTGTCACGCGTCTCCTTGCCACTGTTGTCACTGACCCTTCCTTTGAGTCCTCAGCTGCGTCTGCTCTAGTCGCTGAGCTTGTTGACTTTGCTGCTGCCTGTCGTCTAGACTACGCCGCTAGCCTTGTTGCTGAGTCTGAGTCTGTCTGTCCTCCGTTCGTCGGGGGTGAGTGTGCTCTTGGCACGGACGTCCTTGAGGACAGACAGGAGGAGTTTGAGTGTTTTGCCACTGCTTTGCCTCATCTCGTGTCCATGCTAGTTGCCCCTGAGGGAGACCCGGATGCACCAGACATCCCGACCCCACGCTCTTACGCAGAGGCGATGGAGGGTCCCTACTCCTCTCAGTGGCAGACAGCCATGGACGCAGAGATGGCTTCCTGGAAGTCCACAGGCACCTACGTCGACGAGGTTCCCCCACCTGGGGCGAACATCGTCAGTGGCATGTGGATTTTCAGGGTGAAGCGGCCGCCGGGTTCTCCGCCTGTCTTCAAGGCGCGTTACGTTGCACGAGGCTTCAGTCAGTGAGAGGGAGTTGACTTCTTCCAGACCTTCTCCCCGACCCCGAAGATGACCACTCTTCGGGTTCTGCTGCACGTCGCCGCTCAGCGTGACTACGAGCTCCACTCTCTTGACTTCAGCACTGCGTTCTTACAGGGCAGCCTGCACGAGGAGATCTGGCTGCGCCGCCCACCAGGCTTCACTGGGTCGTTCCCTCTTGGTACCCAGTGGAGCCTCCGGCGGCCAGTCTACGGTCTCGGCCAGGCACCCCGTGAGTGGCACGACACACTGAGGACTACTCTTGCTGCTCTTGGGTTTTCTCCTTCTACTGCTGACCCGTCGCTGTTTCTACGCACCGACACCACTCTGCCGCCGTTCTATGTTCTTGTTTACGTAGACGACTTGGTCTTTGCTACTGCTGACACTGAGGCACTCACCCACATGAAGTCGGAGCTGCAGAAGAGACACACGTGCACAGACCTGGGTGAGCTGACAAGCTATCTTGGCTTGCGGATCACCCGGGACAGAGCACAGCGCACCATCACCTTGACTCAGTCACACATGGTGCAGCAGGTCCTTCAGCGCTTCCGCTTCACGTACTCCTCGCCTCAGCCCACTCCTCTGCCTACCGGTCACTCGCTCTCAGCTCTGCCTTCGGATGAGTCCGTAGAGCCGAGTGGCCCGTATCCAGAGCTTGTGGGCTGCCTCATGTACCTGATGACCTACACTCGACCTGACCTGGCATACCCTCTTAGCATCCTAGCACGCTATGTAGCTCCCGGCCGTCACCGGAAGGAGCACATGGATGCCGCTAAGAGGGTGTTGCGCTACTTGTGCAGTACGTTGGGCATGGGGCTCGTGCTTGGAGGTCAGAGCGACGTTGTCCTCACTGGTCACTCAGACGCTTCTTCGGCTGACGACCAGGCTACTCAGCGGTCGTCTCAGGGTTACACCTTCAGCCTTGGCTCTGGTTCAGTTTCTTGGCGTTCTACACGCTCGTCTTCAGTTCTCAGCTCCAGTTGTGAGGCTGAGATCTACGCCACAGCCATGGCTGCACAGGAGTTACGCTGGCTCACCTACCTGCTGACTGACCTGGGAGAGCGGCCTCGTTCTCCTCCAGTGCTGTACGTCGACAACAAGGCCGCCATTGCCTTGTGTCAGGAGCATAGACTGGAGCACAGAACGAAGCACATCGCTCTGCGCTACTTCCTTGCTCGAGAGTTGCAGCAGCGTGGTCAGCTTCGTCTTGCTTACGTGGCCACTCGGGCCAACACTGCTGATGTGTTCACCAAGGCGCTTCAGCCTTGTGATCATCAGCGTTTCTGTACTGTTCTAGGCCTTGTGCCTACTGTCCCTCACTTGCTCACTTCTTGACTCTGCTTGTACTGTGATCTCTATCTATACCTGCATGCTTACACTTGCTAGGTTGTGATCACTGTACCTCTTGTTATATTATCAATCTGCATGTGAACTGGTCTTGTGACCACTTGCTTGTGCTCGGAATTTGTGTGGTATCCTTTGAGATCCACCCTGAGCTTGTTTTGCTTTGCCTTGCTCTGACTGGTCTTGTGACCCCTTGTTCTCCCCCAGTTCGCCTATGGGGGTGTGTCAAACATTATATATGTTGTAGTTGTTTAGGCTACAGTGGGTTAGCCTTTAGGGGGTACACAATTCTAGGGTTAGGTACTTGTACTCATTTCTCTTCTAGTTCAATCATCTTCATTCTCTCACAGAGTAGGCAGTTATGCTGTGTCAAACAAATGTGGAGAGAAAACTATGCAAGGATAGGCCTGAACGACACGTTGTGCATAATGGACATCCGTTTGTTGTTTCAAACATGGTTTCTTGAAATGATTCAAACATATAATAGATTACAAGCATGCTGGACAAGTTTTGTGTCATTCGCAGCAGCATGTAGGCAGTTATGCTATAACAATTGTGGAGAGAAAACCGTGCAAGGACAGGCCTCTGCGACACGTGGTGCATAATGTGTTAACGGGAACGGAGTGTTGGCCCCGCCCTCGCTTGGGCAACGACGACGACGACTTGGTCGGATGTACGGGAAAATCAGCCTACCATTCACAGTGAGGGAGCTGCTCGACGGGCTTCGTGGTCAGCTTCGTCTTGCGTACGTGGCCTCTCAGGCCAACACTGCTGATATCTTCACCAAGGCACTTCAGCCTTGTGATCATCAGCGTTTCTACCGGGCCTTGTGCCTACCGGGCCTCACTTGCTTACCTCTTGACTTTGCTTGTACTGTGATCTATCTATACATGCTCCTGCATGCTTACCTTTGTTAGGTTGTGATCACTATCTTGCTTGTTCACTTTGATTTATAATCCTGCATGTGAACTGGCCTTGTGGCCTTAGAACCTGTGCTCAGAATGTGTGGTGACGTTGTGATCCACCGTGAGCTTGCCTTGGTTTCCTTGACTAGTCGTGTGACCCCTTGTTCTCCCCCACTTTGCCTATGGGGGTGTGTCAGACATATATGATATAGCTTATGTAGGCTATAGTGGGGTAGACAATAGGGGGTACAGCTTTTCTAGGGTTTCATACTTGTACCTTTCTCATTCCTAGTCAATTCATTCCTCGTTCTTATTCTCACAACCAAACTTGTCCAGCATTCTTGTAATCTATTAGATGTTTAAATCATAGCAAGAAACCATGTTTAAAACAACAAACGGATGTCCATTCTGCACCACGTGCCGTACAGGTCTATCCTTGCACAGTTTTCTCTCCAAATTTGTTTGAGACATCATATCTTCCTATCATATGATGTGAATGGCACCAAATGTGACCAGCATGCTTGAAATATAGTAAATGTATGAATGATCACCATAAAATTTGTTTGAAATATCAAAACAGACGTCCATTCAGCACCACATGTCGCACAGGCCTATCATTGCATAGTATTCCCTGTTCACTTATTTGAGACACCGTATCTTCCTACCGGATGCTGCAAATGGCACCAAATCTGTCTGGCATGCTTGGAATATAATAAATGTACGAATGACCATAAGAGATCTTGATTGAAATAACAAACAGACGTTTAAACGACACCACGTGTCGCACAGACCTATCTTTGCATGGTTTTCATTGCTCTGTTGTTTGAGACACCATATCTTCCTATCATATGCTGCGAATGGTACCAAATCTGTCCAGCATGCTTGAATTATGGTAAATATAGAAATGATCAAGAGAAATCTTGTTAGAAAATACAAACAGACGTCGAAACGGCACCACGTGTCGCACAGGCCTATCATTGCGTTTCATGCATTGTTGTTTGAAACATCATAACTTCAAATCAAATGCTGCGAATGGCACCAAATCTGTCCAGCACGCTTGGAATGCGGTACATATATGAAAATTTAAGATAAATCTTGTGAGAAATCACAAATAGAGGTCGAAACGACACCACGTGTCGCACTGGCCTATCATTGCATGGCGTTCACTGCACTATTGCATGACACAAGATATCGTCATACATACTGCTGCGAATAATACCAAATTTGTCCAGCGTGCTTGTAATTTATTTGACTTTTGAATGGTCACAAGAAACCATGCTTAAAATGACAAACTGATGTTAATTTGGCACCACGTGTCGCACATGCCTGTCCTTGCACGATTTTCCTTGCACAACTATTTGACATAGCATATCTTCCTACATGCTGCTGCGAAAGACATCAAACTTGTGCATTATTGTAAGATACTAAATGCTCTTAATTATCACAAGAAACCTTGCTTAGAAAAACAAAGAGGCGTCCATACGGCACCACGTGTCGCGTTGGTCTATCCTTGTACGTTTGTTTCCCGCGTGATTGTTTGAAACACCAGATCTTCCTACCAAGTGCAGCGAATGGCATCAAATATGTTCAAAATGCTGGGAATATATACAATTCTTCAATGATAACAAACAGATATCGATACGGCACCTCAAATCGCGAAGGCCTATCATTGCATATTTGTTTGAAACAACATATATTCATTTCAGATGTTGCGAATGACACCAAATCTGTTCAACATGCTTGGAAAGATTAATTGCTTAAATGCTCATAAAACCCTTGTTCAAAACATCAAACAAACTTCGATACAGCTCCTCGTGTAGCACAGGCCTATCCTTGCACATATATGTTCAGAGTTATACTAGTTTTCTATAAGTTTAACATATGTACTTAAATGAAATTCATAGCTTTAATGCTGCCGGAACTATAGGATATATGCCTATATTGGTTTTTGAAGGAACATTTTGTTGATAATATAGACACAAATACACATGAACCCCACACTAATTCGACGGTTAGCTGCTTGGTGTTGAAAATCGAATATATTGCTGACTATTTGATGTTTTGTTCGATAACAGATTTTGGACATTGAACGAAAGAGATTTGTAAAAAGGTGGGACTTGTTTAAAACATGTGTAGAATGTGGCCTGGTCGTTTGATATGTGCGACGCAACAGCAATGCTGCCACATCTGTCGAGCTGGCGTTTGTCCACGCAAAAAACACGGCGTGCCAGGTGCGTTGTACGGCACCGACTTTGCCAACGCACAGGTGGAATTTAGCATGATTCCACCAAACTTTTTCCCATCGAATAGATTTCGTCTGTATCATGTGCGCCAGCACATTTCTTGTCACGCGAGGTTACTCTGGTCGCTTCATCAAAACGCCCTCATCCAACTGGTTCCCTTGATGCGTTGGTGGCAGCTTCACCAATACAAGTCACTCATCCAAGTGGTCCACGTGATGCGCTAGTGGCTTCGGTGGCTGTGTGCAAAATTTCGTTTGACCGTTCACTACAGTTTTGGAATGTGACATGCCACTTTCGAGACTCAATGTTTCTTGGATGAAGTTTCTGTTTCTTTTTTTCTTTTGCCGACTTTTTGGTTGACATGCCCGAGATACCAACTCGACTTCGTCCTCCCTCCCCCTCTCCCTCCTCCCTCCCTCCCTCATTTCTCCGTCCGTAGTCAAGGCCTTAGGATTTTTCCATTCCTCTGCTCTTTCGCATACGCATGCCTGCTCTTCGATAGTTGTTACTGCTCTGCTCTTAGGATGTGTCTCCCCTTGTCTCTCAGCTCACCCGTACTCTCTCAGCTCACCCATACTCTCTCAGCTCACCCGTACTCTCTCAGCTCACCCGTACTCTCTCAGCTCACCCGTACTCTCTCAGCTCACCCGTACTGTCTCAGCTCACCCGTATTCCCTACTTCTCTCTGCGCGTAGTCCTGCTCCGTCGCCTCAGGTGCTACTCATCTTCCTTCAGCGTGTTTTCGACTTTACGTGTGTTGTTTTTCTCTTATGTTATTTTTCAATGCTTCTGTCTAATGCATGTCTAGATCTACCATGTATCGCCAATTTGCACACGATTGTCGCTTCATCGTCACCCCGTTTCCACACGTTAACCATGCTTTGATTTTGCTTCTGCGTAGGTCGATCGCGAACCTGATGGAAGGCCTTGCTTGCATACTCAGCTACTATGCCTTTGGTGCGCCTTCTCGTGTGTCTGGTACGGTAGCGACTTGTTCGCCCTAGCCACTTATAGCCCGTTCAAAAATTCCATCGACTTTCTGTTTGTTTGTTTTCCTTCGATGTTGTTTGCAGGTCGCTTATGTGCAAAACAACCGCGGAATGGTCGAATTATTAAGCGTGGGGTCGTTTCCCCCCCATGTAGTCATTGACCGTGAAAACTCTGGCAGAATGGTCGAACCTGTAAGTCACTAAAATTTCAATGCAAACACCTGTATTATCGTATACTCTATTGTGCAGGAAATCCGGCAGATTCAACCCTGGTGACTGTCATAGATTTTATCATAGTGACATGGTGATTGTTATGGTAATAGTTTTATTGCTTCTAGAGTTAGTGTGAATGTGTAGTTTGTGACTGCCTGATTCTTGCCTGATTTGTCTGTTACTAATAAATAACACTAATAACGACAATACAGTATTGGAGGTTACATGGTCAATGGAATATGAACAATTATAATGCTCAAAAGTAGAACTATATGTATAGCATATTAGAACCGTGAAAATGTATCAACAATGCTGTTGAAAATCTGGAACCTGTTACCATGTTATTACTCGCTGTATTTGTGCTCACAATGTTATAAACATATGTTATTTTACACAATGGACATGGTAACTTGACCAGGTTACCATGTTACCATGTTACCACATTTGTGCTCCCCTGTCTTGCCAAATTGTTGCCGTCCGCCCTGCCATATGAGCAGCAGAGCACCGGCACGCGGCAACAGGAGCAGCAGCGGCAGGAGCAGCCGCAGCACGCGCAAAAGGGATGGCGGCATGGGAAGGGGCGGCTGCATACGGATGGCGGCATGGGAAGGGGCGGCGGGATGGGAAGGGATGGCGGCATGGGAAGGCGTGCGGGCAGGGCGCACCTCCTCTGCATTCACTCCCTCTCATGCATCCCTCGCCCTCTCCTCGCCCCCCTCCTCTCCTTCCTCGCCCTCCTCCCCTCATCCTCTGCTCTTCCTCCTCTGGTCCTCCCTGCACTCCCCCGCACCCCAAGTCTCTCCCCTTTGTGTTTGACCAGGTTGCAGGCAGGCAGGGCGCACCTCCACTGCATTCACTCCCTCTTGTGCATCCCTCCCCCTCTCGTCTCTTCCCTTCTGCTCCCTCACCCTCCTCCTCCTCTGCCTTCTCTGGTCCTTCCTCCACTCCTCCACACCCCGAGTCTCCCAGTTTGCCATTCCTTCCTCCTCCTTCTCCTCCCTCCCGTCTCTATCCACCCCCTCCTCCTCCACTCTCACCGCTCTCAACCCATCGGCATCTACACCGCATGTCAGAAGCTGATATCAGCAAACGGGAGGGCAGTGAGTGTAGTGGGGGCGGAGGAGGTAGGGCCGGGGGCAGCAGCAGCAGTAGCCGCCGCTGCCACTGCTGCTGCTACAACCGCCGGTGCTGCCGCATCAGGTCCTTTCAACACCCGTGCCCGACCCCTTTCCAGCCAAGAACCACAGCAACCAGCTGCTGCAGCAGCAGCAGCAGCAGCAGCAGCAGCAGCAGCAGCAGCAGCAGCAGCAGCAGCAGCAGCAGCAGCATCAGCAGCAGCAGCAGTAGTTGCATCAGGAGCAGCTCACCGTACGCAGCCATTGCAGTGTCCGTTAGCCCTTGTCACCAACGTTAGCATGGTTTGTTTCTTCTTGTTTATTGTGTTTCGCATCATTCATTGCGCCATGAGTTCAGCAACTAGCGTTGAAACAATTGTAAATGCAAACTTGACACTGATGTTCCTTTCCTCCTATATTACCGCTCGGTCAATCAAACATCGTGTGAGTTATGAGACGGCAGCAAGCCATAACAGTCCACACGAACGCGTGTGGTACAACAAATTGTTTATACTTACGCATCTAGTGCTAGATCAATGTTATGCAGGCAGAGAGTAGTAGGGAAGGATAGTGTTGACACTAAGCAAATTGAATTAGTTTTTTTCCTCTCTGTTCTCACGTGCTGCCATGAGCAGCAGAGCAGCAGCACGCAACAAGAGCAGCAGCAGGTGAAAACAGGAGACACAGGAGGAGAAGAGAGCAGACGCATCAAAATGGGAAGGAGCAGCGGAGGAACAACAGTGGGGTGAGCGGGTGAGGAGAGAGGAGCGAGCAGGTGAGGAGAGAGGAGCGAGCAGGTGAGGAGAGAGGAAGGGAGCAGGTGAGGCAAGGAGGGGAGCAGGTGGGGAGAGGAGGGGAGCAGGTGGAGAGAGAGGAGGGGAGTAGGTGAGGAGAGAGGAGGGAATCAGTTGAGGAGAGAGGAGGGAATCATGTGAGGAAAGATGAGGGAATCAGGTGACGAGAGAGAAGGGAATCAGGTGAGGAGAGAGGAGGGAATCAGGTGAGGATAGAGGAGGGAATCAGGTGAGGAGAGAGGAGGGAATCAGGTGAGGAGAGAGAGGAGGGAATCAGGTGAGGAGAGAGAGAAGGGAATCAGGTGAGGAGAGAGAGGAGGGAATCAGGTGAGGAAAGAGAGGAGGGAATCAGGTGAGGAGAGAGAGGAGGGAATCAAGTGAGGAGAGAGGAGGGACGGCGGTATGGACGGCACGAGGCCTGGCGATGGGGGGTCTGGGGCTGGGATGTGCAAGGCGAGGGGGGGTGGGCAGGAGGGGGGAAGCACGGTGGGTGAAGCATGGGAGGTGGGTGAAACATGTGCGGTGGGTAAAGCACGGGGGTTGTTGGCACCTCCGGCAATTGAAAGGGGAAGACGAGATGAGTTTTCTCTGCCCTCCTTCCCCTCTCCATCCCTACCGTTTCTTAACCCCCACCCCCCCTTCCCTTCCCTCCCCCTCCCCCTTTAGTAGAAGCAGCAGCAGCGGAGAACACACCAGCAGAAGCAAGGGGAGGCAACATATGTCCACCAGCAGCAGGAGACAGCACCAGCTGCCGCAGCAACAGCAGCATGGGGAAACCAGAGAATGGAAGAGTTGCAGCAAAAAACTGCTGCTAACTGGCACAAGCATCAGCAGCACCTACGGCAACGTCAGCGGCAGAATCTGTAGCAGCAGCAGATGCAGCAGCAATGGCAGTGTTTTTTTGTGTACTAGTTCTGAATCATATAAAAACCAGCCAATCAAACTACGCCCAACAAAGAAGAAAAGGCCAGTGTACGTAAAACACACCGCACAGTGGACAGAATTGCCGACATTTGAAATCTGTGCAAGAAACAGTCACCAGTCCTGACACCGCGTAGTGAAGTGACACTACTCATCATCATTCGGTGCTTTGTAAAACCCTTTTGAGGGTCACATATTTTCCTAGTGAAACCTTTGAGCAGAAACTTTGGCGTACTATGATCAACACGGATCTACCTACCGTATCTATTTTGGTATCGTTAGCCCAGTATTTATAACATCACCATGTCTGGGCTGTATGGGGTGGGTTGTTTGTCAACAACATTCAACTGATTATGGTTTGGATTGGTTTCTCATGCGAGGGTATCGTAAGACCATCGAAGCAACGGCAGTACTTGCAACCTGAAAAGGAACTTGATCCTGAAAAATAATTCAACATGGCGTTCGAAGATTGTTTGCACGGTAATTGCGCTGTGTTTCAACACAACTGGAAGATGTTGCGTGAATCCATTCGTGGGAGTGAGGGGTGTGGAGTGAAAGAGACGGTACATTATGTTTTGTTCACAATATGGTATGAAGGCAAAAGGACAGACAAGAGTTTATGAAAGATCCATCTCGTGTATGTTCACCATATATTGATTAGCATTCAAATTGATGGGCAGGGAATCTTGAAAGACTTGCTATGAGTTAGGGCTGCTGTGATATAGTATGAATGTTCTCACCGCTTTGCACCACTTTGCAAGTGCAACGGTTGACATTTACAATTTGTGTGTGTTGTCTTGACGCTAGGGAAGGGAACCGCCACGAATAGAAGCGAACACAACCGCGAATAGGCCAAAAGCTGACACGGATTGTTTGTTGTTGATATCGTCCAGCCAGTAGATTGAATCGGCGCTTCGGAGTACTCGCAATCTAACGGCCCTGATTCTCCATATCATCCACCACACACGTCTGAGTCGCCATGTCAGCAGTTGAAAATTACATGGGTAAGTAGCTTTCGCAGGGGTACTACTAGCGACCCTGCGCTTTCAAGGTGACTACAGTGCTATATGCGGGCACTTTCCGCCACTCCGCCACTCCGACAGGAACATTATGGCAACAACACAGAACTCGGTCCCACATTCACCCACGTGTCACAAATTTCGCAAGCCACTGGAAAAAATATCCCTTTACCTGACCGAAAAAAACTAAAACCCGATCGGGAAGGGATGCGTCTCGGGGAGGCATCAACCCTAAAAAAAATGTGGGTTCCCGTGTTTAGGGTTGATCCCTCCCGAAGTTGAGTCCAGGTTCCCTATGGGTTTAATTTTTTTTGCCGTGCGTTTTCTAACTTTCCAAATTTATACACACACCTCAAGGTCAATAAATTTTTGTTTCTACTGACGTACTCTTTCTTATTCGGCAAAAAGCGCAAGGCTTTTAAGCTATTACTTTCAGCTATCGCGTGGATCCGTGGTGTGTGTGTAGTTTCACACTAAAACTTTTAAAACATTTGATCTCCTCTAGCCAAGGTTTACGCCATTCCTTCCCTGCCAGAAATTCCTCGAGTGAACGACAATCAGCCAGCAGGATGAATTGGCGGTTCAGAATCGCCGAAATATAGGCCAATATTTGGGCTGGGAAATCTGCCGGCAATATTTGAAATTAAAAATCGCCACCTCAGCAGCGAGAGCCTCATCCTACGGTCACGATTCCAACTATCTCCATCAACCAACTTTCTCCAGCCAGGTTTGGGACGTGACGTGGCGGACAACAGTAGCAAAAGGCTCCTCCCTCCCTCCTCTGTACTCTGGAATCCACCTCTGAAGTGATTCCATCACTGCCCTGCACCACAGAAATCAAGCACCTCACGCCAGTTTGAAAACCGCCGAAACATGATTTGCGCGTCTGGCGAAAGTCGCCCCAGCCAAATCTGGTTCAAACGAATCCAGTTACCACCTGACATTGCGCAACCTCTGCCGCAACCGCAACCCAAGTTCCACGCCCTGAGCTGCAGGACCACTGTAGCAACAGCCCTGCACAACGGAATCACCCGCCTCCCCTCCCATCCCCACCAGTTTCAACCGCCGCCCTTGCCTCCAACCTAACATGACCTAGCTGAAGCAGGGCATTTCAGTACCTGATTTTGCCTCGTCAAGCGCCACACACGCATCGCCTTGCCTAGTTAGTACTAGACTACACCAGAAAGTTGTCGAAATAGAAAATGGGAGTTTGCGGGAGTTCTAGCTCGCAAAACGGGCTTCATGAGCCCGTAATCCAGATACCCCGTAAATGGAGGAGCCATCTGGCCGAAACTGCTCGTAACTTAGGCATGCGCTCACCCCAGTTACCCCCCGTTTTTTATGCTACAGTGACCGTCGGATTTAGCCAGTGAGCTGCCGCACATTGCAAAACAGGTTGGTTAGCGGCGACTTCCCGATACCCCAGTTATTGGTACACACAGAGTTCGACGAAGTTCCGAACTCCGTGTAATTGGGGAAACGCGACAGGAAATGTGGGAGTTCGGCAGTTTACAACAGGCAAGTGTAATATCAGCGAGCCACCTATGCTGCACCACGAAGTTAGGGTTACTGTTACTTGCAGTCATCGCATCATCGCGTTACCCGGTTTTTTTGCGTGCGTAACCAAAGCTACACTCCAACATTTTTATGTTTAAGTGTTCGTAGAACCAAAATGATACAAAATTATTGTTAAAATCATTATAGCCCTACTAAATGTAGCAAATATTCTTTCGTAGAAATGCACATTCCAAATTAGCAATTAAAATTTAATAATTAGCATTAGCGTTATGACAGAGCTAGTAACGAAGAGAGCGCAATTATTAAACTACAGACCTACCTACGCTAGGAACTAAGCTACACAGGTGGCCACTGCCCAGGCTGTGGAACACCAGAGGGGAAGAAAAAACTCTCCCACCCCTCGATCAAGATCCGAACCAAAGGAATCGATTCGTCCAGTCTCTCTCTCGGGTTCATTTCAAACCCTGGGGGAAAATCGGGCTTGAATGTGGCTGGCTCCCTCTCCAGGGTTTCCTTGAGCCACGCCACAACGACATCAGTCTTCGCCTTCACGTTGTTGCGATTGTTGAGCTCAACTTGGTCCAAGGAGGTCCCACCCCTGCCATTCCAGTTGGCGTTGGTCCACTCCACCTGCAGCAGCACAAGATTCCGTTAGATGTGATTTTGTATTTATGAAAACGCATGACAATCAGCACTCACCACGAAGCACACGAAAGCAAGACCAGGAATCTTCAGAGGGAAGTCGTTGCACCTGGCACTGCAAAAACCCCTTGTCACTGCCAGATCAAAGGCCTTGTTGGCAAATGGGCGGCCCTGAGCATTGCAATGCCAGCGAGAGCCGTACTTTCCTGCGTAGCAGACCAAAAAAATAGTGCTTAAAATCTTTACGGTAGCAACAAGAATTATTATCAAGCATGAGTGGACGAGTTATTCAACAAACCCACATTGATTTCCGGCCCACATATTCCTGCCCCTACGGCACTGTGTCTCCCACATTCCGCTCACAAACCACTGCTGATTTTCCTCTCCCCCCCTTGACCCCGCCTCCCACCAGCCGCGTAACTACTTCTACACCCACGTGTGCCACATAGCACGGACTTGGCCACCACTGTTCCCCAAAAACCAAGCCACTATCCCCTCCCTTCCCCGTATGCTATCCCTCCCCCTCAACTTCCCCACTCCTCCCAGCTCCGCACCTGCTTCTCATATGGTGGCGCTGCACTGCTCTCACCTCACCCACACAATGTTCCTTTCTCTCTTCTTCCCACCTCCCTTTCCCTCTCTTCTCACCTCTCTTCTCACCCACCAGCTTCCCACCGGACCTGCTTCTCCTGCACTGACTTCTGGCCCATGCATTCCTGCCCCTGCAAATTGAGTGCACTGTTCAAGGGGGTACCTGTGAGTTGCTGAGGCTGCACACTGTTCACCTTCCTTTCAACACCCATTACCCTCTTTCCTTTCGTCTCTGTCCCTCGTACCACCAGCTCCGCACATCCTTCTCCCACGCAGACTCTTGGCCCACCCACTTCGTGCCCCTACAGCACTGTGCAGTTCACCCTTTCCCTCATCTCCCCTCCCCCCCCCAACCCCTCCCCCCCCCCCCCTCCCTCTCCTCCCGGCCCCGTCCCTTGGAATTGCAGGTTATAGAGGATGCTTTTGAGCTCCAAGGAGGGGTGGTGAAAGGAGGGTGCGTCTCCCCCTCACCCCCTCTTCCCGAACTACGCACCTGCGTCTCCTTCAACCCCACTTCCCACTGCTCCCTTCCCTCCTTTCCTGCTCCCTCCCTTTCCCGTCTCCCGCTTCCCCCGCTCTCCCCCAGCTCGGCACCTGTTACTCACTCTCACGCCCCACCGCAGTGACTCTGCCCTTGCGGTACTGTAAAGCACCTCTGTTTCGCACTCTATTTCCTACTCTCTCACAAAGCATTGGTCCAAGTCCCCCCTTTTCCCGTAGCTCCGCACCTGCTTCTCCGACTCCGTCTGCTGGCCCTTGACTCTCGCCCTCACAGAACTGTCTCTTGTACCGCTCTCAAAATACTGCTCCGTTTCCTCTTCCCTCCTCCCATCTCCTACACCAGCTTCTGGCTCCTTCTCTTTAAGGCATGGGCGCACTGTTCATGGGGAAAGGCTGCAGCGAATGGCGGCAACCTGTGGGTTGCTGACGTGGCGGAGGTGTGTGTGAGGCTGCAGGCGAAGCTGGGCGAGGCTGCTGGGTGGCTCATCGTGGTGTTCTTCCTGAAAGGCGGGCAGTGGAGGAACAAAGGGAGAAGGGCAGTGATGCTTGATTTGGTTCTCAGGAAGGGCGAGTAGTGGGTTGTGCTGCTTGATGCTTGTGGTGAGTCATTGGTGGGTCACGCGTGGGGCGAGGCTGGGCGAAGCTGCTGGATGCTCTGTTTCAGCTTTTAATTCCACAAGGTCCAGTAGCACGACAGTAGCAGGTCAACAGCAGGTCAGTAGCAGGTCAACAGCAGGTCAGTAGCAGGTCAACAGCAGGTCAGTAGCAGGTCAGTTGCAGGTCAGTAGCAGGTCAATGGCAGGTCACTCTCAGGTCACTCTCAGGTCACTCTCAGGTCACTCTCAGGTCACTCTCAGGTAGGCATGGGCATTTGGCCCGGACGGGTCAGGAATGCTGAGAATGTCGATCCGCCCAGGTCAGGTCGGGTATACCCGGACAGGTCGGGTCGACCCGTGACCCGTCACTGTGATTTAGGGACGGGTATCAGCGACCCGCCGGGTCGGGTTGACCCGTCCCGTCTGGGTCGTGTACCCAGTCAAATGACAGGGATACCCGACCCGTTATCTGATTAGGGTACACTTTGGAGAGGGGGATCAGTTGGTTTTGATGTTTTGTGTTCCTCGACATCTAGATCTAGTCTCTAGACCAGATCAAGCTAGTAACTCTGCACCGCACCTACCAAGCCTCCTACAATCTTCACTTCAATGTTAGCTCTAATTTGCACTTTATGTTCAGGTTAGGCATAGGCGCGCCCGACATTTCGCAGTGTCGCGCGACCAGGGGCGCAGCAGCGCGATCGCGGCTCTGCATTAGTGCAGCATCATTGCGCCACGCATTGGCGCGATCGCATCCCCGCAATAGCGCGCTCGCGGTCCCGCATTAGCGGACGTCCGCCACAGGCCCAGCATTAGCGCGATAGCGGCCTTGCATACTCTGTAGCGTATAATGACCCGACCCGACCCGACCCGTTCTGTAACCAACCCGGGTACGGGTCACAAATACCCGTTCCAACGGGGCGGGTCGGGTCACCAAAACAGAGTCAAAATCGACCTGCAGACCCGACCCGACCCGACCCGACCCGTTACTGTAACGGGTCGCCCTAGACGGGACGGGTCGGGCCGGGTCGGGCCAGATGCCCAAGCCTACTCTCAGGTCACTCTCAGGTCACTCTCAGGTCACTCTCAGGTCACTCTCAGGTCACTCTCAGGTCACTCTCAGGTCGCTCTCAGGTCACTCTCAGGTCGCTCTCAGGTCACTCTCAGGTCTCTCTCAGGTCACTCTCAGGTCGCTCTCAGGTCATTCTCAGGTCACTCTCAGGTCGCTCTCAGGTCGCTCTCAGGTCGCTCTCAGGTCGCTCTCAGAGGTCACTCTCAGGTCGCTCTCAGGTCGCTCTCAGGTCGCTCTCAGGTCGCTCTCAGGTCACTCTCAGGTCGCTCTCAGGTCGCTCTCAGGTTGCTCTCAGGTCGCTCTCAGGTCGCTCTCAGGTCGCTCTCAGGTCGCTCTCAGGTCGCTCTCAGGTCGCTCTCAGGTCGCTCTCAGGTCGCTCTCAGGTCGCTTTCAGGTCACTCTCAGGTCACTCTCAGGTCGCTCTCAGGTCGCTCTCCATCATGGTCCCGCCATCCTCTCCCCCATCCCCATCCGCATCCCTATCCCCATCCGCATCCCTATCCCCATCCGCATCCCTATCCCCATCCGCATCCCTATCCGCATCCGCATCCCTATCCCCATCCGCATCCCTATCCCCATCCGCATCCCTATCCCCATCCGCATCCCCATCCCCGTCCCCATCCCCATCCCCGTCCCCATCCCCATCCCTATCCCCATCCCTATCCCCATCCCCATCCCTATCCCCATTCCTATCCCCATCCCTATCCCCATGCCTGTCCCCATTTTCCCCACTTCCCCTTCCCATCACTCACCAACTCTCGCATTTCCCACTGCTCCCTCTTGGGCTGTCCCACCTGCAACTCCCTCTGGCAACCCCCTCCAAGCCCAGTCACTCACCTCCTTTCAATACAGAGTTTCTAATACATCGTCACGTGCCCCCCCCTCCTCCTCCCATCACTCCCACTTCTCTCTCACCCACCTCACTGACATTCCCCTCTAACTAAACCTGCTGGGCTGTCGTACTGCTCTCTGTCAGTGCCCATTTCCGTCGTCCTGTCGCCCTTCCGCTTACCCATCCCTTTCCCCTACAGTGAGCGTCAAGTGAGCGTCCACCACATTTGCACCCGAGCGTCTAGCGTCATGGACGCTTAATGCGTCAGGTGCACCATAGGTAAGGGGATGGGTAAGGGGATGGGTAAGGGGATGGGTAACCAGATGAGTAACGGGATGGGTAAGGGGATGGGTAACCAGATGAGTAACGGGATGGGTAAGGGGATGGGTAACCAGATGAGTAATGGGATGGGTAAGGGGATGGGTAACCAGATGAGTAACGGGATGGGTAAGGGGATGGGTAACCAGATAAGTAACGGGATGGGTAATGGGATGGGTAACCGGATGAGTAACGGGATGGGTAAGGGGATGGGTAAGGGGATGGGTAACGGGATGGGTAAGGGGATAGGTAAAGCGATGGGTAAGGGGATGGGTAAGGGATGGGTAAGGGGATGGGTAAGGGACGGGTAAGGGGAAGGTCAAGGGAAAGGGGAGGGTAAGATGATGGGTAAGGGGAAGGGCAAGGGAAAGGGGATGGTAAGATGATGGGTAAGGGGAAGGGCAAGGGAAAGGGGATGGTAAGATGATGGGTAAGGGAAAGGGGATGGTAAGATGATGGGTAAGGGAAAGGGGATGGTAAGATGATGGGTAAGGGAAAGGGGATGGTAAGGGGAGGATGCAGCAAGCAGCAGGAGCAGAGGAAGAGAGGGGCATTGGAGGCGCAGTGTGTAAAGCGGCAGTTACCTTGCAGCACGACTAGGCTGCAGCGTCACAAGCTATGTGCTCTCAACCTAGCAATCCTACCATCACAAACTATGTGACTCTCTCATCCCACTGCTTCTTCACCCTTCCGTTTCGTTTTCCAATCACAACAACTCTCATAACCCATTGCACCTTTGCTGGGGAGGGGCCAGGACCTGAATGTGAGGGTTGAGGCGCATGGGGAGGGCAGCCCATGGCAGGGCGGCAGAGGAGCTCATTCTAGAATCTAGAGGCTAGCGGGTTAGCTTGCATTCATCCCATGCTCGCGTCCCTCTCTCCCCAGTCCCCCCCTTGCATCGCTCAGCTCGCTACCTCGCTGCCTCAGGCTGCTCTCGCCTCGCGCCTCTGCTCTGCATGAACCCTCTCATCACTCGTTAGCTCCGCTATGCTCAGCTGCTTTTGACCTGCTTTGCCCTGATTCTCTTTAAGTTTCCTTCGGTTGCTTTCAGTTCCCTTCAATTGATTTCAGTCCCCTTGATTTGCTTTCACTTCCCTTCCCTTGTTGTCAATTCCCTTTTTCGGCTTTCATTTCAATCCGTTGTTTCCTCCTCCTTTCCACGTCGCTCCGATCCCTCTCCTGTGTTCCAGGACAATGGAGTATTGAAGATGAATGGATGAGCAGTTGCAGAAGCACCAGCAGCAACAGCAACAGCAGCACAAGTAGCAGCAGCACTAGCACCACCACCACCACCACCACCACCACCACCGCGGGTGCCAGTGTGACCACTAACACCCACCACCCACCACACTAATTTACAGGGACAGCAGCAAGAGGGGTCCGTCCGACATCTGCTTGTCCTTGGCTGGGTCAAAGCTTCAACCTCACCTTTCCGTAACAAGCCTCAGGCTCATCAAAACCAGCCGGTGGTGAGTCACATTGCATTGACCAGTGGCTATGCACTCTCACTCTGTTCCTGGCTGTGATGCCACTGCTGCCTCCTCATTCTACCCTTCCTCCTCCCCTCCTACTCCCCCCTCTTACTCTCCATCCTCTCCTATGCTACATTCATCCTCTCCTCTCTCCTGCAATCCAAGCCATTGATGAAGGGCCCTAGTTAGCCTCCAACGGGGATGTAGCTCAGATGGTCTAGCGCTCGCTTAGCATGCAAGAGGTACGGGTATTGATACCCCATATTTCCACACATGCGGGGATAGCTCAGTTGGGAGAGCGTCAGACTGAAGATCTGAAGGTCGCGTGTTCGATCCACGCTCACCGCACATCTGACTTTGGCCCACAGCCCATTGTGGCCTGCTGTGCTTGCTTCATGCGCAGACTCTTGTGCCTGAATCTGCTAGCTTCACTCACATACCATTTTGCCTCTTTTGCTAGCTTCCCTCACATACCATTCTTCCTCTTTTGCTAGCTTCAATCACATACCATTCTGACTCTTTTGCTAGCTTCACTCACATACCATTTTGCCTCTTTTGCTAGCTTCCCTCACATACCATTCTGACTCTTTTGCTAGCTTCACTCACATACCATTTTGCCTCTTTTGCTAGCTTCCCTCACATACCATTCTTCCTCTTTTGGTAGCTTCACTCACATACCATTCTGCCTCTTTTGCTAGCTTCACTCACACACGATTCTGCCTCTTTTGCTAGCTTCACTCACATACCATTCTGCCTCTTTTGCTAGCTTCACTCACATACCATTCTGCCTCTTTTGCTAGCTTCACTCACATACCATTCTGCCTCTTTTGCTAGCTTCACTCACATACCATTCTGCCTCTTTTGCTAGCTTCACTCACATACCATTCTGCATCTTTTGGTAGCTTCACTCACATACCATTCTGCCTATTTTGCTAGCTTCACTCACATACCCTTATGCCTCTTTTGCTCCTCGCTTCACTGCCTCTTTTGCTCGCTTCACTGCCTCTTTTGCTCGCTTCACTGCCTTTTTGGCTCGCTTCACTGCCTCTTTTGCTCGCTTCACTGCCTCTTTTGCTCGCTTCACTGCCTCTTTTGCTCGCTTCACTGCCTCTTTTGCTCGCTTCACTGCCTCTTTGCTCGCTTCACTGCCTCTTTTGCTCGCTTCACTGCCTCTTTTGCTCGCTTCACTGCCTCTTTTGCTCGCTTCACTGCCTCTTTTGCTCGCTTCACTGCCTTTTTTGCTCGCTTCACTGCCTCTTTTGCTCGCTTCACTGCCTCTTTTGCTCGCTTCACTTCCTCTTTTGCTCGCTTCACTGCCTCTTTGCTCGCTTCACTGCCTCTTTTGCTTGCTTCACTGCCTCTTTTGCTCGCTTCACTGCCTTTTTTGCTCGCTTCACTGCCTTTTTTGCTCACTTCACTGCCTCTTTTGCTCGCTTCACTGCCTTTTTTGCTCACTTCACTGCCAGCCATGGCAGCACCGAGGCCATGGCAGCACCGAGGCCATGGCAGCTTAAGCAGCAGCAACCTCCACTGCTGTGAGCTGCTCACATGCAGGGAGGCATACCTGTTGGACAGCATGGGTTTAGTCACGAGAGTGCATTGATGTGAGAAGTGGGTGCACGCAGGCAAAGTCGGGGGGGAGCATGTGGGAGCCAGGCAGCAGCCATGGGATGGACTTGTGCATGACTAGCGGGTCCTGGCCTCAGCCCATTGGTTGCACGCTGCTTGTTGTATGCTGACCACGGGGGGCTTTTAGGCTCCACATGAGAAACGATGCACATGGCATCATCACATGCCATGAATGCAAGTGGCATCTCAGCTAACATGCCAACACGGAGGCGAGACAAGCTGAGCCGAGTAGGTGTAGGAAAGTGAATATTGAATTCTCATGCTATCGCTCTTCTGCGATCCATTGTTGCTGCTCACGCCTCCCTCCTTTTGTGCCGCTGCGCCCATTTTGGTGCTTCAGCACTAGTTGGTTGATAGAAGAATTCATGTGAGAACTGATTTTTTCGAGTTCAAGGCCATCAGCCATACTTTACTGCCCATATTCAGCAGTGCGCCCCTACCTCCTTCAGCTTTCCCCCCACTATTTTTTCCTTCCCACACCAAAAGCACCTGTCTTGTGCTGGCTGTGAGAGCAGGAGATCAGAGGTACAGACTTGAGGAGCCTCCCCCCACTCCCTCCTCCCCCGGACACTCTCTCCCCTCCTTTGAAGCCTTGATCGGTGGGAACTTACTCATTACTCTACCACCTTTTTCCTACATCCATCCCCCCAACCCAACCCGCCCCCACTCCCTCCCCCCCACACTCTCTCCCTACGCTTCCACTCAAATAATGGTCATGGCGCCATGCCATCGTGTTGGGTGGAAAAAGAGGGTGAAGCGACACAACCTCCCACGTCACCTGCACCAGGACCCCCTGCTGTCACCCACATCCACCCTGTCGCCCTAATGTGCTGCTCATATATTTGCTCCGATGCTCTCTCACGGTTTCCGCAAACCCCCCTCCCTTTTTCTCCTCCCCAACCCCCCATCCTCCTTGAAGCATGGTTGATGGCGGCAACAGTCAGGCACTGCATGCCTTCTAATTGCCTTACGTGAATCTTTTATTCTTTCTACCCACACGACCCCACCTTCTCTTCCCCTGCCCTCCGCCTACCTTCCCTTAGTTGCTACCAGTCGCCTCGCTATGATGGCATGGCTTGAAAAGAGGGCAGAACAAATAAGAAATTCTCTAGCTTATGGTGGGTATAATCAGGTAATGTCGAGTCGAGAGCGCACACAACTCTTCCCATACCAAGAACCTGGAAAGCAATCTAATGCTTAAAGCTCAAGGCCCAAATTGCGCATGATTAGTAATCTTGCGCAAGGGCTTGGGCTGGTGGTTCGGGAGGTGAACAGAAAGTAGAGAAAGTTGGTTGACTTATTTCGCACAAACTCTCGCAACACTTGCTGAGTCAGCAAACTCTGGGCCAAACATTCTGTTTGGGTCCGAGAGTCCCAAATTGAGGAAAACGGAAACTTGAAGTTTGCGCAGTGAGTTTGGTTTCGACCAATAAGATTCATTCGTACTAGTGTAACCCAACTTTCGCCAACTCACAGCACCCAAACAGCAGCTGAGCAAGATTAGTAATCTTGCCCAGCGCGGCCCGCAATTTGGGCCTTGAGCTTTAACTCATGCCTGTTCTTGTCTCTTGCCTTTCACTCTGTCAGGTGCAGGCATTGGATTCCTACCACATTGGTAGCCATCACAGAACAATTCGATCTATTGTGGAATGCTGTGGCAATGGCAGCACACTAAGATATTTCTGTCCAGATGCAGGCGGATGTGTGCAGCCATGATGTGGGCCCGTCTGCAAGGCGGATCTTCATTCACAGCTGGTGCTACCGTGCTGCCAGGGGGGAAGGGGAGAGGAGAAGGGGGGGGTGGTGGAGCGGGGGAGGGGGGTGGAGGGTGTGAGAATCGTTGAGAGGCAAGGGGTGAAGGCGAAATATGGCAATCACTTGAGGGGCGTTACAAACAGGAGTTGGTTGGGTTGGAGCTCAAGTGAACAGCATCAAGCATCGCATCTGCTCTTTTCCCATGCACACACATGCCCACTTTCTCCTGCTTCACACCCCAACGGCATACTCTCAGAATGTTATCGAGGAAGCCACTGCCACTCATCTGCCTGCCTGGGGCCTTGTTGAAGGTTCGAGCAGGTTAGGCTTGAACCTTGGGATCCAGTACAGCTTGACCCAGGCTATCGTTTGCGAGTCAGGCTGCTTTGGCTCGAGTTGATCCTGGCTAGGTCTGATCTGGGCCGTTTAGGCCCTGGTTCTTCCAAAGATGAACCGCGGTTTGACAAGTTGCACGTGCCTACTTTCTGGTGCTTGCCACCCGCTAGAGCATTGCACCTGAAACAATGGTCATGAGTCATGACGGGTGTCACATCCACCCTTTCAACCCCCCATTCCCCCTTCATCTTTGTGCTTCACCACCCTCTCGTGCTGCAGGGTGTTTTTGAGAATTCTCAAAAACACCCTGCATGGTCATGAGTCATGACGGGTGTCACATCCACGATCCACCCTTTCAACCCCCCATTCCCCCTTGTGCTTCACCACCCTCTCGTGCTCTGCTGTGCCCATCCCATCCCAAAAACCTTCTACTCTCCCTCCCCGTCATCCCTCTTGTATCTCACTTCTCTCCATTCAGCTCCATTCATGCCCGCGCTCATCCTTCCTTATAGCTGTCAGCGGTTCAATCGTACAACTCCATATGATTCCCATTGCGGCCCTTTCAATTGTCTTCCCCTTCTTGCCATTCACCCTGTTCCTTAACAAACTGCCACTCCCCATCTGTCCTCCTTCTCTGCCCGCCATCACCCTCCCATCTGCTCCCCACCATCCCAGCCAATCAGCAGCACCCTAGCCCTCAGACACCACCTCTCCCTCCCTCCCACATCACCTGCACCATTACCGCCTGCTGTCACCCAGTTTTCCCCACATTGCCCCAGTCTCGTCCCCTCTTCCAACACCCCTCTCTTCCTCCCACACACCTTTCCACCCCCCTTCTCCCCTGTAGACTCCCCGCCCCCCCCCCCCCCCCCCCCCCCCCCTCCCGCACCCCCCCCAACCCCCCCCCTTTCCCGCCCACTGGCTCTTCTCTTTCGTTGACCCAACAGACCGCTTCTCGTCTCGACCTTGACTCATCTCCTAACTGGTCGGTAGGTATGCATGAGAATGGGTTGTACCCGAATGAGCCCAGATAGAATTCGTTTGGGCCAAACTTGAAACAGCCCAGCGTGATCCTTTTGCTAAACTTTAATGAAGGTGGGGGGCGGAAAAGACTAGCAAGCTCAAGTTGGAGCTTCACTCAGGTCACGCGGCTCACCCGGAGAATATTGCGGCGAACTGATGGCCTGCCTTAAGCTTGATTCAACCTTCGGATCCGGTACAGCTTGACCCAGGCTATCCTTCACGAATTTGGCCGCTTTGGCCAAGTTGAGCCTGGCTAGGTTTGATCTGGGCGGCTTTGGCCCTGGTTCGGCCACAACTGAACTGGGGTTCGTCAAGTCGCACATGCCGATTTGTGGTGCTTGCCACCCGCCAGAGCATGTGCACCTAAATCAATGGTCATGCCGCAAGCATGGTGGGTGGGGAGAGAGGGGCGAGCAGCACTAAGAGCCGACACCCTCTTAGCTGCTCATGGCAGGTGTCGAATGAGTCCTTTCAACCCCCCATTTTCCTCAATTCCCCCCTTGCCTTTGTGCTTCACCTCACTCCCATGCTTTGTTGTGTCCATCCATCCCATAACCCCCTCTACTCTCCCTCCCAGTCATCCACCTTTTCTCTCAATTCTCCTGAGGGCGAGTACTTGTATATACCGTCATACCCCGGATATACCCCCAGGCCTATGTTACACCCATGCGCTTATAATCGTACCAGTGGGCTTATAGCCGGGTGCCGATTATAACTGTCGAGATAGTAGGAGAACCTAGGCTTAGGAGAAACCCTAGCCTAGGTGAATGTCGAGAGGGTTAGGCAAAGTGAGAGGGTTTCACTATAGGCTCAAGGGTACAAATATGAAAGAAGAAGCATGAGAAGAAAGGTGCACCACCTAACAAGCAAGATAACTACACTAAATATACACTACAGGCAGTTATAGAGTAATGTATACAATTACATTCTGACAATAACCCCACCCTAAATTTGGATCATCTTCGTATAAGCGCACCCTATGAAAATTTACTCAAATATGTGTTTTTCTAGTGAATTCGCCACTAACACTGTCAGAACATTATAGCTCATGCATATTGTGTAGGCTATAATGGGGTAGCCCATAAGGGGTACAACCCAATTAGGGTTATTACTTGTACTCAATTCATTCATAGTTCATTCATTCCTTGTTTCTTCTCATGGTATCGAGCAGGTTCCCCCGTGGGAACTGTTCCTAGGGCCCACCGTTTTTTTTCCTGCCCGGAGCGCACTCAGCCCCTGCCCGAGTCGCGCTCCCCTCTCTCGCGCCGCCCTAGCGGCCCCTTAGCGCCGCCCTCGCGGCCCCTTTGAGCCGCCCTCGCGGCTCTATCCGCCGCCCTTCGCGGCCCCTACTCTGCCGCCCTCGCGGTCCCGATCCGCCGCCCTCGCGGCCCCGATCCGCCGCCCTTCGCGGCCCCGATCCGCCGCCCTCGCGGCCCCTTCTCCGCCGCGCTCGCGGCCCCTATCCGCCGCCCTCGCGGCCCCGCTCCGCCGCCCTCGCGGCCCCGATCCGCCGCCCTTCGCGGCCCCGATCCGCCGCCCTCGCGGCCCCGCTCCGCCGCCCTCGCGGCCCCGATCCGCCGCCCTTCGCGGCCCCGATCCGCCGCCCTCGCGGCCCCTACTCCGCCGCCCTCGCGGCCCCGATTCGCCGCCCTCGCGGCCCCGATCCGCCGCCCTCGCGGCCCCTTCTCCGCCGCGCTCGCGGCCCCTACTCCGCCGCCCTCGCGGCCCCGATCCGCCGCCTTCGCGGCCCCGATCCGCCGCCCTAGCGGCCTCCGGCCCCTGCTCCTACGGCCCCGGCGCCTGCTCCTACGGCCCCCGCGCCTACTCCTACGAGCAGCCCACCCGCCGAGCCGCCCAGCAACCGAGCAGCCCAGCCGCTGAGCCGCCGAGCCGCCCAGCAACCGAGCCGCCCAGCCGCCGAGCCGCCCAGCAGCCGAGCCGCTCAGCCGCCGAGCCGCCCAGCAGCCGAGCCGCCCAGCAGCCGAGCCGCCCTGCCGCCAATACGCCCAGCAGCCGAGCCGCCCAGCAGCCGAGCCGCCCCGCCGCCGAGCCGCCCAGCCGCCGAGCCGCCGAGCCGCCCAGCAGCCGAGCCGCCCAGCCGTCGAGTCGCCGAGCCGCCCTGCAGCCGAGCCGCCCGAACCGCCCTGTCCGGTAAGAGCAGCGCCTCTCTCACAGCACTGCCCTCACCCTACTGTTTGCACTGCTAGTCTACTACTGTCATGGCTACCCCTAGTGTCCTCGCTTTTGACGCTGAGGGTCGGGCCATTGACTTTGACGTCTGGATAGATGACCTGCAGCTTTTCTTACAGTGCGACAGAGCAGACGGCCTCTCCCTCTTTGACCTCACTTCTGGTGCCTCTCCTGCCCCCGCTGCTGATGCTGACGCCACTGTTCGCTCACAGTGGGCCACGCGCGATGCTGCTGCACGTCTTGCTGTGCGTCGCCACCTACCTACCTCTGAGCGTGCGCACTTTAGCCAGTACAAGAGTGCTCAGACCTTGTACGACGCTGTAGTTGCACGCTACTCCTCCCCTGCCACTGCTGCACTGAGCCGCCTCATGCTACCGTACCTCTTCCCTGACCTTGCTGCCTTTCCCACAGTCGCTGACCTCATTACGCACCTCCGCACTAGTGACACTCGCTACCGCACTGCGCTTCCTGCTGAGTTCTGCGCCAAGAACCCCCCCCCCATGTACATCACCCTCTACTACATAGTCACCCGTCTCCCTGACTCCCTTCGCGTAGTCAGGGACCACTTCCTCTCGGTCTGTCCCACCACTCTCACCGTTGACCTCCTCGAGAAGGCCCTCCTAGCAGCAGAAAAGAGCATAGTCGCTGTAGGAGCCTCTCGTGGTGACCCTCGCACCCCCATCTTTGAGGGGTGTTCCCCCTCCCCTCTTTTGCCCTCTGTTGCCTCTGCTGCTGCGGCCGACCTCGCTGGTTTGGAGTCGGTTGGGGCAGCGTCTACCCCTAGCGGGAGACGCCGCCCTGGCAGGGGCAAGGGGGGCAGGGGCGCTGGAGGTGGTGGCGGTGGAGGCGGCGGTGGAGGCGGTGGAGGAGGTGGGGGTGGCGGTGGGGGTGGTGGCGGGGGTGGAGGTGTAGGTGGCGGCAGTGGAGGCGCAGGCGGCAGCGGCGGTGGCGGAGGGAGCGGAGGTGGCGGCGGTGGAGGAGGAGGCGGCGGAGGAGGTGGAGCTGGTCGGGGTGGCGCTGCGCAGAGGGTCAGCTCCGGTGGTGGTCAGCGCCAGCAGCAGCAGCAGCAGCGCACTCGTGACGTCCCCTCCCCTCAGCAGCTCCGTGAGTGGTACACTGCACGCCAGAGGGGTGGGGGTACTGGTCCGTGCACCTACGTCCTGCGCACCGGCGACCGCGCGGCTGAGCAGTGCGGGGGTGCGCACTCCACCCAGCGCTGTTTTGGCCGCCTGACGGACGCTTGGCGTCACCAGTTCCCTGAGGCCACTGAGATCCCCCGCTGGGGTGAGCTGTCTACGGCGGATGTAGCTGTCTTTGACCTTGACTTTGATGCTATTCTTGCTGCCATGTATACTGTGACTATTAGTGATGAGGGTGACTGTTACCGGTGTTTTCCGCCCGACCAGGGCATTGAGACTGCTGCTCTAGGTCCTGGTGAGGCTGCTGCTCTAGGTGCTAGCGAGGCTGCTGCTCTAGGTGCGTCTGCTCCCTCAGGTACTGGTGAGTCTGCTCTCTCAGGTTCTGCGTCGGCTTCGGCCTCCCACACCTTTACCCTTGACTCGGGGGCTTCTCGCTCCTTCTTTCGAGACCGCACCACACTCACGCCGCTTGGCCGGCCAGTTGCGGTCTCTCTGGCAGACCCCTCTGGGGGTCCTGTCCTTGCTCACTTCTCCACTGTCCTCCCGTGTCCGGCGGCCCCCTCTGGCACCCTGTCTGGTCTTTACCTCCCCTCGTTCTCTACGAACTTGGTGAGTGGTGCTGACCTACAGGATGCGGGGGTTCACCAGTTCACTCCTGCGAGTCAGCGGGTGACCCACTGCACGGACGCTCGGACAGGCCGACACCTGGCCACGTTTACACGTCGGCCGGGGTCGAGCCTGTACACACTGACCACTGCGTCTCCTCCGGTCCCTGCGTCTGGTCAGGTAGCTGCGTCGGGTCAGGTGTTTGCTGCAGCGTCCAGGTCTGGTCCTGAGTCTGCCCCCTGCTCGTGTCGCCTCCTGTCTCACGAGACTCTCCTCTGGCACCACCGCCTTGGTCACCCCTCCCTGCTTCGTCTCCGGAGCATGGCCTCCCGTGTCCTTGTCTCTGGTCTTCCCCGGTCCCTCCCTCCACTTCCTCCGGGGCCTGGCCCTACCTGCGTCCCCTGTGTCGAGGGACGACAGCGGGCTACCCCTCACTCCTCCCAGTTTCCTCCGACAGAGGCCCCGCTGCAGACGCTTCACATGGACGTGTGGGGCCCGGCCCGCGTCCGTGGACAGGGTCACGAGCGCTACTTCCTGCTGGTGGTTGACGACTACTCGCGTTACACCACAGTCTTCCCCTTGCGCAGCAAGGGTGATGTCACTGAGGTGTTGATCGACTGGATCCGCGCAGCTCGTCTCCAGCTCAGGCGGAGCTTCGGCTCGGACTTTCCTGTTCTGCGTCTGCACTCTGACAGAGGAGGAGAGTTCTCCTCTGGCCATCTGCGAGCCTACTGTCGTGCACGAGGCATCCGCCAGACCTTCACGCTTCCGGACTCTCCACAGCAAAATGGGATTGCTGAGCGCCGCATTGGCATGGTCATGGACGTCGCCCGTACGTCCATGATGCATGCGGCTGCCCCCCATTTTCTGTGGCCGTTTGCGGTTCGGTACGCGGCGCATCAGATCAACCTTCAGCCCAGGGTCTCCATGCCGGAGACCTCCCCAGCCTTGCTGTGGACGGGGACGGTTGGCGATGCGTCTGCGTTCCGTGTCTGGGGATCTCGGGCGTTTGTCCGCGACTTGTCTGCGGACAAGCTGTCCCCTCGTGCTGCTCCTTGCGTCTTCCTGGGTTTCCCCCCTGACGCCCCAGGGTGGCAGTTCTACCACCCCACCTCTCGCCGTGTTCTGTCCTCCCAGGACGTCACGTTTGACGAGTCGGTCCCCTACTACCGCCTCTTCCCCTACCGCACTCCGTCCCTCCCCCCGCCACCGCTCTTCCTGGTACCAGGTCCCCCCCCGGTAGACCCCCTCCCCCCTCAGGGTCCTGCCCCTTCAGGTGTGTCCCAGGTAGACGCTGTTGAGCCTGTCGAGGTCGCTGGTGACTCTGGTGCTGCTGAGGGTGCTGAGCCTGGGGGTGCTGACTCTGGGGGTGCTGAGCGTGTGGGTGCTGACTCTGGGGGTGCTGAGCGTGTGGGTACTACGACTGGGGGTGCTGAGCCTGGGGGTGCTGCGTCTGAGGGTGCTGAGCCTGGGGGTGCTACGCCTGGAGGTGCTGAGCCTGGGGGTTCTGCGTCTGGGGGTGCGGAGCCTGGGGGTACTACGCCTGGAGGTGCTGAGCCTGGGGGTGCTACGCCTGGTGGTGCTGTGCCTGGCGGTTCTCCGGGTGCTCCTTCTCGCCGGGAGCCACTCTCTCCCCAGGAGCTGCGTGAGTGGTTTGCCCGGCGCTGGAGGCGAGCTGCTAGAGCTGGAGGTGCTGCGGGTACTGGAGGTTCTGTTGCTGCTGAGAGCGCTGGTGCCACGGGTCCCGGAGGTGCTCGTACTGGGAGTACTGGAGCTGCTGGACCTGCGGGTACTTCTGGAGCTGGAGTTGCTGCGGGTGTTGGCGCGGAGGCTACTGCTGTCGGTCCTGGAGGCGGTCCTGCTGGGGGTACTACTGGTGCTGCTGGGGGTTCTGGAGCTGGAGCTGCTACTGGTGCTGGTGCTGCCACTGGGGGTGCTGGTGCTGTCCCTGTTGTGTCTGGAGTTGCCGCGCGGCCTCGGCCGTACTTCGTTCCGCTCCTTCAGCAGGTTCTTGGTCTCCCGCCTTCTACTGGTCCTCCTCCTCCCTTAGAGTGTCCACAGCCTGTCCCGTCGCAGTTACAGTTACAGCCGGCCTCCCCACTGCCTGCTCCGTCTCCCTACACTGGTCCTACTGGAGGTCTTGCTGAGCGTCGTGAGCCTGCGTCTCGCCCTGCGTCGCCTGTCCGTGCTGCTCGCACTAGTGGTCGCGGTTCGCGTCAGCGTCCTCCTCCTGTCCCTGGCACGCACCGGATGTCTCTGCGTCCGTCCACTGCTCCTCTGCGTGCCCCTTTGCCTTCTCCTCCTGAGTCTTCTCTTCCTGCTCTTGCCGACCCGGAGTCGGACTCTCTTCGTGCTGCCAGTCCTACTGTCACGCGTCTCCTTGCTACTGTTGTCACTGACCCTTCCTTTGAGTCCACTGCTGCGTCTGCCCTAGTTGCTGAGCTCGTCGACTTTGCTGCTCGCTGTCGCCTAGACTACGTCGCCAGTCTTGTTGCTGAGTCTGAGTCTGTCTGTCCTCCGTCCGTCGGGGGTGAGTGTGCCCTTGGCACGGACGTCCTTGAGGACAGGCAGGAGGAGTTCCAGTGCTTGGCCGCTGCTTCACCTCATCTCGTGTCCGTACTGCTTACCCCTGAGGGAGACCCGGATGCACTTGACATCCCGACTCCGCGCTCTTACGCGGAGGCGATAGAGGGTCCCTACTCCTCTCAGTGGCAGGCAGCTATGGACACAGAGATGGCTTCCTGGAAGTCCACAGGCACCTACGTTGACGCTGTTCCCCCTCCTGGGGCGAACATCGTCAGTGGCATGTGGATTTTCAGGGTGAAGCGGCCGCCGGGTTCTCCGCCTGTCTTCAAGGCGCGTTACGTGGCTCGAGGCTTCAGTCAGCGGCAGGGAGTTGACTACTTTCAGACCTTCTCTCCCACCCCGAAGATGACCACTCTTCGGGTACTGCTGCACGTAGCTGCTCACCGTGACTACGAGCTACACTCTCTTGACTTCAGCACTGCTTTCTTGCAGGGCAGCCTGCACGAGGAGATCTGGCTGCGTCGCCCACCTGGTTTCACTGGGTCTTTTCCTCCTGGCACCCAGTGGAGCCTACGGCGGCCAGTCTACGGTCTCCGCCAGGCTCCGCGTGAGTGGCACGACACACTGAGGACTACACTTGCGGCTCTTGGGTTTGCTCCCTCTACTGCTGACCCGTCGCTGTTTCTGCGCACCGACACTTCTTTGCCGCCGTTCTACATCCTCGTGTACGTCGACGACTTGGTCTTTGCCACAGCTGACACTGCTGGACTCGCCCACGTGAAGTCCGAGCTGCAGAAGAGACACACGTGCACTGACCTGGGTGAACTGCGCAGCTACCTTGGCTTGCAGATCACTCGGGACAGAGCACGCCGCACCATTACCCTGACTCAGTCACACATGGTGCAGCAGGTCCTTCAGCGCTTCGGCTTCACGTACTCCTCGCCTCAGGCCACTCCTCTGCCTACTCGCCACTCGCTCTCAGCTCTGCCTTCGGATGAGTCCGTAGAGTCGAGTGGCCCATACCCAGAGCTTGTTGGCTGCCTCATGTACCTGATGACCTGCACACGACCTGACCTTGCATACCCTCTTAGCATTCTCGCACGCTATGTTGCTCCTGGGAGACACAGACCGGAGCACATGGCTGCAGCGAAGAGGGTGTTGCGCTACTTGTGCAGTACGTCGGGCATGGGGCTTGTGCTTGGAGGGCAGAGTCCAGTGGTCCTCACTGGGCACGCAGACGCTTCTTGGGCTGACGACCAGGCTACGCAGCGGTCGTCACAGGGTTACACCTTCAGCCTTGGTTCCGGCTCTGTTTCGTGGCGGGCTACTCGCTCGTCTTCTGTTCTCGGCTCCAGTTGTGAGGCTGAGATCTACGCAGGAGCCATGGCTGCACAGGAGCTTCGCTGGCTCACCTACCTGCTGACTGACCTCGGAGAGCCGCCTCGTTCTCCTCCAGTGCTCTACGTAGACAACAAGACCATGCTGGCCTTGTGTCGGGAGCAGCGACTGGAGCACAGAACGAAGCACATTGCTCTCCGCTACTTTCTTGCTCGTGAGCTGCAGCAACGTGGTCAGCTGCGTCTTGCGTACGTGGCCTCTGAGGCCAACACTGCTGATATCTTCACCAAGGCACTTGCGCCTTGTGACCATCAGCGCTTCTGTACTCAGCTGGGCCTTGTGCCTACCTTGCCTCACTTGCTCACCTCTTGACCGTGCTTGTACTGTTACATATATATATACCTGCTCTTGCTTGTCTAGCCTTTTTATATATATGTACTCCTGCATGTGAACTGGCCTTGTGGCCTTGAACTTGTGCTCGGAATGTGTGGTGACTTTGTGATCCACCCTGAGCTTGCTTTGCTTTGCTTTACTTGACTGGTCTTGTGACCCCTTGTTCTCCCCCACTTTGCCTATGGGGGTGTGTCAGAACATTATAGCTCATGCATATTGTGTAGGCTATAGTGGGGTAGCCCATAAGGGGTACAACCCAATTAGGGTTATTACTTGTACTCAATTCATTCATAGTTCATTCATTCCTTGTTTCTTCTCAAACACGTCAGGAGCAAACGTCGCTGACGTGCCTGGCAAAGTCTTCCCTGGCCCGCCTGGCGAAATTGCCACAGGCGCGCACGTGTTAGCAACATTTCAGCACATGATGGCAGGGATTTTCGCCAGGGTGGCAGATTCTCGGTGAATTTCGAAGCGAACTGTTTTGTGGTAGTCTCGATTGAAACCGCAAGGCTAAGATCTACATTTCTATGTTATAAAAATAATAATTCTCTAAGTGTCATTTATTTCCCCCATGGGGTTATAAAAAAAACCACATTATAAGCACACCCACCATTTTTCCATGTTTTTTTATACCCCCACATGGGGGTATATCCGGGGCATGACGGTAATTGAAAATATCGCTATCACCTCTTCTGCTTATGATAAGTCCCGGGGCGACAGAAAAAGGGAGGCCTATATTGGGGGGATTTCGGTAACACCCTTGCTTGAAGTGATTGTGCTGCTAAGATGGGACAGCTGTGTTTGTTTCTTGAATACGATACAGCCGTCTATGAAATGTGTATCATGTTTCACTACTTTCGACGAATCAGAGCACGGCTTTTTTCGTTGGGAAGATAACCATTTCATTAAGTGCTTACAAGCTCTTCACAGGAGTTGCGGTACAACTCGCTTCAAACAGGGCAGGTTCTTCAAGCAATCCATGCCTCTCTGAGTCACCAGAGTACACTCCCTCATATCCAATTCATCCAGGGCAGTGAAATGCCTGACATGCTCCATGCCAGCATCAGTAACCCCACAAGGCAATGAGAGCTCTTTCAGCCTAGTCAGAGAGGTCAATAACTTCAGCCCATTGTCCCCAACGGCTGTGCCACCCAAAAGGAGCTCTTCGAGGCCAGTCAGGGAGTGCACACTCACCATGGCGGCAGATCCAACAGACCAGCAACCCACAAGTTCCAGCCTCTTGAGTGAAGAGAGGCCTGTTAGATACAGCAGGCCAGCAACACCCACATCCGTGAAACTGAGGCCCAAATCTTTGAGGTTGCCTGCAGCATCAATGCCTTCTAGCCCATTGTCTAAGATGTCTGTCTGCCCCAGATTCAGCTTTTCAAGACGTGGCAGCCTGCAAATCTGGTTGATGCCTACACTAAAGCCAGAGGACGCTTCAAGGTCAATGCTTCAGGTGGGTCATAGTGGCAATAAGGTCCATGATGGAGTCTAACATGTTGACGTTTCTACAATGCAGCTCGGGGTCATCTGATGAACAGTTGATGGGCTGCAGCACAAAACAAAGACAAAACATATGAAATCGTTTTCTTGCTGATTTTGCGTACGGAGCGGATTACCACTGACGGTAAAAACAAATTTCTACTAGTTTCTGACCTCTAGGCTGATGAACCCAACAACAACTTAATCTGCTGCAAGTAATTAGCTTAATGCAAATTGTGACCATCCAGTCCCACTTACCCGTAAAATTCTTTGAACACGTATTCCAGCTTTCTCTTCTTTCAATACTGCCAGCTCCTCTTTAATCGATGCCAACTCCTCTTTAGCTGATTCCAGTTCTGCCCTCATCGCCAATATCTCTTCCTTCGATGTATTCACCGGCTCCATCGCCTCCTCCTTTCCTTCTTTTTATCGCAGCGAACAAAAAATGCTTGCGCTCAGACAGATCGTCTACTTCAGGTTTAGTGAAAGGAGGGAGAGCATACCAATGAGTAAGAATTATGACGAGGACACAGGAGAACAGACAGAGTGATAGGATTGATTGGGAGAGGAAACAGTTGAATGAAGAGGAAATTATAAAGAAACCACTCTCTGCAAACCATCCAAATTCAAGCAATCACAAGCAAAGGAAGCGAGAGCGGAAAGAGGCAGCACTGTGGGAAATGAGGAGGAGATTCAAATGACAGCATAAATGGCGGTGGATGAGTGAGGCGACGCAGCGAAGGATCGGAAGAGTTGTGAGGCTTGAAGGGAGTGAACTTGCGTGTGTACCCTAGTACTACTGGATGGTCGTGGCGTGGAATGGCAGAGTGAACGTACCCGATGCTAGAAGAATCGGCGTTGAACAGTGTCGTGCGAAGAGTCTGAGAAGAGAAGGAGAGGGACGAAGGCGATGTACTACGAGCGGAGAATTGCGGGTCAGGAGTGGAAGGGGTAACGAGTAGAAGCCAGGGTTGGACAAGGTGACGTTGTATGAACCAATCCCATACACCAAGTCGCTCCTTCTATAAAGCACCCTGGATGCTGCTCCAGTCCTGCTCCGCACATGTTAATTCCACTCCTCTACTGATCGTTCCGCCCATGCACTGGCGACTCGGCTTGTACGCAGATTTGCAGCACTCGCAAACTGATTTTCATGCGGGGGAAGCGGCGACAAGTCAACCACGTGTTTCCACAACAGCTTGGTGAAGCACGGCGACGAGGAGGGACGGAAGGACTTTAGAGTCGAAGCAGGGGGGGGAACGGGGGGAAGGGGGGAAAAAAGTAGGGGGGAACTGGACTGTTTTGTTGGGTGTATGGCAGCGTGTGCGAGGCGACTTGCCTCGGAGGTGCGACGCGAAGATGGCAGCACATGGCAGGGTGCCTTTCACGTCCTCGTGACGAGGCATGGCGGTGGTCGCGCGCTCTAAAATCCTCGATCGGCACGATGCGAACGATCGGACGAGCACGAGACAGTGGGAGACCAGCATTTTGCGGATCATTAGAATGTACGAAGGAGGAATTCGATGATTCTGTTCGCGCTCGGTCTTGTCAGACACCACCTGTTCTTCTAAACATCCACATCGTACATACTCAAAACAGAGTGGTTGAAGAGACTCGTGGCGATTTCCTGGCTTGAATAGGTATATCTCTGTAGTAGCCTGAGAAAAAGTGTTGTTCCGCCGTTTCGCCTAACATAACCGTTAGAGATAATCCCGATAGAGTTTTTGCAACACTTCCCTCTGCCTTCGGGTTGGTATCAATTGTAACGCTGTGTTACATGACGAAGCAATTCATCTGCTGAGACCTGGTTTCGCCTTGTTCAGGATCGAGCATCGCAAATGTTCGGCCTCGCCCTTTTGAATCTGACGAACCTCGAAGACTTTCTGCTTTCCCTTTCCGCAAAATTCGCTGATCTGAGTGGTATTCGATAGGCCATTCGAAATTACCCTTGTGAGGACCGATAGTGAATTCTTGCCAGATTTGAAGAGTACAGTACTAAGTTCGGAGACTACGACTCGCGCTTCGTAGTAGTCTTCTGTCGTCTTCGTTGTCGTTTAATCCAAATCTCAGCTTGAGTTAGCGTAGCGTTGCACAAATTTCGGCTCCTAGGTCACATCGCATTACCAACGAGCGACGCATCCCCAGACCACATTCTCTCCAATCCCTTGGATCGCCCGAACCTCCACCATCGCGGAAAAGACAAGTGAGAAATGTCACAGAAATGTGACTTTTCCGTGACTTTTGCGTGACAATTTTCCGTCACGGAAATGTCATGGGTGGAAGTGCCAAGAAGTGAAGTCACGGAAACGTCACGGAAAACTTACGAAATTTCGTACAGAAAGTCACAGAAATATGACTGGCAAAGTGATGTTCGCGTAACCTTTTTGTTCCCTTGCCACGTGGCCAAGTGGCGTTACATCTTTCCAGACAGTTCGCCAGGTGTCCATGTTGGTGATTGGCCGAAATAGACCAATCAAATGTCAGTTAGGGGTGTGCCAAAACTAATTTCATTGGCTAGCGATTGTGAACAGCGACCGCATGTGGCACACGAATTGCAGCATCGCATTGAGCACGTCGAAAATTCAAAACACAACCGGGACGTCCATTGGCGTTTTTTTAAATGTGTCATTATTCAACAAGTACATACATTGACAGAGCAACACAACCGCACGTCTGCACAACAGCACGTCCATATGGACACATAGCTAACCAACTCTAACTTAAAGCATAGTTAGGAACTAAGCCGACAAGCTGGGGTCGGACGATACTGTCAGAACATATATATATAGCTTATGCTGTTGTGTAGGCTATAGTGGGGTATCCCATAGGGGGTACAACACAATTAGGGTTTCCCATATGTACTCACTTCATTCATAGTTCATTCATTCTCGTTCTCATTTTCACATGGTATCAGAGTATACCAGCAAATTAAATCACGGAACGGTTTGGTGCCTGCATAAAACACGCCGAACGTTATGGAACCTGCAATCAAGACAACAGCAAAAGATCGTGACACGTGAGGGTGAGAAACAAAAACAATTGCGTGAACAGCTTGAAGAATAAAACGGTCGACGTGCCCCCGCTGCAGCACGGCGATGCAGTGCGCGCGGCGCACGGTGAACAGGCGGTGGGCGACGACGAGCGTGGTGCGCGCGCCCATAAGCGCATCGAGCGCCGCCTGCACCGCCTGCTCAATCTCCGCGTCCAACGCCGACGTCGCCTCGTCCAGCAGCACCACCCGCTGATTCCGTAGAATAGTCCACGCGATCGCCACGCGCTGCTTCTGCCCCCCGACAGCTGCGTGCCTCGCTCCTACACCTGCGTCTTGTAGCCCTGCAGAGGGAGGGGGAGGGTAAGGAGGGAAGAGAGCGGTAAGAATGGGAGTGCGAGCCCGGGGTATGGGAGGCGGAAACGGAGGGTAAGGGGGAACGGAAAGCAGTCTGAGGAGCAGGGGTAAGAGGGAGAGACGGAGGGTGGAAGTGTCAGAAGTAGTAGGAAGAAACAAGAATGAAGAAAGGAGGGGTTTCACTAGCAAGCAGTTGGATACATATAGCAAACCCTAATTGGGCTGTACTCACTATGGAGTACCCCACTGCAGGCTAGACAATAATAACATTCTGACACACCCCCATAGCCAAAGTGGGGTGTAATCAGCACAATGAGCAAAGCTAGTGGTAGTCACAGCGGGCAAGTGAGGAGGAGGAGGGACTGTGAGAGGAGAGAAGATGGGAGACGACGGCTGAAGCTGCAGACACACGGGCAACAGGAGCGGCTGGCACAGTGGCTACCGGGACAGCGCCCCGGACTACTGGAGTAACTGGCTCACGGGCTACGAGGAGCTACAGGAGCAACGGACCCACGGGCGACAGGCGCAGCAGGCTCTCTGGGCTACCAGGACAGAGCCCCGGACTACAAGTGCTGCGGACGACAAGACGGCAGCCTCCGCTCAACCTCCCCCAACTCTCCCACCCCCCTTTCACACACCCCTTGCTGTACCCCTAGCTCCACTCCCACGTCACCCCCCTAGCACCACTCCTTCGGCTCCCACACACCCACCCCCCTCAGCGGCAGCTGCAGCAGTGGGAGACGGAGGAGGAGGAGGAGCAGGGGACGGTTCACACACCCGCTATCACCATACCCGTCACCCCCATACCCTGAGTGTGCGGTATGCGAGCTCAGGTGTGCTCGAAGCGTGCACAAGCGTGCGGGTAGCGAACTCGGGTGTGCAGTAAGCGAACTCGGGTGTGCGGGGAGGGGTGGCCGCAGGGCGACGCGACGGGATCGCAGGGGGCGCGCGCGGGTCCCCAGGGGCGACTCGACGGTCGACGGGGGGGGGGGGGACGCGCGGCCCCCGTGACGCCACGACGGGCGACGGAAGGGGGGGGACGCGCGGCCCCCGAGGCGCCTCGACGGGAGACGGGATAGGGGGGACGCGCGGCCCCCGCGACGCCACGACGGGCGACGGGAGAGGGCGCCACGACTGGCGACGGGATGGCGGGGGGGGGGGCGCGCGCGGATCCACGGAGTAGAAAACCGCCGCGCGCCTCGGGGCGCACGGCGGGCAGAAAACCGCCGCGCGCCCCGAGCGCACGGCGGGATGAAAAACGCCGCGCGCTCCGGGCGCGCGGCAGGAAGAAAGGGTCACGCGCCGGGGGCGCGCGACAGCAGTAGAGCAGCGGAAGCATCGGGTGGGGCCCACCCACAGGATCGACCCAAGGGGGTCGACCTGCTCTGAAACCATGTCAGAAGTAGTAGGAAGAAACAAGAATGAAGAAAGGAGGGGTTTCACTAGCAAGCAGTTGGATACATATAGCAAACCCTAATTGGGCTGTACTCACTATGGAGTACCCCACTGCAGGCTAGACAATAATAACATTCTGACAGGAAGAGAGACGGACGAAGGAGAGGTGCGAGCGCACTTACGTCGGCCAGCGAGGATGTTGGCGAAGCTGAAGCGCTGGAAGATGGGCACGTCCGGGCACGAGGGGTACGCAAAGGTCACCTCGCGCAGCTCCAGCGCTCCTTCACACGCCAGGCTAGCCTTGAAAATCTATGGGGAATGGAGGTGGGAGGGGAGGGCAGAAGTCGAGGGGGATAGATGCAGAACGAGATGTTAACTGAGGCAAAACTACGATTACTGCAGGGTGTGGAATAAATGCATAAACACACGTAGCTAGACGGCACTGACCGAATATAACGTCCAAAGCGACGACCCGGGCGGCGGCTTCCCGTCGCCAAGCGTGCGGCGGTTCGTCATTCGGAGATTATGTACGGGGAGGGGGGGGGGGGGGGGGGGGGGGGGGGTGGAAGGAGGGAGGTTGGGAGAGCAAGGCGGAAGCCGAGGGGGTATATTCGGAGTGAGTATATTTACATACGAAAAAAACTTAGAAGGACCCGAAGTGAAAGAACTGGGAGCGCTTGCTAGCTTCATTAAGTGCTAGCAACTAGTAGTGGATGAAACATATTGGCGATGGCGAAATACTAATGACAGAGCACTTGGAAAGAGGTACATAGAGTGCTGGAGGGTGCCTAGAACTTTAGTACATAGAGCATTGCTAGGAGCGAGGAGAATGACTTGAATGGCAGAGAACGTGGGAATGTTAGAGAACTAGCCTAACTGGTGAGAACGTGGTAGGCAGAGCATTTGTACGGCGGGGTGGCGGGTGGGTGGAGGGGTTTGGGAGGATGGGGGTTGAGAGTGGTTTGAGGCTCCGTGTGCTGATGTGTGAGTGGATGGATAAGGGAGGCTGGTGTACGTCGATTCTGATTTTGTGCGCTGCAGTGATTGGTTCGAAAATTATTGCAGTGAGGTTCACTTCTTCTCGGTGGGGTGCCTGGAAATGACGTGGAGAGCCCTTGTTGGGCATTTACCTCCGCGGTAACACACATTGGGCTCTATCGCCCCCTAGGTAAGCCACGTGTCCAGATCGTAACAAAGGTATCCTCTCTTCGCCACCGTGGTAACCATTATGCCTAAATGGTCAACATAATTGCCCGAATGGTAATGAACAGTGCATCTGGAATTCCTGGCTGGTAACTTCGCGTCCCAACAAAACTGTACGCCGTACAAGTAGGATTTGACTCTGCGAAATCGAACTGACTATCCACGTATACTCCACAGAATGCGCATTATTGTTTAGTAGACTAGCGTTTACAAACGCAAAGTGTTACATGCACGTATGCGATACGATTAAATATCCCTGTAATAGAATAAAAATATAGAAACAAATATAAACATCACATGATCAGTTTTATCGTTCATGTGGATTCACAAACTAAATTACAAATCATTGAAGTGTACCATAAAAATCAATTTACAGCCTATATAATGAATACAAATCATGGATAGAAAATATTTTTAGCTTGTTTAGACGCATTTATAGTTTTCTTGAATAGATAGTTTAATATTGAATTTACTAATGCAGCTTTATATTTTTGTAATATCGAAAAACAATTGTTCCTACTAATACTTTAACGTCCGGGATTGTAAACGACGTCATTATAAACGGAAATGTGCATTTTGTGGAGTAGACGTGGACATTCAGTTTCATTTTCGCCGACTCAAACACTACTTGTGTCAGAACATATATATATAGCTTATGCTGTTGTGTAGGCTATAGTGGGGTATCCCATAGGGGGTACAACACAATTAGGGTTTCCCATATGTACTCACTTCATTCATAGTTCATTCATTTCTCGTTCTCATTTTCACATGGAATCAGAGCAGGTCCCCTCCTAGGGACTGTTCCTTGGGCCCACCGAAACGCGCCTCGAGTCGCGCCTGCCCCTTTTTTTAAGCGGCCCGTCGAGTCGCACCTAGCGACCCGTAGTGCCGCCCTTACGGTCGCGTCGAGCCGCCATAGCGGCTGCGGCGCGCCGCCCCTTTTCCCGGCCCGTCGCCGCCCTTACCCGCGGCTTTACGCCGCCCTCACCGGCGGCTTCGCGCCGCCCCTTACCTGCGGCCCCGCCGCCTCTCTCTTCGCGGCCCCGCCGCCATCTCTCGCTGCGGCCCCGCCGCCACTCACTGCGGCCCCGCCGCCCGTCTTCGCGGCCCCGCCGCCTCTCTCGCTGCGGCCCCGCCGCCTCTCACTGCGGCCCCGCCGCCCTACTTCGCGGCCCCGCCGCTTCTCTCGCTGCGGCCCCGCCGCCTCTCTCGCTGCGGCCCCGCCGCCTCTCTCGTTGCGGCCCCGCCACCCTTCCCTGCGGCCCCGCCGCTTCTCTGCAGCGGCCCCGCCGCCCGTCTTCGCGGCCCCGCCGCCTCGCTACGTCAGCGGCCCAGCCGAGCCGCCCAACAGCAGCGCAGCCGAGCCGCCCAGCAGCAGAGCAGCCGAGCCACCCCGCCGCCGAGCCGCGCTGCAGCCGAACCGCCCGGCCGCCGAGCCGCCCTGCCGCCGAGCCGCCCTGCTGCCGAGCCGCCCGTGAGCCGAGCAACCGAGCCGCCGTGCAGCCGAGCCGCCCTGCTGCCGAGCCGCCCTGCCGCCGAGCCGCCCGGGAGCCGAGCCGCCGAACCGCCCTGCCGCCGAGCCGCCCTGCCGCCGAGCCGCCCTGCCGCCGAGCCGCCCGGGAGCCGAGCCGCCCAGCAGCCGAGTCGCCGGGCCGCCCTACTGCCGAGCCGCCCGACCTGCCCTGCCTGGTGAGCACAGCACCACTGTTACTGCGTGCCCTTCCCCTACTGCTTGCACTACTACACTGTCGTCGTCATGGCTACCCCTAGTGTCCTCGCTTTTGACGCTGAGGGTCGAGCCATTGACTTTGAGGTCTGGGTCGACGACCTGCAGCTGTTCTTACAGTGCGATAGGGCGGACGGTCTTTCCCTCTTTGACCTCACCTCTGGCGCCTCTCCTGCCCCTGCTGCTGATGCTGACCCCACTGTTCGCTCTCAGTGGGCCACCCGCGATGCTGCTGCACGTCTTGCTGTGCGTCGCCACCTGCCTACCACTGAGCGCGCGCACTTTAGTCAGTACAAGAGTGCTCAGACCTTGTACGACGCTGTAGTTGCGCGCTACTCTTCCCCTGCCACTGCTGCCCTTAGCCGCCTCATGCTACCGTACCTCTTTCCTGACCTTGCTGCCTTTCCCACTGTCGCTGACCTCATTACGCACCTCCGCACTAGTGACACTCGCTACCGTGCCGCCCTTCCTGCTGAGTTCTGCGCCAAGAACCCCCCCCCCATGTACATCACTCTCTATTACATAGTCACACGCCTCCCTGACTCCCTTCACGTAGTCAGGGACCACTTCCTCTCAGTCTGTCCCACCACTCTCACTGTCGACCTCCTCGAGAAGTCCCTCCTGGCGGCGGAGAAGAGCATCGTCGCTGTAGGAGCCTCTCGTGGTGACCCTCGCACCCCCATCTTTGAGGGGTGTTCTCCTTCCCCCCTGCTGCCCTCTGTTGCCTCTGCTGCTGCTGCCGACCTGCTTGGTCTTGAGTCGGTCTGCGCGGCGTCTGCCCCTAGCGGGAGACGCCGCCCTGGCAGGGGCAAGGGGGGCAAGGGCGCGGGTGGACCTGGCGGGGGCGGTGGAGGTGGCGGTGGAGGCGGCGGAGGGAGTGGGAGTGGCGGTGGGAGTGGTGGCGGGGGCGGTGGTGGCGGTGTCAGCAGCGGAGGAGGAGGCGGTGGCGGCGGCAGCGGTGGGAGCGGAGGCAGCGGTGGTGGTGGAGGTGGAGGCGGCGGTGGCGGAGGGGGTGGAGCTGGTCGGGGTGGTGCCCCGCAGCGTAGCGGCTCTGGTGGTGGCCAGCGTCAGCAGCAGCAGCAGCAGCAGCGTTCGCGGGACATCCCCCCGCCCCAGCAGCTCCGTGAGTGGTACACGCAGCGTCAGCGGGGTGGGGGTTTTGGTCCGTGCACCTACGTCCTTCGTTCCGGCGACCGCGCGGGTGAGCAGTGTGGAGGTGCCCACCCCACCCAGCGCTGCTTTGGCCGCCTGACGGACGCTTGGCGTCAGCAGTTCCCCGAGGCTAGTGAGATTCCTTGCTGGGGAGAGCTGTCTAGGGCTGGCGTAGCTATCTTTGATCTTGACTTTGATGCTATCCTTGCTGCCATGTATGCTGCGACTATTAGTGAGGAGGGTGACTGTTACCGGTGTTTCCCGCCCGACCCGGGCATTGGTACTGCTGCGCCAGGTACTTCTGCGGCTGCTGCTCTAGGTGCCAGTGCGTCTGCACTCTCAGGTACTGGTGAGGCTGCGCTCTCAGGTACTGCGTCGGCTTCGGCCTCCCTCACCTTCACGCTTGACTCAGGGGCTTCTCGCTCCTTCTTTCGAGACCGCACCACACTCACGCCGCTTGGCCGGCCGGTTGCAGTCTCCCTGGCTGACCCCTCTGGGGGTCCTGTCCTCTCTCACTTCTCCACTGTCCTCCCGTGTCCGGCTGCCCCCTCGGGCACCTTGTCTGGTCTGTACCTCCCCTCGTTCTCGACGAACTTGGTGAGTGGTGCTGACCTGCAGGATGCGGGGGTTCACCAGTTTACTCCTGCGAGTCAGCGGGTGACCCACTGCTCGGACGCCCGCACAGGCCGACACCTGGCCACGTTTTCGCGTCGGCCGGGGTCGAGTCTCTACACCCTGACCACTGAGTCTCCTCCTGTCCCTGCGTCTGGCCAGGTAGCTGCGTCGGGTCAGGTGTTTGCTGCTGCGTCCAGGTCTGGTCCTGAGTCTGCCCCCTGCTCGTGTCGCCGCCTGTCTCAGGAGACTCTCCTGTGGCACCACCGTCTTGGCCACCCCTCCTTGCCTCGTCTTCGGGGCATGGCTTCCCGTGTCCTTGTCTCTGGTCTTCCCCGGTCTCTCCCTCCCCTTCCCTCGGGACCCGGACCTTCCTGTGTCCCCTGTGTCGAGGGGCGGCTCCGGGCTGCCCCTCACTCCTCCCAGTTTCCCCCGACAGAGGCTCCTCTGCAGACGCTTCACATGGACGTGTGGGGCCCGGCCCGCGTCCGTGGGCAGGGTCACGAGCGCTACTTCCTGCTGGTGGTTGACGACTACTCGCGTTACACCACAGTCTTCCCCTTGCGCAGCAAGGGTGATGTTACTGAGGTGTTTATCGACTGGATCCGCGCAGCTCGTCTCCAGCTCAAGAGGAGCTTCGGCTCGGACTTTCCTGTTCTGCGTCTGCACTCTGACCGAGGTGGAGAGTTCTTCTCTGGCCTTCTGCGAGCCTACTGTCGTGCACGAGGCATCCGCCAGACCTTTACGCTTCCGGACTCTCCACAGCAAAATGGGATTGCTGAGCGCCGCATTGGCATGGTCATGGACGTCGCTCGTACGTCCATGATGCATGCGGCTGCCCCCCATTTTCTGTGGCCGTTTGCGGTTCGGTACGCGGCGCATCAGATCAACCTTCACCCCAGGGTCTCCCGGCCGGAGACCTCCCCAGCTCTGCTGTGGACGGGGAAGGTCGGCGATGCGTCTGCGTTCCGTGTCTGGGGATCTCGGGCGTTTGTCCGCGACTTGTCTGCGGACAAGCTGTCCCCTTGTGCTGCTCCCTGTGTCTTCCTCGGCTTCCCCCCTGACGCCCCAGGGTGGCAGTTCTACCACCCCTCCTCTCGTCGTGTTCTGTCCTCCCAGGACGTCACGTTCGACGAGTCAGTCCCCTTCTACCGCCTCTTCCCCTACCGCACTCCTTCCCTCCCCCCGCCACCGCACTTCCTTGTGCCAGGTCCCCCCCCGGTAGACCCCCTTCCCCCTCAGGGTCCTGCCCCTTCAGGTGTGTCCCAGGTAGACGCAGTCGAGCCGGTCGAGGTTGCTGGTGACTCTGGTCCTGCTGCGGGTGCTGAGCCTGGGGGTGCTGACTCTGGGGGTGCTACGCGCGTGGGTGCTGAGCCTGGGGGTGCGGAGTCTGGGGGTGCTGAGCCTGGGGGTGCTGCGACTGGGGGTGCTGAGCCTGGGGGTGCGGAGTCTGGGGGTGCTGAGCCTGGGGGTGCTGCGACTGGGGGTGCTGAGCCAGGGGGTGCTGCGTCTGGAGCTGCTGAGCCTGGAGCTGCGGAGCCTGCGGCCACTGGACCTCCCCTTGTGGCGTCTGGCGGTGCGGGACCTGGCGGTTCTCCGGGTGCTTCGCCTCGGCGGGAGCCCCTCTCTCCACAGGAGCTGCGCGAGTGGTTTGCTCGCCGCTGGAGACGTACTGCTGGAGCCGGAGCTCCTTCGACTGCTGAGGGTACTTGTGCCGCTGGTCCCGGAGCTGCTGGGCCTTCGGGTCCGCCTGGAGCTGGAGCTGCTGCGGGTGTTGGTGCTGCTGGTGCTGCTGGAGGTCCTGCCCCTGGAGGTGCTGCTGGCGCTGGTGCTGCTGCTGAGGGTGCTGTCCCTGCTGTGTCTGGAGTCGCCGCGCGGCCTCGGCCGTACTTCGTTCCACTCCTACAGCAGGTTCTTGGTCTTTCTCCTCCTGCAGCGTGTCCACCGCCTGTTCAGTCACAGTCCCAGTTAGAGCCCGCCTCCCCACTTCCTGCTCCCTCTCCTTACACTGGTCCCACTGGAGGTCTTGCTGAGCGTCGTGAGCCTGCGTCTCGTCCTGTGTCGCCTGTTCGTGCTGCTCGCGCTAGTGGTCGCGGTTCGCGTCAGCGTCCTCCTCCTGTCCCTGGCACGCACCGGATGTCTTTGCGTCCGTCCACTGCTCCTCTGCGTGCCCCTTTGCCTTCTCCTCCTGAGTCCTCTCTTCCTGCACTTACCGACCCAGAGTCCGACTCTCTTCGTGCTACCAGTCCTACTGTCACACGTCTCCTTGCTACTGTCGTCACTGACCCCTCTTTTGAGTCCACTGCTGCGTCTGCTCTTGTTGCTGAGCTCGTCGACTTTGCTGCTCGCTGTCGTCTAGACTACGCTGCCGGTCTTGTTGCTGAGTCTGCGTCTGTCTGTCCTCCGTCCGTCGGGGGTGAGTGTGCTCTTGGCACGGACGTCCTTGAGGACAGGCAGGAGGAGTTCCAGTGTCTGGCTGCTGCTTCACCTCATCTCGCGTCCGTACTACTTGCCCCTGAGGGAGACCCGGATGCACTAGACATCTCGACTCCGCGCTCTTACGCGGAGGCCGTAGAGGGTCCCTACTCCTCTCAGTGGCAGGCAGCTATGGATGCAGAAATGGCGTCCTGGAAGTCCACAGGCACCTACGTTGACGCGGTTCCCCCTCCTGGGGCGAACATCGTCAGTGGCATGTGGATCTTCAGAGTGAAGCGGCCGCCGGGCTCTCCACCTGTCTTCAAGGCGCGGTACGTCGCTCGTGGCTTCAGTTAGCGGCAGGGAGTTGACTACTTTCAGACCTTCTCTCCCACCCCGAAGATGACCACTCTTCGGGTGCTGCTGCACATAGCCGCTCAGCGCGACTACGAGCTCCACTCTCTTGACTTCAGCACTGCTTTCTTGCAGGGTAGCCTGCACGAGGAGATCTGGCTGCGCCGTCCACCTGGCTTCACTGGGACTTTCCCTCCTGGCACCCAGTGGAGCCTCCGACGGCCAGTCTACGGTCTCCGCCAGGCACCGCGTGAGTGGCACGACACACTGAGGACTACGCTTGCGGCTCTTGGGTTTGCTCCCTCTACTGCTGACCCGTCGTTGTTTCTGCGCACCGACACTTCTTTGCCGCCGTTCTACATCCTCGTGTACGTCGACGACTTGGTCTTTGCCACAGCTGACACTGCTGGACTAGCCTACGTGAAGTCCGAGCTGCAGAAGAGACACACGTGCACAGACCTGGGTGAACTGCGCAGCTACCTTGGCTTGCAGATCACTCGGGACAGAGCACGCCGCACCATTACCTTGACTCAGTCACACATGGTGCAGCAGGTCCTTCAGCGCTTCGGCTTCACGTACTCCTCGCCTCAGGCCACTCCTCTGTCTACTCGCCACTCGCTCTCAGCTCTGCCTTCGGATGAGTCCGTAGAGTCGAGTGGCCCGTACCCAGAGCTTGTTGGTTGCCTCATGTACCTGATGACCTGCACACGACCTGACCTTGCATACCCTCTTAGCATTCTTGCACGCTATGTTGCTCCTGGGAGACACCGACCAGAGCACATGGCTGCAGCGAAGAGGGTGTTGCGCTACTTGTGCAGTACGTCGGGCATGGGGCTAGTGCTTGGAGGGCGGAGTCCAGTGGTGCTCACTGGGCACGCGGACGCTTCTTGGGCTGACGACCAGGCTACGCAGCGGTCGTCGCAGGGTTACACCTTCAGTCTTGGTTCCGGCTCTGTCTCGTGGCGGGCTACTCGCTCGTCCTCTGTTCTCGGCTCCAGTTGTGAGGCTGAGATCTACGCCGGGGCCATGGCTGCACAGGAGCTTCGCTGGCTCACCTACCTGCTGACTGACCTTGGAGAGCCGCCTCGTTCTCCTCCAGTGCTGTACGTAGACAACAAGGCCATGCTGGCCTTGTGTCGAGAGCAGCGCTTGGAGCACAGAACGAAGCACATTGCTCTCCGTTACTTTCTTGCTCGTGAGCTGCAGCAGCGTGGTCAGTTGCGACTTGCGTACGTGGCCTCTGAGGCCAACACTGCTGATGTGTTCACCAAGGCACTTCCGCCTTGTGACCATCAGCGCTTCTGCACTCAGCTGGGTCTTGTACCTGTCTTGCCTCACTTGCTCTCCTCTTGACCTTGCTTGTACTGTCACATATATATACCTGCTCTTGCTTGTCTAGCTCTATATATATATGTGCACTCCTGCATGTGAACTGGCCTTGTGGCCTTGTCGTTGTGCTCGGACTGTGTGGTGACTTTGTGATCCACCCTGAGCTTGCTGTTCTTTGCGTGACTGGTCTTGTGACCCCTTGTTCTCCCCCACTTTGCCTATGGGGGTGTGTCAGAACATATATATATAGCTTATGCTGTTGTGTAGGCTATAGTGGGGTATCCCATAGGGGGTACAACACAATTAGGGTTTCCCATATGTACTCACTTCATTCATAGTTCATTCATTTCTCGTTCTCATTTTCACAACTTGTACGGTGTACAGTTTGGTTAGAACGCGAAGTTACCAGCCAGGATTACCGGATGCACTGTTCATTACCATTGGATGCACTGTTTATTACCATTCGGGCAATAATGTTGACCATCTAGGCATAATGGTTACCACGGTGGCGAAGAGAGGATACCTTTGTTACGATCTGGACACGTGGCTTACCTCGGGTGCGATCGAGCCCAATGTGTGTTACCGCGGAGGTGAATGCCCAGCCCTTGTTCGTTGAAAGTGCAGGGTCACACGTGGATTGGTTGGTACACCCACGTCATTTCGTGGTGTGACAGCAAATTATGTTCGCTTTCGTGTTTGCGAGTTTCACGACTTCTGTAGCCCTGGTTTGCTTTTATCGTTCTTGTTCGCGAATGCTCGCATGTTCATCGTGATTATTCAAGGACTTCGGTTTCGAATGGTGATCAGAAGCACTTCTAATGCACTGCCTTCAAACACTTTCAACCACTCAAGACGATATGTCGAATCCACCCTGTTTGCGACTAACAACTTCGCGTCACTGTGAAGTTGCTATTGCGTGACTTTTCTGTCACGTGTGAAATGTCACCGGAAAGTGACATTTTCCTTGTGATTTTCCAGAAGCTCTGTGTGGTTTTCCAGGGACTTTCCCGTAGAAAAACCTACGGCGACCAAATTTTCGAGTTCGACTTTTCCGCGATGACCAGCCCTGCTCTCATTCGGTTTTCCCTTACGAACACAGCAGGACAGCATATTAGGGTTTGCCACGACGAGTTAATCTCACGAGAGATCCTGGCTACGCCACGTGGTGCATTCACGACTCGTGCCATGGGTGGTCCCCCATCCGAGGCTTTGTTTTGTGTCCGTGCGAGTGGCGGACGAATTGATGCTCAATCTTTCCTTTCCCGAGCGTACATTGAAATGCATGCAAACTGTCAGAACGGCGCGGTGAGCGTGGCTGTCATCACGCCGTTGAATCTTTCCGCTGCGATCGACCTCGTATGCATGCGCGCGTTTGAAGCTCCCAGGTGCCGCATGCGTTCAACGCAAGTGGCGAGTGCAGGTGCTGTGCGGTGCTCGTCGGTAGGACGCGATGGGCTGGACCTGGACGGCGACGCCGAACACATCAGAAAAATGTGTGCGAGAAATGCGGCAGTTTTCGGACGACAATAGTCGTGTTTTTTGGGTAAAACGGTTGTTTCTGTTGTGCCCCGTAAATGGAGTGGCGTATTGACGAAAACCGACCGATTCCGAGAGCCATGTGAACGGCCGATTACGGCCCTTAATTTTGCTACAGTAGCCTTGGGTTTCGGGTGGTAATCTGGCAGAGTTGGCCAGTTACCGCGTACGAGCCGCGTTTGAACATTGGCAGGTTACGGGCGTGGGAGTGTTTGGCCATTTTCGTTCTTCCCAGAGTTTGGCGAGGAACGAGAGAAAGGTCCCTGTGTGTGTCAGTTTTTGGGGTGATACAGCGCTGTTTGCGCCTACCACTGGTTGGCTCCAAGTTTTAAAGGGTTACCGTTACTGCTGAATACACTGACTCGATATATTGAGTTTTTTATTTTCCAAGAATTTAAATTGTGACTCTATTGAAAAGCATTATCAGTTCATATCGTGACCCTACTACGCTGATTTCATTAATTCAAATAATTACATTTTGTTCTTGCAAATGTCAAAAATGCTTTCATCAACATTTCCCAATTTACAAAATGTCCTTCATTGACACCTTTGCACAGAACTATCAAAAGATTTTCATTCCCTGTTTTCTCACGTTGTATTGTAGGGCATTTTACAACCAGCCTTTACAGATATATTCAAGGCTAAAAACATCAATAACATATGTTTCAGATGTGCAGTGCATTCACTACTGATACTTAAAGTCGAAACATGCCACCTGCCTGATATAATCTCCTGAAAAAAACCTGTTACAAGTAAACATCCACGTCAAATAACATCACACGGAAGAAAAGAGCGCCTCTTCATACTTCGTACTTGCACATGCCACAGGTGATTATCGCCTGCAAGGGTGAAAACACTACGAACGACGAGGTTGGTGTTAGCTTCGAAGAAAATTACAGTGGCAATACCAGGTCGTCCGACGAAACATATGTACTTCCCAAACGCGATGCACCTACGTATGACAAGCTAACGAGGGGAATAGTTAGTTTTAAGGCATAAAACATGTGCGTAAAACATGTTAAGAACGCAAACAAGGGAGGGATATTATTAAACGCGACATGGACGATGAATGATGTACAATATTACCAAACGAAAACACCTCTCAGCGCAGTCGATTAGCCGTACGACAACAAGCTCCCTGGAAAGAAGTGACTGAGAAGCCTACGGTTATGCGGCAGAAAACGAATTGCCCGTGGACCTGAGACAACCAAACAAAATTGCTAATGGCGACTTAGAACTAGGATGTACAATTGAAAGATACTAGACATGGAAACAAACTGAGCTACCAACTCGACTTACATGCTCAAAAGAGTGAGCTCAGAGATGAGGTCGAAGCGGGTGGGGGAGCCAACAACGTAGGAAAAAAAACCGCACAAAGAAGACCCTCGAAAACTTCTCAACTCACGGTTACGTGGCAAAAGGCGTTTGCAGAAACTAGTGGCAGATAAGCGAGGAATGAAGCAGGCCCAGTAACAGATAACTCTAGCAGGAGAGAATAGCTCCTCACGGGTTAACGAGGATAACAACTTCCTTGCTCAATTTACATGCGCTCATGGCTTGGGTTCAGTTCAGAGATGGGGGGGTGCAAGGCAGGGGAGGAAGGGAAGCCCAAGGTGGTGAAGCTTGCATCTGCTTCGCTGGCGCTTATGTGGCGCTTATGAACCTTTCAATTTATCTGTCAGCTGTGTTGGCATGTTGTTGGCACAACAACGGTTGATGATTGGTTCGTGTAGTTGGGTGGGGTGTCAAGTGGTGACGCTATTGGTCGACTTGGGATTATGTTCTTGTTGTACTGAAAACGAGCAAAGAAAAATTATGCCCGTTGCCCGCAATGTTCTTTCGGAAAATTTGTAATAGCCCAGTACATCAGCAACGGATTTGTGTAACAAACGTTTTCCAGCTCACTGCCCGAAATGAAATGAAAAACAAAAACGTGACGATATTCTTGGTGCGACACGCACGAAATAGACTGACGACCCTGCCAGCTGCGCGTCGCCCAGCTGATGTGTGACACGCACGATCAGAACTGACGCGCAGCTGGCAGGGTCCTGTCCGCGTGCAGGAAAGCGACAGACAGCACCACACGTTTCCGAGCTGTGACGCAGCACCAGAGTGCATGCTGCAGATCTGCTTCTCAGCACCACGGGGCGCGCGACGGGCAGAGTAGGAGTCACTCGCCAACCGGGGGCGGGACAATAGAAAATCGCCACGCGCCCTAGGCGCGCGACCGGAAAAACGTAGCAGCGGAAGCATGAGGCGGGCCCACAGGCCAGGACGTAACTCGCTCTGATAGCATGAGAAAATAGTAGGAAGGAGATCAAGTTTAACTAGGGCCTAGGCTTAGGAGCCTAGGCCCAACTAGGATGTCGAGTAGTTTGTGCCAAGGGTGAGAGTCGAGAAAGTTGGAAAGGATGGTTTCACTATAGGTTTCGAAGAACATATAGCAAAGGAAACAAATAAGGTGCACCACCAAACAAAGTTTATAATAACTACACTAACTACAGCTACAGGCAGTTACAAATATAAGTTCTGACACTACCTGAATGTGTGAAGAAACGGTGCTAAACAACACAACCAGATGATGAAACTGAGAAAGTTTAAAAGGAAGAAGAGGTTTGCACTAGCAAGAATGGGGATACAAATAGCAAAACCCTACAAGAGTTGTACTCGCTATAGAGCACCCCACTACAGGCTAGAGCATAATATTCTGACACACCCCCATAGCCAAAGTGGGGTGTAATCAGCAGAGCAAGCAAAAGAAAACAAGCTCAGGGTGGATCACAATGTCACCACACATTCTGAGCACAAGTACAAGAGGTAGCAGTTTTATAGTTAACAAATGTAAGCAAAGCTAGAGGCTATCACAGAGGGCAAGTGAGGAGGAGGAGAGACTGTGGGGGAGAGAAGATGGGAGGCGACTGCTGACGCTGCAGACACACAGACGAGCTGCTGGCTCAGTGGCTACCGGAACAGCGCTCCGGACTACTGGGGTAACTGGCCCCGCGGCTAAAAGTAGCGGCAGACGAGCAACGGACCCACGGGCGACTGGCGACTACCGGAGATTGTAGCCTCCGGACTGCTGCTGCTGCTGACGACACGACGACCGCCTCCATTCAACCTCCCCCAACTGTCCCACCCCCATTTCACACACCCCCTGTTCAAACCCTAGCTCTACTCACACTCCACCCCCCTAGCACCACTCCGTACACTCCCACACATCCACCCCCCTCAGCGACAGCTGCAGCAGTGGGAGACGAAGGAGGAGGAGGAGCAGGCGACGCCACACAACCGCCACCCCCCAACCGCCACCCCCCAAACCCTAAAAACAGGGTAGGGAGGTAGGGGGGGGGGGGGGCAACGCGCGGCCCCCTGTAGACTGGCCCCCCCCAGGGCGCCGCGACGGGCGACGGGAGTTGGGCCGGGGCAGGTCGGGGCCGGGGCAGGTCCGGGACGGGGTGGGGCAGCAGGGGCCGCGCAAGGCTCCCCTGGGCAGCGCGACGGGGCAGCAGGGCCGCGCGACGGGGCGACGTGCGGGTCCCCGTCGCCCGTCGCAGCGCCTCCCGGGGGCGACGCGGCGAGTGACGGGGCAGAAACCCGTCGCGCGCCTCGGGGCGCACGGCGGGCAGAAAACCGCCGCGCGCCTCGGGGCGCACGGCGGGCAGAAAACCGCCGCGCGCCTCGGGGCGCACGGCGGGAAGAAAAAACTGCCGCACGCCACGGGGCGTGCGGCACAGAGAGTAGCAGTAGCAGTTGCAGCGGAAGCAACAAGGTGGTGAGCCCACCCACAGGATCGATCCAAGGGGATCGACCTGCTCTGATAGCATGAGAAAGTTTAAAAGGAAAAAGAGGTTTGCACTAGCAAGAATGGGGATACAAATAGCAAAACCCTAGAAGAGTTGTACTCGCTATAGAGCACCCCACTACAGACTAGAGCATAATATTCTGACAGAAACTGTGGCATGTTGCGTACTGCCCTATCCTTGCACAGTTTCAGGTCATCAAACGCACAAACAAGCGTCACGTGCTGCGTAGTTGTGCGAATTAACTCAAACCAGTTCCTATGGCAAGGTAATTTGTTGAGCTACCTGAACGTGTGAAGAAACGGTGCTAAACAACACAACCAGATGATGAAACGGTGACATGTTGCGTACTGCTCTATCCTTGCACAGTTTCAGGTCATCAAACGCACAAACAAGCGTCAATTGCTGCGTAGTTGTGTGAACGAGGTCAAACCAGTTCCTATGGCTAGGAAATAGGATGTACTAGGGAAATGTGTGAAGAAATAGAGGTAAAAATGTCAAACATTGTATATGTTTATATTCTGTAGGCTATAGTGGGTTTAGCCTTAGGGGGTACAACATTCTAGGGTTTCCTACTTGTACTCCCAATCTTGTTAGTTCACACCACCCTTGTTCATTTTGACATGGTATCACGAGCCTAGGTTGCCACCTAGGACCGCTTTCTACTACGGGCCCACTATTCCGCTAGAAGCGCCCTCGTGCGCCCTACCTTACGTGCGCCCTCGTGCGCGTTTCTCTGCTCGTGCGCCCTCGTGCGCCCTTTTTTCTGCTAGTGCGCCCTCGCATGCCCCGCCCTTCGTTCTGCCCGCGTGCCGTCCTGCAGCCCTCGCGCTGCCTCCTGCTGCCCTAGGCCAGTGCGACGCCCCTGCAAGCTAGTACGGCCCTCGAGCCTCCCCTGCAGGTCCGTCAGGCCCCCGAGCCGCCTCTGCAGACCCGTCAGGCCCCCGAGCCACATCTGCAGGCCCGTCAGGCCCGAGAGCCGCCCCTGCAGACCCGTCAGGCCCGCGCGCAGCCTCTGCCCGACCGCGCGCCGCCCCTGCAGGCCCTCGCCGCCCGTCAGCCTCTGCAGCCTCTGCAGGCCCGTCAGGCCAGCGCGCGACCCCGTCAGGTCGTTGTCGCGGCCCCGTCAGGTCGCAGTTGCGGCCCCGCCGAAGCGGACGCGGCCCCGCCCTGCAGTAACGCGGCCGCGCCCCACTACTGACGCGGCCGTGCCCAGCTGCCCGCCACGTCGCCCTGCCCGCGGCGTCGCCACCTGCCCGCGGCGTCGCCACCTGCCCGCGACGTCGCCACCTGCCCGCGGCGTCGCCACCTGCCCGCGGCGTCGCCCCTGCCCGCCGCGTCGCTCTGCCCGCCGCGTCGCCCCTGCCCGCGGCGTCGCCCCTGCCCGCCGCGTCGCCCTGCCCGCGGCGTCGCCCCTGCCCGCCGCGTCGCCCTGCCCGCCGCGTCGCCCCTGCCCGCGCGTCGCCCCTGCCCGCTGCATCGCCCTGACCTACCCCGCGCCTGGCCCCTGGAGCAGCCGCCTCTGGAGCAGCCGCCCCTGCAGCAGCCGCCCCTGGCCCCTGGAGCAGCCGCCCCTGCAGCAGCCGCCCCTGGCCACTGGAGCAGCCGCCCCTGGAGCAGCCGCCCCTGGCCACTGGAGCAGCCGCCACTGCAGGAGCCGCCCCTGGCCCCTGGAGCAGCCGCCCCTGGAGCAGCCGCCCCTGCAGCAGCCGCCCCTGGCCCCTGGAGCAGCCGCCCCTGCAGCAGCCGCCCCTGGCCACTGGAGCAGCCGCCCCTGGAGCAGTCGCCACTGCAGGAGCCGCCCCTGGCCCCTGGAGCAGCCGCCCCTGGAGCAGCCGCCCCTGGAGCAGCCGCTGTGGCGGCCCCGCAGTTGCCTCCGTCGTGCGCCTGCCCTTCCCACCACTGGTGAGCACTGCCCTGCCCGTGCTGCTACTGCTGTTACTGCTGCTGCTACTGCTGCTGCTCCTGGCGTGGCCAGATGCAGCTCCAGGGCCATCCGCGTGTGTCCCTCACGCCCCAGCAGCTTCGTGAGTGGTACGCCAGTTGGGGTTGTCGGGGTGGCAGTACTGGGAGTCGTCCTGGAGTGGGTAGTTCGGGAGTTTCTTGTAGTGGCCCAGTGCAGCAGCAGCGTCGTCTACGCGAGGCTCTTTCGCCCCAGCAGCTTCGTGAGTGGTACGCTCAGAGTAGAGGGTCACTGAGTACTGCTCGCTGCCCGTACGTCATTCGCACAGGTGTCCGGACTGGTCAGCCTTGCGGGACACGTGGTCACACAGAGTCCCACTGCTTCGCCCGTCTGGGCGACGCTTGGCGTACAGAGTTTGGCGACGACGCTGAGCTCCCTGACTGGGTGGAGCTGCTTAGGCAGAGGTAGATATCTATGCTCTTGACTATGAGGCTATCCTCACTGCCATGTATGCATTGTCTACTAGTGCTGAGAGTGCCTGTCACCTGTGTGTGCCGCCTGACCCCGGTATCCAGTCTGCTGCTCTAGGTACTGGTGAGGCTGCCGCACTAGGTGCTCGTGTGTCTGTTGCCTCAGGTGCTGGTGAGGCTGCCGCTCTAGGTGCTAGTGTGTCTGTTGCCCCAGGTGCTAGTGAGGCTGCTGCTCTAGGTACTCGTGAGTCTGCGCCCTCTGGTACTGCGTCTACTGAGGCACTGCACACCTTCACACTGGACTCAGGCGCTTCCCGCTGTTTCTTTCGTGACCGCACTGCCCTTGAGCAGCTTGCTCGGCCGGTTGCAGTCTCCCTCGCTGACCCCTCTGGGGGTCCGGTCATTGCGACCTCCTCTACTGTTCTCCCTTGTCCTGCGGTCCCGTCGGGCACACTGTCAGGTCTCTACCTCCCCTCGTTCTCTACAAACTTGGTGGCGGGTAGTGCGCTCCAGGACGGGGGTGTCCACCAGTTCACCCCTGCCTACGAGCACGTGATACACTGCACGTGTGCTCGGACGGGTCGCCACCTGGCTACCTTCACTCGGTTGCCAGGGTCGGACCTGTACACACTGACCACTGAGTCCCCTCAGGTAGCAGCGTCTGCGTCTGCGTCAGGTCAGCTGTCGACCCCTGCTCGTGTCGCTCTCTGGCGCACGAGACCGTCCTCTGGCACCACCGCCTTGGTCACCCGTCCGTGCAGCGCCTTCGTGGCATGCACTCCCGGTACCTTGTCTCTGGTCTTCCCAGGGTTCTACCTCCCCTCCCACCCTCGCCTGCTCCTCCCTGTCTTCCCTGTGTCGAGGGGCGGTAGCGCGCCGCTCCTCACTCCTCCTCGTTTCCCCCGACGACTGCTCCCCTGCAGACGCTCCACATGGACGTATGGGGCCCAGCCCGCGTTCGTGGACAGGGTCACGAGAGGTACTTCTTGATAGTTGTTGACGACTACTCGCGCTACACCACGGTCTTCCCCTTGCGCACCAAGGGTGAAGTCCCTGATGTTTTGATCCCTTGGATCCGCGCTGCCCGTCTCCAGCTCAGCGAGAGGTTCCACTCTGACTTTCCTATTCTGCGTCTGCACTCTGACAGAGGTGGGGAGTTTTCCTCCGACCTCTTGAGGGCCTTCTGTCAGGGGGAGGGCATTGAGCAGTCGTTCACGCTTCCGGCCTCTCCACAGCAGAATGGGGTTGCTGAGCGCCGCATTGGCTTGGTCATGGAGGTCGCTCGTACCTCCTTGATCCATGCGGCTGCCCCCCACTTTCGGTGGCCGTTTGCGGTCCGATACGCTGCGCATCAGCTCAACCTCTGGCCCCGTGTCTCCGTTCCGGAGACTTCGCTGACACTGCGTTGGACGGGAGAGGTTGGCGATGCGTCGCGTTTTCGGGTCTGGGGATCTCGAGCTTTTGTTCGCGATACGTCCGCGGACAAGCTCTCCTCCCGCGCTGTTCCTTGTGTCTTCCTTGGCTTTGTCCCGGACGCGTCTGGTTGGCAGTTTTACCACGCCACCTTGCGCCGTGTCCTGCCCTCTCAGGACGTCACTTTTGACGAGTTGGTGCCCTACTACCGCCTCTTCCCCTACCGCACTGCCCCGCTCCCTCCCCCGCCTCTCTTCCTCGCGCCAGGTGCTGCTGTGGCAGACCCCCCCCCCCCTCAGGGTGCCGCTCCCTCAGGTGTGTCCCAGGTAGACCCGGTTGAGCCTGTCGAGGTAGCTGTCGACTCTCGTCCTGCTAGGGGTGCTGAGCCTGAGCGTGCGGAGCCTGGGGGTGCGGAGCCTGGGGGTGCGGAGCCTGGGGGTGCGGAGCCTGGGGGTGCGGAGCCTGGGGTTGCGGAGTCTGGGGGTGCTGAGCCTGGGGGTGCGGAGCCTGCGGGTGCTGAGTCTGGGGGTGCTGAGTCTGGGGGTGCTGAGCCTGGGAGTGCTACGTCTGAGGGTACGGAGCCAGAGGGTGCTGCGACTGAGCGTGCTACACCTGGAGGCGCTCTCTCCTCACAGTAGCTGCGTGAGTGGTACTTACAGTACTGCAGCCTCAGGAGAGGTGCTTCTGGAGCTAGGGGTGCTGCTGGAGCTGGTGCTCGTACTTCCCCTCCTAGGCGGGAGCTGCCCTCTCCCCAGCGGCTCCGAGAGTGGTACGCTCGGCGCTGCAGTCTCCGGAGTGGCGCTACTAGTGTCGCGGACCCTGGAGCTGGAGGTGCTGCTGCTGCTGGCGGTGCTGCTGGCGCTGCTGGAGGTGCTGCTGGTGCTGGTGCTGCTGGAGCTGCTGGAGGTGCTGCTGCTGCTGGCGGTGCTGCTGGCGCTGCTGGAGGTGCTGCAGGTGCTGGTGCTGCTGGAGCTGCTGGAGGTGCTGCTGGTGCTGGAGCTACTAGTGCTGAGAGTGCCTGTCACCTGTGTGTGCCGCCTGACCCCGGTATCCAGTCTGCTGCTCTAGGTACTGGTGAGGCTGCCGCACTAGGTGCTCGTGTGTCTGTTGCCTCAGGTGCTGGTGAGGCTGCCGCTCTAGGTGCTAGTGTGTCTGTTGCCCCAGGTGCTGGTGAGGCTGCTGCTCTAGGTACTCGTGAGTCTGCGCCCTCTGGTACTGCGTCTACTGAGGCACTGCACACCTTCACACTGGACTCAGGCGCTTCCCGCTGTTTCTTTCGTGACCGCACTGCCCTTGAGCAGCTTGCTCGGCCGGTTGCAGTCTCCCTCGCTGACCCCTCTGGGGGTCCGGTCATTGCGACCTCCTCTACTGTTCTCCCTTGTCCTGCGGTCCCGTCGGGCACACTGTCAGGTCTCTACCTCCCCTCGTTCTCTACAAACTTGGTGGCGGGTAGTGCGCTCCAGGACGGGGGTGTCCACCAGTTCACCCCTGCCTACGAGCGCGTGATACACTGCACGTGTGCTCGGACGGGTCGCCACCTGGCTACCTTCACTCGGTTGCCAGGGTCGGACCTGTACACACTGACCACTGAGTCCCCTCAGGTAGCAGCGTCTGCGTCTGCGTCAGGTCAGCTGTCGACCCCTGCTCGTGTCGCTCTCTGGCGCACGAGACCGTCCTCTGGCACCACCGCCTTGGTCACCCGTCCGTGCAGCGCCTTCGTGGCATGCACTCCCGGTACCTTGTCTCTGGTCTTCCCAGGGTTCTACCTCCCCTCCCACCCTCGCCTGCTCCTCCCTGTCTTCCCTGTGTCGAGGGGCGGTAGCGCGCCGCTCCTCACTCCTCCTCGTTTCCCCCGACGACTGCTCCCCTGCAGACGCTCCACATGGACGTATGGGGCCCAGCCCGCGTTCGTGGACAGGGTCACGAGAGGTACTTCTTGATAGTTGTTGACGACTACTCGCGCTACACCACGGTCTTCCCCTTGCGCACCAAGGGTGAAGTCCCTGATGTTTTGATCCCTTGGATCCGCGCTGCCCGTCTCCAGCTCAGCGAGAGGTTCCACTCTGACTTTCCTATTCTGCGTCTGCACTCTGACAGAGGTGGGGAGTTTTCCTCCGACCTCTTGAGGGCCTTCTGTCAGGGGGAGGGCATTGAGCAGTCGTTCACGCTTCCGGCCTCTCCACAGCAGAATGGGGTTGCTGAGCGCCGCATTGGCTTGGTCATGGAGGTCGCTCGTACCTCCTTGATCCATGCGGCTGCCCCCCACTTTCGGTGGCCGTTTGCGGTCCGATACGCTGCGCATCAGCTCAACCTCTGGCCCCGTGTCTCCGTTCCGGAGACTTCGCTGACACTGCGTTGGACGGGAGAGGTTGGCGATGCGTCGCGTTTTCGGGTCTGGGGATCTCGAGCTTTTGTTCGCGATACGTCCGCGGACAAGCTCTCCTCCCGCGCTGTTCCTTGTGTCTTCCTTGGCTTTGTCCCGGACGCGTCTGGTTGGCAGTTTTACCACGCCACCTTGCGCCGTGTCCTGCCCTCTCAGGACGTCACTTTTGACGAGTTGGTGCCCTACTACCGCCTCTTCCCCTACCGCACTGCCCCGCTCCCTCCCCCGCCTCTCTTCCTCGCGCCAGGTGCTGCTGTGGCAGACCCCCCCCCCCCCTCAGGGTGCCGCTCCCTCAGGTGTGTCCCAGGTAGACCCGGTTGAGCCTGTCGAGGTAGCTGTCGACTCTCGTCCTGCTAGGGGTGCTGAGCCTGAGCGTGCGGAGCCTGGGGGTGCGGAGCCTGGGGGTGCGGAGCCTGGGGGTGCGGAGCCTGGGGGTGCGGAGCCTGGGGTTGCGGAGTCTGGGGGTGCTGAGCCTGGGGGTGCGGAGCCTGCGGGTGCTGAGTCTGGGGGTGCTGAGTCTGGGGGTGCTGAGCCTGGGAGTGCTACGTCTGAGGGTACGGAGCCAGAGGGTGCTGCGACTGAGCGTGCTACACCTGGAGGCGCTCTCTCCTCACAGTAGCTGCGTGAGTGGTACTTACAGTACTGCAGCCTCAGGAGAGGTGCTTCTGGAGCTAGGGGTGCTGCTGGAGCTGGTGCTCGTACTTCCCCTCCTAGGCGGGAGCTGCCCTCTCCCCAGCGGCTCCGAGAGTGGTACGCTCGGCGCTGCAGTCTCCGGAGTGGCGCTACTAGTGTCGCGGACCCTGGAGCTGGAGGTGCTGCTGCTGCTGGCGGTGCTGCTGGCGCTGCTGGAGGTGCTGCTGGTGCTGGTGCTGCTGGAGCTGCTGGAGGTGCTGCTGCTGCTGGCGGTGCTGCTGGCGCTGCTGGAGGTGCTGCAGGTGCTGGTGCTGCTGGAGCTGCTGGAGGTGCTGCTGGTGCTGGAGCTGCTGGAGCTGCTGGAGGTGCTGCTGGTGCTGGTGCTGCTGGAGCTGCTGGAGGTGCTGCTGGTGCTGGTACTGCTGGAGCTGCTGGAGGTGCTGCTGGTGCTGGAGCTGCTGGAGGCACTGCTGCTGCTGGAGGTGCTGCTGGAGCTGCTGGAGGTGCTGGTGCTGCTGGTGGTGCTGCTGGTGCTGGAGCTGCTGGAGCCGCTGGTCCTGGAGGTGCTCGTACTGGAGGTACTGGAGCTGCTGGGACTGGAGCTGCTGAGGGGGTTGGAGCTGGAGGTGCTGAGCGGCCGCGGCCGTACTACGTTCCGCTCCTTCAGCAGGTTCTTGGTCTCCCGCCCTCTACTGGTCCTACTCCTCCCCTACTGAGTCCACCACCTGTCCAGTCGCAGTCACAGTTATAGCCTGCCTCTCCGTGTCAGGATCAAGGAGCAAAAACAAGAGTGAAGAAAGGAGGGTTTGCACTAGCAGCAGTTGGCATACATATAGGAAACCCTAATTGGGCTGTACTCGCTATAGAGTACCCCACTGCAGGCTAGACAATTATAACATTCTGACACACCCCCATAGCCAAAGTGGGGTGTAATCAGCACAATGAGCAAGCATAGTAATAGTTCACAATTATATGCAAAGCTAGAGGTAATCACAGCGGGCAAGTGAGGAGGAGGAGGAACTGTGGAAGGAGAGAAGATGGGAGGCAACGACTGAAGCTGTAGAGGCACGGGCACAGGAGCAGCTGACTCAGTGGCTACCGAAGCAAGGGCGACGGACTACTGGAGTGACTGGCTCCGCGGCTAAGACGAGCGGCAGGAGCAACGGACCCACTGGCGACTGGTGCAACAGGCTCACTGGCTACCGAAGCAAGGGCGACGGACTACAGGCGCTGCAGGCGACACGACAGCTACCTCCACACAACCTCCTCCAACTGACCCACACCCTTGACACACACCCCCTGCTGAACCCCTAACTCCACTCCCACGTCACCCCCCTAGCACCATTCCCTTCGGCTCCCACACCTCCACCCCCTTCAGCAGCAGCTGCAGCAGTGGGAGACGAACAAGGAAGTGGGGAGAGGGAAGGGGAGTACCCACACCGCGCACCCCCATGCTCGCCACCCCACACCCCCCACCACCGCAGAACGCACGGCGGCACGAGAGTAATGGGCAGCACGGGGGGGGGGGGGGGGGGGGGACGGGACAGGAAGGGGCCGCGAGCGCCTAGCCAGGGCCCCCCGGGCGCGCGCCACACAGGGAAGAAAGGGTAGCGCGCCCGGGGCGCGCGACAGCAGTAGAGCAGCGGAAGCATTAGGTGGTGGGCCCACCCACAGGATCGACCCAAGGGGGTCGACCTGCTCTGAAACCATGTCAGGATTAAGGAGCAAAAACAAGAATGAAGAAAGGAGGGTTTGCACTAGCAGTAGTTGGCATACATAAAGGAAACCCTAATTGGGTTGTACTCGCTATAGAGTACCCCACTGCAGGCTAGACAATTATAACATTCTGACACTCCGCTGCCTGGTCCTTCTCCTTACACTGCGCCGACGGGTAGTTTTACGGAGCGTCGTGAGCCTGAGTCTCGTCCTCCGTCGCCTGAGTATAGTCCAGAGTCGCCTGAGTCGCGTCCAGAGTCGCCTGTCCGCGCTGTCCGCGCTGGTCGTCGTGCTCCGCGTCAGCGTCCTCCTCCTGTCCTTGGCACTCACTATATGACCCTGCGTCCTTCCTCTGCTCCACAGCGTGTCCCTCTACCGTCCCCTCCTGCGTCCTCTCTTCCTGACGATCCGGACCCGGAGTCTGACTCTCTTCGTGCTGCCAGTCCTACTGTCGCGCGTCTCCTTGCCACTATTGTCACTGACCCTTCCTTTGAGTCCTCTGCTGCGTCTGCTCTAGTCGCTGAGCTTGTTGACTTTGCTGCCGCCTGTCATCTAGACTACGCCGCTAGCCTTGTTGCTGAGTCTGAGTCTGTCTGTCCTCCGTCCGTCGGGGGTGAGTGTGCTCTTGGCACGGACGTCCTTGAGGACAGACAGGAGGAGTTTGAGTGCTTTGCCGCTGCTTTACCTCATCTCGTGTCCATGATGATTGCCCCTGAGGGAGACCCGGATGCACCAGACATCCCGACCCCACGCTCCTACGCAGAGGCGATGGAGGGTCTCTACTCCTCTCAGTGGCAGACAGCCATGGACGCAGAGATGGCTTCCTGGAAGTCCACAGGCACCTACGTCGACGAGGTTCCCCCACCTGGGGCGAACATCGTCAGTGGCATGTGGATTTTCAGGGTGAAGCGGCCGCCGGGTTCTCCGCCTGTCTTCAAGGCGCGTTACGTTGCACGAGGCTTCAGTCAGCGAGAGGGAGTTGACTTCTTCCAGACCTTCTCCCCGACCCCGAAGATGACCACTCTTCGGGTTCTGCTGCACGTCGCTGCTCAGCGTGACTACGAGCTCCACTCCCTTGACTTCAGCACTGCGTTCCTACAGGGCACCCTGCACGAGGAGATCTGGCTGTGCCGCCCACCTGGCTTCACTGGGTCGTTCCCTCCTGGTACCCAGTGGAGCCTCCGGCGGCCAGTCTACGGTCTCCGCCAGGCACCCCGTGAGTGGCACGACACACTGAGGGCTACTCTTGCTGCTCTTGGGTTTGCTCCTTCTACTGCTGACCCGTCGCTGTTTCTACGCACCGACACCACTCTACCGCCGTTCTACGTTCTCGTGTACGTAGACGACTTGGTCTTTGCTACTGCTGACACTGAGGCACTCGCCCACGTGAAGTCGGAGCTGCAGAAGAGACACACGTGCACAGACCTGGGTGAGCTGACAAGCTATCTTGGCTTGCGGATCACCCGGGACAGAGCACAGCGCACCATCACCTTGAATCAGTCACACATGGTGCAGCAGGTCCTTCAGCGCTTCCGCTTCACGTACTCCTCGCCTCAGCCCACTCCTCTGCCTACCGGTCACTCGCTCTTAGCTCTGCCTTCGGATGAGTCCGTAGAGCCGAGTGACCCGTATCCAGAGCTTGTGGGCTGCCTCATGTACCTGATGACCTGCACTCGACCTGACCTTGCATACCCTCTTAGCATCCTAGCACGCTATGTCGCTCCTGGCCGTCACCGGAAGGAGCACATGGATGCTGCTAAGAGGGTGTTGCGCTACTTGTGCAGTACGTCGGGCATGGGGCTTGTGCTTGGAGGACGGCGCGACGTTGTCCTCACTGGACACTCAGACGCTTCTTGGGCTAACGACCAGGCTACACAGCGGTCGTCTCAGGGTTACACCTTCAGCCTTGGCTCTGGCTCAGTTTCTTGGCGTTCTACACGCTCGTCTTCAGTTCTCAGCTCCAGTTGTGAGGCTGAGATCTACGCCACAGCCATGGCTGCCCAGGAGCTACGCTGGCTCACCTACCTGCTGACCGACCTGGGAGAGCGGCCTCGTTCTCCTCCAGTGCTGTACGTCGACAACAAGGCCGCCCTTGCCTTGTGTCAGGAGCACAGACTGGAGCACAGAACGAAGCACATCGCTCTGCGCTACTTCCTTGCTCGAGAGCTGCAGCAGCGTGGTCAGCTTCGTCTTACCTACGTGGCCACTCGGGCCAACACTGCTGATGTGTTCACCAAGGCGCTTCAGCCTTGTGATCATCAGCGTTTCTGTACTGTTCTAGGCCTTGTGCCTACTGTCCCTCACTTGCTCACTTCTTGACTCTGCTTGTACTGTGATCTCTATATATATACCTGCATGCTTACACTTGCTAGGTTGTGATCACTGTACCTCTTGTTATATTATCAAACTGCATGTGAACTGGTCCTGTGACCGCTTGCTTGTGCTCGGAATTTGTGTGGTATCCTTGAGATCCACCCTGAGCTTGTTTTGCTTTGTTTTGCTTTGACTGGTCTTGTGACCATCTGGTTGTCTCCCACTTAGCCTATGGGGGTGTGTCAAACATTGTATATGTTTATATTCTGTAGGCTATAGTGGGTTTAGCCTTAGGGGGTACAACATTCTAGGGTTTCCTACTTGTACTCCCAATCTTGTTAGTTCACACCACCCTTGTTCATTTTGACAAAAAACAACACCCAGACGTTGAA